>JAWZYV010015914.1:0-499333 GCA_038373885.1 Cheiracanthium punctorium
AAATATGGCTATTTCAACGGGCGGCGGAATGTTCTGTATTAGTTGTATTTAACCACCTTGGCGCACTTGCCGTCTGACGCCAACGCGCCAACACCATTTGAACGGGTTGCAACCCTTCTCTGTATTTTTTCTTCAGATTCAGATTTGATCTCATATTGTACGGATGCTCCCAGCAGCTCCTTCATTTGAACCCTAGTTCAAAACTTTATGTAACAAAACTGCCCCTTGGCAGTAACTGTGATTACAATCTACAAAAATAAAATATCTTACTAATTAAATACAGTCCATTGTTTACCTGAAGGCTCCCGACAATATCTAAAGACCTCTTTTCCCGAGACGATTCAAAATAATACAGTTACAAGTAAGATTTCAGTTTTTGGATAGAGGGAAAAAAAAGAAGTCACACATGTACGTATAGTGCTTATTAAAAAAATCACATACACACGTCTTTCTAAATATGTATGTTAATGACTATGTAATTTTATCTCTCATCCCCTTTAATGGAAATTTTCGCGAAAATGTGTCCCAAAAAAAGCGACATAAAAATGCGACATAATTTTACATATATTTAAATACTATTAGTTCACAACATCTTTAATCTATTGTTACAGTATTACATAAGCTGTAGAATACGCATCACATGTACTTTTCTATAAATAAGTTAGTCATAAAAATTTCAACATAGGGTTACCAGGCGAAATACACGAAAGACGAGAGATAAAATTACATAGTCAATTAATATCGTTTTTATATGAAAACAATGAAACTAAAAAATCAGGGGGGTTCAGGGGGCGTCTCCCCCTGACGAAGTTCGAAGAACCGAGTTTTTATTTATAATCTATCTATCTCTCTCTCATATACTATAGATACATATTAGTCGTAAAATATAGTAAGTGTACGGATGCCAATAAATTATCTAAATTAAATGGTTAAATGTTTGCTGATACGGCAGGAAATTATTTATACAACTAAATTAGCTTTACGTGGACAACACTTGAAAAGCTACTCACAGAGACCGTCAGAACTTCGGACAATACTTTCAATGTTCGAGGCATTTACTTTCAGTAATTTCCTAAATGACATTTTAGCAGTTATACATTATAAGCATGCTTAGAATAAAAATTTTAAAGCATTAGTCCTATCTTATTAAACGAATGTGTTGACATATAGTCAGAGAATTCACGACACTGTGGTTTAAAAATTACTGCTGGAAGGTTGCCATAAACTTCTAAGTCGGGTTAATTAAAACACCATCATGCACATACAAACAATTAACGACCTCAAAAAATCTCGGATGTACTTCAGTAATTAAGAATGATAACCCTCTTTTTAATTCCCTCATTAGTTAGTCACGTGGTTTGGAAATGATACAACTATTTCCAGAACTTTTGATCCCCATGATCATACAGCATGATAGACGACATTCATAATTGTGTTCTGAATAATGAACACCTTGTTTCGTTTTATCAAATCATGAAAAGTGCTTTTATTAATAATCCTTTTCAATCAATTTCAAATATAACAGACATTAATTTATCTTCATGTGTTTATACTACTTGTTTTATTCGAACTCAGTATAGTAATTTCCAGAATATCCGATTTAAAATTATCAATACTGTAGCAAATGTCACTTTCTTTGAAAACTAATGCTGGGAATGTAAATTTTGAAAACATTAATTTCCCTTTAGTTGAAAGTTTCCACTGCATCGCAAGTAACCAAGTTCTTGTTTTGCTTTTGATTCAGATTTTTTTTCCCTCTTTCATAAACTTGCTAATCAGGAGTATTTATGTTTAACCTGTTTTATGTTACAGAGGGCCAAGTTTTGAACTTTGTATTGAATGGAATCTATAACTTGGAGTTTGGTTGTCTTATTATTACATCATGATTATTTTATGCATACAAAGCGTGACTGGAGTGAGACTTGCTGATTAAGACTTTGGAGTTTCATGGATGAATAGATAAAGTTGTCAGAACTCAAACGCAGTACAAAATGAAAAAAATTATACATCGCATTTAAATTGTTCTCAGAATTCGCAAAAAGAAAACTTCAAAAAGGTTCTGACACAGAAAATTTGCTGCTAATCTGCGATGACGCGCTTGCAGGGCAGCTAACCCAAAACATTAATAATCAAGAGAAAAACAAAACATCAAATTTAAACCAAAAACTCAAAACTAATTAACATTACTTTTAATGAACACTTAAAATACAATGCTTATACTTAAATTTAGAAGACACACAGCTAAATATAATCTATATACATTATATACAGGGAAATAATCATGTCTAGCAATCCAATCAATTTTATCTTACTCAAAACGCACTGCGACGCAGCGTAATTTAATCCTATATACGCAGAATATCCAAACCTGTTGAGCGAGCAGTGAATTTCATCTTAAAATTCTCTATCATTTTACAAGATATAAACGCAACAAATATAAATGCCCTTTTTGAAATAGTTGGCATTAAAAACCATCTTTCAATTTTACTTAATACGCAGCAATTCTTTTTAACTGGGACAAAGCCCATAAAATCATCCTTTCTTTCTCAACTTCTTTTCTCAGAATCCAAAAGACCTCTCCCTCAATTTGTTTATTGCATCGCTCCCAGGGGAGGCCCCCGTTCTCTCAAGAGGCCCCGCGAAAGCGGCAGTAAGCTAATTGAAACCCCTTTACAGACAAGCAGCGTCATCTGGTGAATAAAATTAAAAATCAGTTAAATGATTTGGCTTTGATTCAATTGGCAATCGCCAACATCCTCCCACCTTTAATTTAGGCGAGAGCCGAAATTAAACACAAAAATTTTCTTAAAATGAATTTCTTCACTATTGGTAGACAGTTCTTAACATTAGAAATAAAAATAAAATTGAACACACTAGATTATATAAAAAAAACATGCAAAAACAAAATAAGGATATATAAATGAAACACAATATTTAAATTTTTTGGTTAAAACTAAATTAAACAAATAAAATAAAAATAGTTCCATTCACAGTTCTAAACACTATTTTTTGCATGGTTTAATCAATCTTCCATATCTGGATCTGTTTTCGGCTGTCAGTGTGAGTACAGGATCTCCAGCAGTTGAAACCTCTAGTGGATAAAGTTTTTGAATTGGTCGTGTCAAATGTCCACTGTTTGTTTTTACCTGCACTACTCTGGAAGCACCATCTCTACTATTGTAGATTTTCTCAATTTTACCCATAGGCCACATTACACGTTTTTTATTCTCAAGTTCGATGAGGACAACGTCCCCCACTTTAAGCTCTTGGCACTTAACTTTGGCCTTCTGTACGAGTTGTCCCAAATATTCCTTACGGAAACGACTTCTCAGTTCTTGTCGCAGAGTGTTGCAATACTTCACGCGCACATTCAGTTTATCTGAGTCAATGGAATCTAAATCGGGTACCCCCACTTGTTTTATATCTTGCAAGAACAAGGAGGGTGTCAGAGGTATGAGTGTATCAGCATCGTCTGATATATAAGTCAGTGGACGACTATTTATTGTGGCTTCAACATCACAAAGGATTGTTAGAAGCTCTTCAAAATTCACAGTTGATCTTCCTAAAATGCGCACAAGCAATGTCTTGACGGAACGAATGAGACGCTCCCACCATCCCCCCCACCAGGCAGCAGTAGGGGGAATGAACTTCCATGTGATTGGATAAACCTCATCTTCCGATATTTTCTTCCAATCTATCCGTTTAAGTGCATTGTCTGTCCCTTTAAAATTTGTGCCATTGTCGGTATATACCGTGGTCGGACGGCCTCGTCTTGCAATGAATCTCCTTAAAGCTTGCAAGAAAGACTCTGTGCTGAGTGATGTGAGGGGCTCTAGGTGAATTGCTCTGTACACTGCACAGGTGAATAACACGATCCAGGCTTTTCCTTTTGGCTTTAGGAGTAGAGGACCACAGAGATCAATCCCTGTTACTTCATAGACTGCAGATTCTCTTACTCTGTCAAGGGGCAACTGTATAGGTGGAGAAGTTAAAGCTTTCGCAGTAAATCTCTTGCATGCAACACAACGATTTATGCAAGCTCTTATATTTCGTTTGGAAGAAATGATCCAGTACTGTAGTCCTAATTTGGCAGCCAATATCTGTACACCAGCGTGACTATACTTTAGATGACATTCTCTTATCAAGCATTCTGTCAGGTAATGTTTGGACGGAAGTAGTACTGGATATAGGAATGATAGATCATCATCCCGTTCAATAATTTTTGTTTTTACACGAAGAACATAATCGATACCTCGCACCATTTGCAAACCATGGACGGAATTTTCTTTCTCGTGGAAATGCCTTCTCTGTTCTATACTCCACAGAACGATTTCGGCCCTAGACTTTTCTTCGACTGTTAGGGTGTTAGTATTATAAGAAGGCTTCTTCCTCAGTTTATTTACGAAACGCAGCATCCCGCAGAATAGTCTAATAATTTTAGAAAAACTGGAGAAACGCTCGAACCATCTTGGCTTTTCTAATTGTACGCTCAAGTCAACAATTATTTTCTTTTTCCTCTCTGCAGCAACTAGTTCTTCACTATCTGGACCAAAAGTCCACATCCGCATTTCCATTTTGGCCTCTGCCATAATGTTTGTTGCTTGATTCATAAAAATTTCAAGCTCCTCTTTCGTATCAATGGATGTTACGCAGTTGTCAACGTAAAAGGATTGTGAAAGTTTCTGGGCAACACCTTCAAAATTTCTATGCACATTACTAAGATGAAATGAGATCACTGCCGCCAACAGATATGGACTACTTGTAACCCCAAATACAACCCTTTTATGGCGGAACTCTACAATTTTGTTATTTTCCCACCAAAGAAATTTCAGATAATTTTGATCTTCTCGCTTTATGCCAATCTGCAAAAAGGCTCGCCTGATATCAGAAGTTACGCCAATCGCTTTTTCCCTAAACCGCATTAAAATCGCAGGGATTTCTTCTACGAGATTTGGACCCTTTGTCAAACAATCATTTAGTGAAAATGAATTATCTGATTTGCACGAAGCATCGAAAACGGGCCTAATTTTACTAGTTAGACTATCTAATTTTATAACTGGATGATGTGGCAAATAGTGTCCCTTCGCTTTCTCTTCTGATTCTGGAATCATTTCCACAACATCCTCAGACAGCCATTCCTTAAATACCTTATCGTACTCATCAAAGTAATTTAATTTCTTCAATTTTCGTGTAGTGGCAAAGAGCCTTTTTTCCGCAATATGCCGATTAGAGGCAATGTTAGATGGAAAATTTTGAACCCACGGCAAGCTCACGCAATATCTACCATCTTCGTTTCTACAAAGCCCCTTCAAAAATTGTTCCTGAGCTAATTGGTCTTCAATCGCTTTAGAAAAGGTTTGCGCTTCATCGGCAATGCCAATTTTTTCCAAATCCCACATATCGGAAACTTTCATATTTTGAACAGAGATTAGTTACTAACATGGATTGGGTACCCTCAAAATTTTTAACACTTTCTCCTTTTGGCTCTCCACACAGAGTCCATCCCAACTTAGTATTAATAGCGGTCAAACCCTCCTTAAGTTGAATTACATCACCTGTAATAATTTGCCCATAAATATCGCTACCAATTAAAATTTCTATCTCAGGATAATCGTTGCCCACATCTGAAATCCAAATTCGGTGGCTTTTTAATTCCTTTAATAACGGACCCTTAGGGATGCGTGGTATACCACCACAAATAGTATCCTGATCCAAAAAACAGAACTGATATTCGGTACCTTTTCCAACAGGTCTCAATCTCATAGAATATCGTTTGTGATCTTTAGCCTCAGTTTTCGTCCCCCCAAACAGCGTATGAGTTAATTTTTCAGAAGAAAGGCCTTTTAAATTTAGGGCTTCAGCTGTAGATTTTAGAACGTAAGATCTCTGCGATCCACAATCCAAAAGACACCTTACCCTTTTCCTTATATCCCCCGACACTACCTCAACCATTAATGTCATGAGAATAACTTCCTTCATACACGAAGGGGTAGACATAGTAGTTTGTACCGCAGTCGGCACTTTTGTATTCTCTGCGTTTTCGCACCTTTTTTCTTGAATCCCGGGGCATAATATTATGGGATGCGATCGTTTGCACACATGGCATTGAATAAATTGTTTGCAGTCCCTCGCAAAATGTCCAGGCTTAAGACAGCGGAGACAGCAATTTAATTCTCTTAATTTGTCTAATCTTTCCTTTAGGGGCCAAGACCGAGCCGAAAAACATTCCTTACTTTCATGACCTTTCCCGCAAAAAACACACTTTAACTCTTTAGTAGCTACCAAACTTGCGGCGCTCGCGAAAGATTTTTTATTTTTGAAAACCTTTTTCTCCTTAGGGCGCTCAATTTCAAACCCTGACCGTGCAAGTTTCACCCTCTGCTCTCCCTCAACCTCTTTTCGCAAAAATTCCAAAAGATTTGAAAGACGTGGTCCCTTGGCACTAAATAGTAAGCTTCTCTGCCAGACCCTAATCAACTCAGCTGATAAACATGACTCCACCATCGGATATAGCCAGGCGGTGTTGGAGTCTTGGTTCACACCTAAAGACTCAAGAGCTCTGAGATAGGACTCAGTTTTATCAAACAACGACACCAGTGGTAATTTATCTTTATCTTGTGAGCGTACATTTTGAATAATTAATTTTAACAATTCTCTCACATAAATCTCAGTTAAAATTTCCTTATTGCCAAATCGCTCCTCAAACGCAGAAATAGCCTTCGGATAATTTTCTGAAGTTAAGGGATAGCTCTCAATTAACTCATAAGCACGGGTCCCGGGTACCATTGATTGCGCCAAATAATGGAATTTGTCAACATCATCCAGATTACTATCCTCATGGATCTTTTTAAACTGGCCCCAGAACGAAAGATAACTCAATAATTGCCCATCAAACTTTTTTATTTGAATTTTCGGCAATTTATACCGTTTTTCATTACATGTATTTATAATACCATCAACTTTAGAACTCATATTAATTTTCAAGTCTGAAATATTCGTTTTTTCTTTTATTCGACGACTAAGAGTAATAAATTCATCCAAATATTCCTCGCAACTTATAACTTCGCTATCGATAACTTCTTCCGTATTCTTAGCTGCTATCATTAAATCTAAAAATTCAGAATCCTGAGCTTTTAATTCTGCACTTATTGTTTGTAATTTAATGAATTTATCATCTAAAACGGACCTATCCGGTTCATCTTTCTCTAATTCATCTTTTAAAACTTTAGCCGTTCTAGTAAAACTGCTACGAGTAGCAGATCGTTTTTTCTTTAAAGCCTCCAGACTCATTTTTTACTTAACTCTTTAAATCTCAATTTATAATCCTAACCAAGGCCCCCTAAAGACCTATAAGTCCTATATATTAGTTTTATAATCGCAGAATTAAGATTCCCTCTAAATACAGAAAATGAATTCACAAATACTCATAACATTTAATACAAATATGAAATCGAAACCTATTTAAATACATATAATCCTCATACATAAATTTTATTTTCCTAACGCACAAACAGTTCTCAATTAGTATGATCATTTCCCTGATACAAAACCAAATTAAACGTATCCTGGCTGGCTCGCCATTTTTCTATGTCAGAACTCAAACGCAGTACAAAATGAAAAAAATTATACATCGCATTTAAATTGTTCTCAGAATTCGCAAAAAGAAAACTTCAAAAAGGTTCTGACACAGAAAATTTGCTGCTAATCTGCGATGACGCGCTCGCAGGGCAGCTAACGCAAAACATTAATAATCAAGAGAAAAACAAAACATCAAATTTAAACCAAAAACTCAAAACTAATTAACATTACTTTTAATGAACACTTAAAATACAATGCTTATACTTAAATTTAGAAGACACACAGCTAAATATAATCTATATACATTATATACAGGGAAATAATCATGTCTAGCAATCCAATCAATTTTAACTTACTCAAAACGCACTGCGACGCAGCGTAATTTAATCCTATATACGCAGAATATCCAAACCTGTTGAGCGAGCAGTGAATTTCATCTTAAAATTCTCTATCATTTTACAAGATATAAACGCAACAAATATAAATGCCCTTTTTGAAATAGTTGGCATTAAAAACCATCTTTCAATTTTACTTAATACGCAGCAATTCTTTTTAACTGGGACAAAGCCCATAAAATCATCCTTTCTTTCTCAACTTCTTTTCTCAGAATCCAAAAGACCTCTCCCTCAATTTGTTTATTGCATCGCTCCCAGGGGAGGCCCCCGTTCTCTCAAGAGGCCCCGCGAAAGGGGCAGTAAGCTAATTGAAACCCCTTTACAGACAAGCAGCGTCATCTGGTGAATAAAATTAAAAATCAGTTAAATGATTTGGCTTTGATTCAATTGGCAATCGCCAACAAAAGTATCTTTACGATGGCTGGAAATTCCTTGTAATCTTCTAAACTGACCATATATTGAAATGCACAGTAGCATTCTTTGATAAAGTAAGACAAATGTCACACATTTTGGTAAACAAATCTGTACACTCTGCAGAAATTAATATAATTTGTTCGACTCTTGCAACGCTTTAAAAAATCATCCAGGTAGTTTCTTCAGTTGAAACTATCCTGGGGTATTTTAACGTAGCATTACTTATCGTTTGGTTAGTTATAAGACTTTCACGAAAAAATGATGAATATAACTAGCATTTTTAACTTAACATGTAAAAAATATTTATTAACAAGGTATATCGTTTCTTTAATACGTATTATCATAAAAATCTACTATTACTAACGTGTTACGTATACTAATACTACCTGTTTTTGTTTCTCCTTATGAAATGTTAAATTTAAAAATTCAAATCCTCCGTAGCTCAGCAGAACAAAATGCTTTACCTCAATTTTGAGAAAAAAATGAAGTTGTGTAATCTCGAAGAGCCTGCTGGAATAGCACAAATTGCGAATGTGACACAACTTGTGTGGCAGAATTTAGTAGTCTTACGCTTTTTTTATTCATGACGTCACGTTTTTTTACTGCTGTAAACGAAATTTTCATTAGTAAACTAATTTGTCCACTTATTTCACATGGGTTATTTCATCCCGTTAGTTTTCTATCGCAGAAATACGGAACCTTCCTTGCAAGATGATTTTTTTTTCCCTGCGCCTAGGGCCGTTATGTTTGAGCGTAATTCAATGTGAAAAGTTTGTATAATACGATATAAACGCTGAAATATATATTATACCTTGAGTATAATATTAACATTAGTGATTTTAGAAGTGTATATATTAATTATCCTCTTGGATACTTTTAGGTTCAAAGTGAGAAACATTTAAATGTTTATCTAAAATATAATTTTCAACATGCGAAATGCGAATAATTTTCATTGACACATCACTTTCATACTCATTTTTTTAATTAAAGTTTTTCTTTTGTACAATGTTTTACAAATGTTCGCATTTGCTACTGTAGCAAAATTATTTGCTAAATCCTTTTACGTAAAATTTTTCGCAGTGAGATTAAAAATATTCCATGTAAAACAAAAATAAATAACAAATTACTGGCTCCCTGTATTTTCTGTTCTAAAAAATAATGTAGGTTTGTTTGGGTTGTAACCAACAAACCATTTTTTTTCTATGAATAATGTGAAATGAGTTGACTTTGCTTGTTTCCCTTTATGGCTGAAAATTGAATGTTTTTTTTTTTGTAGAGTTCTAAAATTTCTAACAGAAAAAAATTATACTCAAGATTTTAATGATTTTGAATAAATAATTAAAATTTAAAGGAAAATGAATTCATCATTTGACGGAATTTTTTGTAATAACACTATGCCGAATTTTTCTTTTTAACGCAACTTATATCTGTCTAATTATGTTTTTTTCGATCATGATAAATGGCTATTTTTTATACAATTGATATTTCTCGATAACAAGTTCGGATTTTCAAAAGTTAATGCGATTTTGCGATTTTCAACAGTATAGATGCTGACAGCTATCCCAAAACTAGAAAATGTGTTATAAGGTTGGGTAAGACAGCAAGATATTTTACTGAGAAACCGGACCTATAGAAGCCTCAAGACATGCCATTCCCCTAGGGAGAAATCATATTTCACTTGAGAACTGTATTCTAAAGATGCCTTATTTCTTTTATGGCCTAAGCAAACTGCAATATTAATTCAATCATAACTAAAAGCATCGTAAGTATCATTACAATTACAAACATGAGGATTTTTTTCTTAATAGTTAAAGCACAATTTATTGAAAGAAACAAAATAATCGGTATGAGAAAATGAAACGGGATTGAAAACCCTAACCTTAAAGGATCTTTAATTTATATTACTGAAGATCATGGTATACAAATAAATTAAGAATAGATTTTTCTGGGTATCACAATTTAAAAATCGGTTTAAGAATTTATCAAATATATATTTTCAATATTTTTTTTCTATATAAAATCTTACTTACTATTATATACATAATATCTAAAGAAACATCTTTTGAAAGAACCCTATAAACAACGGGATAAAATAAGATACTTCAAAGAACTACAGGACTCTTTCACATCACAAATAAAAACAGCAAATAGAACTATCTCACGAAGCTCTGAATTGGCCCTATGGGGTATTCATGTAGATTTCAGTTCCTGTTAAAAGGCATGTGAATTTACTTCTTCGGAGCACTTTTGGTTTCATGATTTCATGAGAAATTCTTTTATTCATATATGTAATAAACGAATATTTTCCAATTCTAAAGGCAGCATTTCGTATTTCTGTGCTTTGCATATCATAGAACGGCATTAAAGATACACTTTCTGCGCTGGTGATTTGATATTTTATGGAAACTAGGCGAAATGGTTGCTCAATTTCCAAATGTCACGTCAAAAGATTTTCCAATTTTACCAGAGATTTCACCATTTTTATTTTCTTTTAATCGGATAGAATATGAACTTCACAAATCTGAGTACTGACGTTTCTGTAGAACATATAAAACTAATGAAATTTCTTTGGGTGTCGAATATTCACCGTTCAAATACACTGACCTTTTGTAGCGATCACGTAAAGTTAGCTTTCCTAAGCAACCGTTTCTCTATACGAATACAAGAACCATTGTGATTTTATGAATTTTTAGCTTTGATTGTTATCCCAGCAACCTCAATGATAGAAAAACTCTTTCAGGGAACCAACATTATCGTGGCATCAGAAATTTGGTGCGTAGAAGCAAGTGTGAATTGCGTGCATGGTGCCTCGTCAAGTAAGGCAAACATTTTAGAACAATGGCTACGTGATCCCAAAGAAGAGCAAAATCATACAATCTTCAAGACAAGCATTTTTAATGTGTGAGTAAGGGAAAAATCCCATCCTATGACATGTTTGGTTTGGTGTACTCTTATAACTATAACACTTGGAGTCAAGGCTTACCAATTTAAATAGTCAGGATAGGATTGATCCATTATGATTATGAGCGCATCCTTTTTGAATCGAGGTTTAACAACTAAATGTTCGGTTTTCGAAGTTATATAATGACGATAACATGAAATCTGATTAAATGAAGTTGTGTGTTGTGCTATGGCCAAGCTACGCAAGGGCTATCTGTCATGGGTGGGGGATGCCTTATTCAGAGTTCTTTTTAGAGTGTTCTAACGCGTATTCACGATACGTCAGGAAAAACCCGACCGAGACTCTTGACCATTAGATCGACGGCCGCACAACAGGCCGAACTTGGGATGTTCGCATTTCAGCCGTCTACCATTTTGAGCCTCGTATCCCCTCTGTGATAGTGGGGCCCTGAATAAAGTACGAGAAAATATTATACAAAAATTCATGACCAGCATAGTTCTAACCCTGACAAAATACCTCTTTGAACTGTGCGAAGGAAAATTATGTTAATTAAGGGAAAAAAAACTTAAAGCCACAATATAATAGATAAATCAGCACTTGTGCCACTGGAATATACATGGGTTGTTGGCTTTTATAGCTCTGCCTTGATTCTGAAGTAGAACGAATATTGGAGACTGATATTAGCGGTTGTAAATCCTCTTATAGTGTCGACTGTCAGTCCTGCATGAATATGAGCCTGAATAGTTAAAACGCTTCGAATACACCCAAAAATAAAACAATATTAACGAAGTCCAAGTATGCCCCTAAAATACCAGTTAAATGATGTCCCATGCTCAAAAAAAGGCTGTAAAACCCTTTTTCGTATGAAAATAAGAAACTTTGTTTTCTTTCTTTAAGTGTAACGCCTCATCGCTTGAATCACGGAAATTTCATTACTCGTTTTGAATGCAAAAAAGACGAGGCAATAGAATATGAAATGCACGAATGTATTAATTACGAGATTTTTTGGTTTGCCGGAACTTATATTTAAAAAAGTGCGCCCAAAATGTGCCAAAAAATAAAGCCTTCTGATACATTTTTGTGAGTTTTACGAAATCGAATGAAAAACTAAAAGTACAGCAATTTGTTTGCTATGCTTAATTATTTCTTTACTAACAATTTGAAATCATATCAAAACACATTTCACCCATTTTCATCGATTGGCTAAACTTGTCAACTAGGTTGACCTAAACGTTTTTCTCTTTAATGGCTGTAAATTAAGAATATGAAACAAAAGAGTTCTATTTCTCTAGACTTTTTCAAGAATGAGCTTAGATTGGCCAAATTCTTTCTTTAAAAAAAGGTAAAAAAAGGGGGGGGGGCTAACGCTGATAACCTTCTACGCAGATATAAGAGTATGTTTCATTAACGTTTTTAATCACTCCCCATTTCTAAAGAATATGTACTCAGAAAGTATTGGGTAAATTTACTAACAAGTAAGTATAAAATCAATCTA
Source organism: Cheiracanthium punctorium (assembly GCA_038373885.1). Classification (NCBI taxonomy): domain Eukaryota; kingdom Metazoa; phylum Arthropoda; class Arachnida; order Araneae; family Cheiracanthiidae; genus Cheiracanthium; species Cheiracanthium punctorium. The sequence continues at coordinate 12,785 of JAWZYV010015914.1, forward strand.
AACTGTACATTCAAATCTCAAACGAAAATATACTGTGGTAAAATTAATTTTATCGTTCAACAGTTACGAAATATCCAGCATCAATTCCCTTCTACTCTATCCCTAAACTTTATATCCCATGTTCGAATATCCCGATCCGGTTTAGTTTCCGAAATCTGAAACATTAGTGATCGGTGTGTAACAGCTGTGAATTATCCCTTACTCTTGTGATATCTTTTCGATGTCTCTTTGTTATCCTTTGTTGAAAATTGCGGTGAACCATCGTCAGGGAATCCGATTTTCTGTAATTAGGTGTTTGCCTCTATGTCACCCGATTCCATCCTACTCCCTGCTCTTTGGATGCGGCCTGGTCGATTAATCGATACGCGCTTCTTGCCTTACATCACAGTTGTATACCTCCGCCCCCGCATAGCGGAAGAACAGAAGAATAGAGCAAAGTATAATTCACCCCCTTTAGTATGTTTGTGTGCATTGAACAAGACAGAGAAGTTTAGTTAAATTTTCGGGTAATATGGAGCGATAGTCCTTATTTAATGAGTTAATTGTGTTTTACACAGAGAACAGTTTATAAAATTGTTGATTTTGTACTCAAAGAATAATTGTAATTTTTTCCTCGTGTAATATTAAGCACTAGCACCTTATGATTAAATACACTAATTTATTGATGTATTAAGAAAAGATTTTTAAATTGAGTGTATTAAAAAATAAACCCTAGAAATTTTGTTTTCTTATCGGAACTATATAACATAGACAATAATTAATTTTATAAATGTACTTTTATAATTGTTGAACAGTAAATGTTATAAAATTTTGAACGGAAAAATTAGAGTTATTTACAGAGATAATTTTTCTATTAAATTCAAACACAAAAAAAAATTATTTTTTTCGCATCTTATTATCATTCAATGATCCGCACAATAAAATTAAAACAATAATTGCAAATTGGTTATTTTAATTAACACAAAATTTTCACTTTAAAAACTTCTCTTCAAGTTTTCAAATGGCGGGCCTTAACAATGCCTTGGCTACCGATAAGGCCGGAGTTGTTGGTTACTTTATTAAGGGGGCACTTAGTAGGTCGACCAACGTTGCCCCCTATGAAGGGACGGACCACAATGACATCCACGCCTAGTCGGGGATCGACCCTCGAGAGTGGAACCCGAAACCGTATTACGGGGCTTTATCCACCATACAAGCTGGACAGCAGAATTTCTCTTCTTCTAAATATATAAAGAGCAAACTTCTATTGCTGTACGGTGACAGAAAATGTTGATTATACGTTAATTTCCTTTTAATTACAGGTTGCACAATAATGAATAATCCTATTTTTCAGGGATGTTAGAGTGTGTTTGTGTTTTAAGGCAAACCTGCACGCGGGATATCTGCCTAGGATGAGGGGTGCCTTGCTAGGGGGACTTTCTAAGGGGCTCTAACGCGTATTCACGTTACATCTGGAGAAATACTACCAAAACTCCTGACCGCTAGATCGACAGCCGCTCGATGGGACCCGAACCCGGGACCTTCACACCTCGGCCGTCTACCATTTTCAGTGGCATAACCACTGAGCCATGGAGAGGCTCAGGGATGCTAGAAAAAGTGAATAAGTACAAACTTGATCATCGAAAATCATAATGAACAGTTCAAAAGTTAAAATTTAACACATTAAATTTCTCGATGTGGACTTAAAATTAAATGAGTCCTCCTCCACGAAATAACAATAACTAATTGATATTAACTGGTAGTAGGAGACTGAGATATCTGCAGCATTTTAAAGCTTCACAAAAATATATGCTAAAAAGAGTGTGAGATGATTTTTCGTTGAGCTTCAGTATTTTTCCCGTATTTAGAGGGTCTCAAAGCAGACACGTATAACTGTGTTGAATTTAAAATTTAAAATTTAAATTGCCGCCACCTAATGGATTTTTTAAAACTTACTGTTATTTTTCAAACTTCCTTGGGAGCATCTGATCTATAGTCCATATTCGAAATTTTGTTACAAACCATTCATCTGTTTTAGCTGTAGAACTCGAATTTACACGGGTTATTTATTTTACAGGTTAATTATAAAAACACTGTATATTGCACTACGATGTATATTGTTCATGTATATAGTAAAAAAAATATGTGTACTTTCCTCATTCTTACAGACACTTTCTCTAAAATACTCAATTTTAATGTATTATCAAAAAATTTAAAAACCAACATGCCGCTATGAAAAAGCTGCAAGTTAACTTTGGACCATAACTGGAATGCATTCGATAATGCGGTCTAAAACTTTGATTTTAATAGATCACCATTGTAGTTGTTCATAAATACTTTTCTCTCGTGGAAGAGTTAAGGACAGTTAGATAAATCCTGAAAGCTTCTTTGGGTTAAAAATATCAGGGCCTCACATACACTTCAGTTAAAGTGTTCTCTTCTAATTGTACAGCTGCGGAAAAAAAAGTCTCACTTGTACTTTTTTCGGCCGTCAATCGTCATACAGCAAAGTTACAGATACCAATGGTTTTCGATTGACGTACACTTTAATTTGCTATGCATAAAAATTACATAAGGGGCCATCTACGTATTAAAATTCACACCAACTTCTTTTCCCAATAGCAACCCCTAGATTTCACTTCATATTTCAAACATTTAGCTCATTTTACCCCGGATACCCATTTTCAATAAATTTGAACCGAAAATGGGTGAGTTATGAGCACCCAAAATCCCCCTCCCCATATGTTAAAATATTTTTTTCATGCTTTAAATCATATCTCATATAATATTGATAATAAGAAGCTGATTTTTATTCGTACTGTTAGAACTAAACGACCCAAACATAATTCACTATGATTATGATTTTTTAATAAAATATTAATATGAATTATGAATTATTAAATTAATATTCAACGAATTATGAATAGCGACCTACCCAAATTTCGATGGAAATAGATGCAGAAAGTAATATTACATGGCTGTGCAAAATTTCAAATTTTACGTTCAGTAGTTTAATTTATATTAAATAAAAAGTGTTATTTTCATGAGTTAAGGGACCATATATAAATTTATTAAGTGACAATTTTTTGAAAACTGCTTAAAATAAGCGTTAATTAGATTTCTTTTGCTCAAAAACACAGTAAAAGATAGCGGTATTAAAAAAAATCAAATTTTGAAGCAAATAAATTAGAGGTTTTTAGAGCTTGATGGTGATTCTATAAAGCTTCTATTCTTGCGTCCGCTATCATATCCCCCCAAATAAAATATTTTCCAGGTATAGAATTAGATGCAGTAGATGTATATGTCTTCTAATACAAACATCCTATTTCTGAAAGACTAACATCCCAACATTCCAGGCATGAATTTGACCTTTTTTAATATTGGAAACATTAGGTCTTTGGACATCCCCATATTTTCGCAAACATTCAAAAAACATTCAAAATCCCGTTTTTCTGTCTAAATTTCCATCTGACAATAAATTAAAGACCACCAAAAGTCTTATAAGAATATTGCTCATTGTAGACAATAATATTAAATGAAGAAAGTGAAATAACAAACACAGTGATAATATTGGCTCAGCAAAAAAATAACTGCGTTTTTTACATGAAATTCAAACAAATAAAATTTCAATCATGAAACCGTTCTTCTAGTTTGACCGTAGCTGGGTAACATTCATGCTTGCAGTCAGAAGAGCAGAGAACAGCCTCTCACTCCTGCAAACATTTCACCTCTCTAAGAGAACCATGAATTGAAATACTTAACAACAATTTCAAAATTAGAAAGATTTTCAGAATCGTGAGCAGTCGTTTTGCATTTTTCCTTTAAGTCTTGAGTACGAGCCTAGGAAGTTATGAATTAACGGGTCATTTGGACCTCTGACTAAACATTCTACTTTCTACCCTTGATATTCTCAGTACAAAAAACTTTAAGAGAGATGGTAACAATATTTTCTTGAAAATAACATTTATTTCTTTTAACTCTCTCGAGCGAAATGAATGAAAGGCGAAAAGTTCGGAACCTATAAATAGCGCTTTTCAATTTGTAGAAAGTCCCTTAAAAACGCGCAAAAATAACTCGCAATATCTCCGGAAATTATCGTAGAAAATTGGTGAAAATTTATATTTAGGGTAATTTGAAGGTTTTCTTTCGTTTAATAAAGTCAAAATACAGTGTTGCCATTCAGAAAAAAGAAGTTGATGCATAATTAAATATGAAGACGGCCCCTTATGCAAATTAAATTAATAGTAAATTAAAGTATGCGGTATTTGAAAACAAATGGTGTATATAACTTTGCTATACGACGAACGATGCCGAAATAAAGAGCAAGTGGGACTTTTTTTTTTCCGCAGCTGTACATGCCAAGTGCGTCTTCAGCAACATATGTTTGTGTCAGTCTTCCTCGTTTAAATTAGAATTTTAATGTCAAAGTTATCAGTGGCTGTCTAACTTAACTGCTGTTAAACAAGATAAGCGAATCTGTAACAAAAAGTCGGTTTATTTTTGTATGATCGGAAATCTCTAGTATGTGGTGTAATACATTCCATAATCAATTCGTAGATGCGGAGTTTTGATTTGGCACTTTTTTTACTTATTTACGAATAGTATTTTTTTTTCTTTATTTTACCCAATCAATAAATGCAATTTTAAAAATCCCTTGTTAAATACGGACCGGACAACGTGTGCAAGTAAAATGAAAATGGTCCACGATTGTCGCTCAAAAAAGGTGAGGTAACGAATATTTGTAACCGATTCACTGACATAGCAAATAATTTGGTAAGGATCATTTTCCAACATAGTCTTCCTAGTCATGAGAGCAGTTGTTCCTCTGAAATTGAACCCCATTTCGCTGATTCACCTTACGACAGACGACGCCCTAAACTGAGACATCGTTTTGGGAATGCCTTCCTGTCAGGTGCTTGTATAATGACTTCAAGAAATATAAATCACAGAATTTGAGATCCGGACTGTAAGGAAGATGCCCAATATGTTCCATCAGTAGCTCTGTAGCCAATCGTGCGTAACCGAGACCCTATGCGGGCGGACGTTGTCATGCAAAAAGTTGCGGGTCTGGGAGATGGGGAGATTGCACTTTGCACTTCAATAGCTGGCCGTATAACCGTCTACTCCTCCATCTTCTAAATCAAATTTCGGATCTTTAAGACATAATACTTGCTCCATCTAGTGGCATATTATTGCTGTGATCCTCTGTTGTATTATCATATGGGATTTCATTACCTTGCGAATATGTGCGTAATTTAAACCTTATCTCTCAATGAGTCTCTAGTTATCTTAATTTTAAACTACCTACATTTAACAGCAATTTTATTTTTGCTTTAAATTCTGATTGAATTACTTTCAGATTAATAATATTTAAACATCGGATCTCTTTGTAACTATAATTCTCTTTAAATGATTTAATTTTACGATATTCCTCATATCGCTGTAGAAAATTTCTCTGTAGATTTAAATCATGGTCCTAATTCAACCTCTGTTTTTTCTATCAACAAATAATATAAAACATGAATTGCAGAAAAATGTTGCTTGAACATCTCGTCATAACCATGATTATCTTTGTAATTCTTTGGCAGTTAAGCGGGAAAAGTTTAACTTTCCTCCGCATTTTGTGATATAATTACTTTAAACTACAGTGTTGCTATAATGTGGTACATTTCCCCCCCATACACTGTGTGGTAATTACTAGCAACAAAAGCACAACGTTTGAGTAAAAGTATAGCGATTTGTTTCAGTGTATATTTTCAAACAATAAATCTATTAAAAAAATTTTCACGGGCTGAAATTACATTTTTATTGCTTATTTTGCACTGGAAGTATTAATTTAAATTATTTTTTGTCTTTTAATTTCAAAACCACAAATACATCAAACGAAATATTTCAACTAAAAAATACTGATGTTTCAAACTATTCTATCCACGAAAGATCATAAATATTTTTGATTACGTGGCACTGAGATTTTTTATATAAAGTTTCTGGGAGCTACACTTATGACGAACTTTATGTTCCGAACAAGTACCTTCGAAATTATTCTTTTAGGTATTAGACTGAGCAATTTCGTTTGTAGGGCATCGCAAATTATCTATGTGTCTTCTTTCGTGTAATGCTTTTTTTATGAAGCAATTTATAAAAAAAAAGTTTCCACGCTCTATTAAGTGTGCTATGTAATGGAAATAGTGAAGAAATATGTTCCTCTGAATCGGCGAGTCTCTTCATAATGTGTAGAAGCGTATAGATACTTTTTTTCGCAATATTATGAAAAGGAAAAAAATGAGAATAGCATAAATAATTTGTTAAAATAATCTGAAAATTATTCATCGGCTAATATTTTAATTTTTAATTTGCTGAGATACACTTAAAAAATCTTTGAAAATGTTTTCTTACAAGCAGTATTTTCTATAAGCCTGTAGTAATTCTGGTCAGAATGAGCTAAAATATAGTAATTTAATTTGAAATATTAGTAATTTATTATTTGACAATTCACTGATACTTAAACAGAAGTACATTCACTAAAACAGTTTTAAAAGCATATAACTCGAACGGTATGTAACGAGCACACTTTAAACTGAAAGATTCAATTTTTTAATAAACATTTACTCATAAAAATATAAATTGAAAAGATTGCAAAATTACGCTTACACTAAAATAATTTACAGCTATATTATTATAATCAAATCTGAAACTTTTTATTAATAAAAACAATACATTTTATTTTGGTTAGAGGCGTAGCCAGAAATTTTTCATGGTGGGGGTTTCGACTACTGCAACTCACATATATGCATACATGTGTGTGATAAGGGAGTGAAGAATATACATTTGGTATGGTGAAAAATTCCTCATGGGAAAGAGGGGGGGTTATGACCCCCCCCCTTTCCCATGAGGACAATGACAATACTCTATTTTCTCTACTCTGTTTCCTCTATTCTACTCCCTCAATGAAAACACTCTATTTTAACTTTATTAAACGAAAGAAAACCTTCAAATTACTCTAAATGTAAATTTTCACAAATTTTCTACGATAATTTCCGGAGATATTGCGAATTCTTTTTTGCGCGATTTTAAGGGACTTCCTGCAAATTGAAAAAACGCTATTTGTAGGTTTCGAAGTTCTCGCCTTTCATTAATTTTGTTCGTGATATTTAACAGAAATAAATATTATTTACATGTAAAATACTGCTTCTAGTTTTAAATGTTTTTTGTACATAGATTATCAGGTTTAGAAATTAGAATATTTATTCAGTGGCCCGAATGAACCCCGTGACTCCAAAACTTCCTTGGTCCGTATACATGATTTAAAGAAAAAACCCAAGAGACTGCTTACGATTTTGAAAATCTTTAATTTTGAAATTGTTATTGAACATTTCAAGGTTCTCACAGGCAGGGGAAATGTTGCCAGGAATGAGTGTTCTTTGCTCTTCTGACTACAAGCACGAAAATTACTCATGTACGGTCGAACTTGAAGAATGGTTTCATGATTGAAAATTTATTTATTTGAATTTCATGTAAAAAACGCAATTAATTTCTTACCGACCCAACATTATCACGGTGTTTGTTATTTCACTTTCTTCATTATATATTATCGTCTGCAGTGTGCAATATTTAAAAAGACTTTTGGTTATATTTTAATTTATAGTCAGATGAAAATTTTGACAGAAAATGTGATTTTGAATGTTTGATAACGTATTAGGAAGCCCAAAGCTTCAAATATTAGAAAAGATCAATTTCATGCCTGTAATGTTGAAGATGTTATTTTTTCAGAAATGAACATTGTATTGGAAAACATATATCCACTGCATCTAATTCCATATATGCAAAATATTTTATTTGGGGGGACGATTTATAGAACAACTATTTATAGAATAACCAATTAAGACGATTTATAGAATAACCATCAAACTGTACATACCTCCTATTTATTTTCTTCGCAATTTGCTATTTTTTAATACCGTTAATTTTTACTAATTTTGTGCAAAACAAATCTAATTTACTTTTATTTTACGCAATTTTCACAAACATTGTTAGTTAATAAATGTATGTATGGTACCTTAACACATGAAAATAACACATATTATTTAATATAAATTAAACTACTGAACGTAAAAATTTGAAATTTTGCGCAGTCATGTAATATTACTTTCTGCATCTATTTCCATCGAAATTTGGTTAGTTCTCTATTCATAAATTTTTAATATTAATTTAATAATCCATAATTCATGTTAATATTTTATTAGAAATTATAATAATAGTAAATTATGTTTGAGTTGTTTAGTTTTAATAGTACGAATAAAAGTCAGATTCTTATAATTAATATTATATGGAATATGAATTAAAGTATGAAAAACATATTTTAACATAGAGGAGGGGGATTTTGGAAGCTGATAACTCACTTTTTTCAGCTCAGATTTACAGAAAGTTGGTATCCTGTGTTAAAATGAGCTAATTTTTTAAAATATGAAGGGGTTGCTAGTGGGGGGAAAAAGTTGGTGCGAATTGTAATATGGAGATGAGCCTTTATGCAATTTTTATGTATAGCAAATTAAAGTGTACGTCAATAGTAAAAGAGTGGTATATGTAACTTTGCTGTACGAGGAACGACGGCCGAATAGAGTACAAGTGGGCGTTTTTTTTACCACAGCTGTATATTTATTTAAGCCTGGACGACGCCTCGGGCTAAATATAGATTTTCTTATGTCAGTTTGTAATTTGCAACATGTTTCTCATGCCCCACTGTTCGCTCTTTTTATCATAATTTATTTAATGCCATGCACCGGCTTTTAAAGTTGTCCAAACACTGTTTGATTACTTTAACTCCATCGGTCTAAATTTAGTGTAACTCTGTAACTGGCGTTGGTTATTTCGGCTATCTGTATGTTCTCGCCAATTCAAACTCTGTGTTAGAATCCTTTTTTAACTTAGTGATGGTAACTCGAGGGAAATTCCCCTTTTTGAGGGAAAAATCACTGAAAATACGATTCTGAGGGGAAAAAGGAAATTATTTGGAAAATGCAATGTTTTAAGGGAAGTTTTGGCTTTTTTTTTTTTTGTTTGTTTATTTCTGTTCATTTATTTAACTTCCACGCTATCAGCTCCGCTTAGCTTTGGCTAAAATTACTATATTCGTAAAATTAGCTTCCAAATCCCTCTATTGAATTCACGTCGAATAAAGCGGACGTCATAGCGACAGTTTTCACTAGATTGGAGAAAGGAAAGTGCAGGACAAAAAATAAATAAATAAATAAATGAAACAGGGGATGAGTGGGAATCGCACCCATGGCTACAGGTTTGAGTGATTAGCGGAGAGGAGAACAATTTCTTAACCTCTTAGTCAAAGGCTATCCCCTTACGAATACTTTTATCTAATGGAGAAAGGGAACTTCGTAAATAAAAACCATGAAAAGCGAAGGAAGCTCTTTTCACCGAAGAAAAGTTGCGCTATTTTATTTTTATCCTAAACAATTATAACCTCTTTTCGCATATGGTGTTGTTTAGTTAAAACTTTCTCTTTCTTCATATACACTCTGTTGTTATCTATTCGAAACTTTACATTACTTGTTAAAAATTCTATCGTTAGTTTTGGTAATACAATTTAAGTGTATTAAATATTTGTCACTGCTAAGTATTTCCTGTTCCGTGACCTGATATTCAGAAATATGATGTTGAAAAGCAGGGGGGGGTGTATACCTGTTAAATTAATATCTTGGTAATAATAATAGACGGCAGCACTATAGATTTTTTGATGTTGAGGTAAAAAATGCTGAAAGGGAAAATTTTGAGGGAAAATTCACGAGACGAGTTTACCATCACTGTTTTAACTCACTCCAGCTTTATTCGACTGCTCTTGTAACACGTTATTTTTATCTCCGGCCATCGCCAGATCGTAATTTTTATATATTTACTATAAGTAGTAATTTAAATAGACGCTTTTGAAGTATCTTCATCATTTATTACAACTGAAATGTTAAAAAAAAACACTGTGATTTGTTAATCAAAGCGCTAGTTAAGAATTTAATATAGCCCTAGTAGCTACTTTGTCACACTACCATGCATCAAAAATGAATAGTTAGTTAGGATATTGACATTTATTTAAAACATAAAATTGATGCTATTTTACTGTTAGTACTTAAAGTATAATGCATTTGTACCGTAATTTATGAACCTGGGTGAAGCGGGTTGAAAAAAGTGAATCCTTTTGCCTATAATTAAGTTCATGAACTTTATACAGCACAGACACGCACATGCATACACATAAGCACATAGTGAAGAACTAAACTAGAGGGGAAAGCCAGAGGACATGTTTAAATGCGAGACATTTACGCTACATGGGGTAAAATGCAAATGAAATGGGTAATATCTCCTCTAACTCCCTTTTAGCTCCTTGCAAAATTAGCAAACACTACAGGGAACATGAGGATGATTGATCACTTGTGTTCCATCGGCTTGTTTAGGTCATACATCGGAAGACGCCAGGATGCTAGGAGGATTTACGCAAATGAGCACGGCATATGGTAGTCTCATATAGATTCTCTAACTTTATGACTATCTTAAGTGGACCAGTCAATTCCTCCAAATAAGTTATCGCACAGTTGTTACTGTCATAATTATCTCTCTGTCTGAACAGCAATAAGATAGTATAGTGGAGCTGGTTTCTCTGAGTTACATTTTGTCAAAATTTCAATGGATACAATAAAAAAATTTAAATGAAGGAACTTCAGAAATCAGTGCAAAGATTTCCTAAAGAACCCAGCAATTAGAATGGAAATTAAATTGCTTTCATACCCGGAACTACTTTCTCACTAAATAAAATCATAAAATTTAAAAAAACTATAAGTAATTTAACATTAAAATTTAAACTATTTAAGTTTTCGAATTATATTTTATCTCCAAAACTTACCGTATAATTTAATGAATTAGGAAGCCTTATTATCTGATATCAATATATTAGAAAGAAAATAAAATAATCAAATAAGAATTGCAGAGTATTCAGTTATTTGCAAGCAAAAGTAAAATAATTTCCAACTAGGTTATTTATATATTTATATTTATTTTAGAAGGCGATAAATTATTTTTAATTAGAAATATCGATTGCCGATTAAAAAAAATGCACACTTAAAGTAACGTAACATTTTGAAATTAGAATTATTCGTTGAAACTTTGGGTCTGAATGGGTACGGGGGACCGTAAAAGCTTTAGTTTTCTAAAAGAATAAGCAATTCTTATACTGCTGTAAAACCATTAAAAACCACTAATATATGCATTAAAAATATTCTTCTAAGTTTCTCTTGTATTATGCATTATCATAAATATTTATCAAATTTGTAGAAGCAGGTGCAGTTCGAGCAAAAATAACATCAGAAAATACAAAACATAAAAAATGCATGAGCTTTAAAGCTTCGAAAGTTCAAGCTATATCTGAGAAAAATGCGTCAACATTCGAATGATGAACAATAATGACTTTTATCAGAAATTTAATGTGCTTTTGAAATAATGCTCTTCAATTTGTATAAATATTTTAAAGTAAAGTCAACAAATACGAGTACAAGTTATAATCATAGAGAAAATGTACTGAATAAATATTCCCCTTCATATTAAGTTATAAAAAGAAAGTCAGCATCAGTTATAATAAATGCTTTATAACCCAGTACATAAATGATATTTCTTTAAGCATGAGATAAAATTGAACTGAAAGGAAACATATCCCCAAAGGTGACAGGTTTAGCTCCGTGGTGGGTTTTTAAATCAATTACTGACAGAACATTTGATACAAAATGAATCATTTCATGTACTTACGAGCCAGGATGAAAGACTGACCTCTTCCTGTTCACTTGATGAGGCTTTGGTTCTGACACCATATTCACGTCTGACAGGACAAAGAGAAAAATAACCAAAAATCACAAAAAAGCTACAAAAACAGCCGCAAAAAACTGACAGTGATAAAAATCATTTCCCAAAAACATGAAAAAAATGACAATAAAATCTAAAAACACTACAGCAAATTAAATATTTCTGAGGAAAAAAATCTCTTTTTCATTGTATCGCTTAAATATTTTTTTTTTTTTTCATTTATAATGTTTCTCACTCTTTACCAAAAGATGAAATGGTCATAAATCAAAACAACTATATTTCAAAAATGTTATTTCATAAAAACATTTTTTGACGAGAAAAGAAAACTCATAGCTTTATCCAATGTTCGTTTCGATATTTTTCTGAAGCTTTTCAAGTTCGTTCATCTCCAAAGTTTAAAAACACTAACAGGTGGTTGTCATATATACAGGACAAAATTTTGAATGTACAGGAATGCTATAATTAAACTTTCCCTATAAGCAGCTGTCTACAGCTAAAACAGGTGCACGGATTGTAACCAAATTTAGAATGTAGACTATACATGAGATGCACTCAAACAACTTTAAAAAAAATTAGTTAAAAAATGTCTACTAGGTGACATTTCGCATGAAAAAAATAGCAAACTTAACAATGGAAAGGGTAATTCAAAATGTATAAATAATTTAAACGCATATCAACAGTTTTTGAGAATTTGTTAACTAATTTTGGGCATTTCCTTGCAGCTGACTTCCCATGCAAAGCGCCACCTAGTGGACATTGTCTGAATTAAATCCAGGAAATACTCTGAGCACATCTCGTGCTGAGTCCACACTCTAAATTTGGCTACAATCCGTTTAATTGTTTAGTTCTATACTTCTATTTATAAAATTTAGCTATGACAGATCTGCAGATGGTGATTATAAATGTTTTCTTATTATGTTTCATACGTGTGATTACGGAAATGTATTTTTTTTTCAGTTGGTAAATTCTTTAAAATAAGTTTACTTATTTAAAGGAAAGGTGAATATAATGTTTTATACTAATAACTTAGAAAATACGTCGCAAAACATTTATAAACGGAAAGTTGTTGAAGATCACCTTGTGGGATCATCCGTAGTTACAATGGCTAACAGATTCTCTAGTTCCAGCATCGGAAGTTATGACCATATACTACTTGCAAGGAATAAGAACTTCTGAAGTTGATATTTGCAAAAAAAAAAAAAAAAAAAAGCGAAAGATGACAAAAAGGGTCCAAAAATGTTAATGCAGATTGTGCTTTAAAGAAAAGAGGATGAAAAAGGATTTTTGCCTTAATGATGGAAAAATTCAGCGACCATTTACAAGTTTCTATATCAACCTTTACGGTAAGATGGAGCGCGATAAAATGGACACAATGCAATTATGGTAGCGTAACTAGTCCAAAGGTGTTGCTATTCGTTTGAATGCATAGTGCAATCTCGAAGTGACACACTTATAAAATACGTTCTAGAAAAGCATCGAAGAAAACGATACGGTTTGATGAATCGAATCTTACAATATTCTCCACAGCACAAAATGTAGCGGTTAGAGAACTGAAAACAGCCTACACTAGTGCTTCTTGGACGATTTGATGAGGTGACGATTTGGACTAAGATGTCTTCGCTTTCCGCTGGTCCAAACAACAGTTTAACCCATTCGTGCCTGGATATTTTTGCGACTTTCTTCGATTTTTGCTAACACCAGCAGTAATTGATAAATTTCTGATGTCAACTTTTGGAACAAGGGATGATTTCATTTAAAATCATTATGTATAAAAATTGAAATTTCAACATCCTACTTGGCCATATTAAAATATTTTGTGGAATTGAAGTTCAATACTCGCGAATAAAGGCTAGGAAAAATAAATAACGTTTTCGACTGATAGCGAAAATGCCGTCCCAAAAAAGGGACGCTAGGCATAAATGGGTTAAAATACTTGTAACCGGGAGGGATGAGGTAAAAGTTTTTGCGAACTCGATGTCCATCTGACAACAAATGTTCAGGCTTCATGGTACTCTTCCCCGAAAACGGAAACTACCAGAAACACTAAAAGACAGTACCCAAACACAGCCAAGGAGAGGATATAGATTATGTGCAATGTCGGCGATAGATTCACTCAATCGGTTTTCAGAACATTTCTACGAGGAAATCAGTGAGCATAAACTTTAAAGATCCTTTCTCTGGCGCGTTCAGACTACTTTGTATGCTATTGATGTCCCTAAGAAACTTTAAAAAAGCTTCTTGAATTTATTTTATAGTAATTTGCGTATTCTATTTAGTAGTCATGATAGATTTATTTCCCAGTTGAAAAAATTATAGAAACGTAAGAAAACAGCATTTAAAATTGAATAAATTATTATCATTCTAAACATCAACGTAAACAAAGATTCTAAGTATTCTAAATTTTAATATTTTAACCCTGACATTAGTATACAGCAAAAGATGTTTTTCAATATTATTTAATACTGTTGTAATAATAATATTTTTTAATATTATTAATAGTAATATTGAAATTTAATAAGGATTTCTATTTGTTAGGAAAATGTATTTAAGTTTGAATTGTTTTATGCTTCAATGTTTAAAGAGGGCATGCTTTAGGGAGATATAAAATAATTCTTACACAAAAGTAAATCACGCAATTATTGTGACAAACGGAATTTTCTAATGGATATGGTATGAAATCGATGTGTCTAGACAAGTCATTATTATTTAAAAATATAATAATTAAAAATAATTTGAATTTTTATTGTTCCTATGTTCTTTTTAAAATATTTTTTATTCATACCTTGTCATTTAAATTTGATAAATTTAAATACATCATATTGTTCTAGAAAATCATTCGATAAATATATTCAAGCTTATTAAAAGAGAAAAATATATTTATTGTGTTTAAATTTCAGGTTTGCATATTTAGTGCCCTTATCAAACCACTTAAAGATGAAAATGTAGCACCTGTAAATAAATGATTAAAATAGCACTGAAAAATATTGAAAGTAAGCAATCCTTAATTTGCTTTAGTAGAAAAATGTGTAAAGAATGCACTCCAGTTTACAAAAAATAACTCCCCAAAATACTAGATATACATAGTGTCCCATACGAGGTAGGGACACCGGGTATAAAGGTGGTAACGAGCTTTAACTCTTTATCTATTAGAGATAAATGGGCAATGTAGATTGAAAAAAACTTTCAAAATAAGTGCGGAAATAAGACTCCGTTAAGAAAAAATTACTCTCGTAAATTTTCAAAAAATTATACTTTATAAATTTTTATACAACCCCGTAGAAAAAATTCCTAGTTAGTAAAATGCGAACCATACCTTAAAGATGTGATATACAAAATTGCAGCCTTTCATCATAAAACGTCTCAGAGATATCTTTAAATAAGATCATCAGGGGCTGTACATGAATCTGAATGTAAACGTTTATTGCTAGAGTTGAAAAAATATTTTTTGTAACGTTACGAAAATCGTCAAGTGGGTGTATTTTGAAACAGTCCAATCAGCACAATAAACAAAAATAACACTTTATTCACGGCTCGCAGCTCAATAGCTCAAAATAATACAAGAAACTTTAAAATGCGCTAACTAAAATCATAAATAAGCACAACAATAACGCTATTCATTTCACAGAATCAACCGTGCGCTTCAAAGTCCATCACTCAACTGAACTCCCCGGAGAGAAATCCTTGCGTTTTTATAGAGATGATGACGTCACCAGAATTGCCAAGAAGTTTCTGGAACAATCTTCAAATTGAAATATGGTCTCGAGACATGAATTTTCTAGAAGCCGCCATTTGTCGCCAAATCCGTCGCCAAGTCGCCAAGATGATAGCCAAGTTTGTCGCCAAGACTACAGGGTTACCATCATCGGAGGACCGCTATTATGCCTGCAAAACTAGTTTCACGGCGGCGCATGCAATACGGGAGCAAATTAAGTTATTATTTCGCAACAGTAATTTCTATACGAGCCTTGAAATGCGATCATCCGATGTTCCCTTCGTTCTATTTGTCCTTTCGAGACACATTGAAAAGTGGTTTAAGTCAGCATATATTTATCTTTATATCTCTGACAGTTTTTTTAGAAAGAATTTTCAAATTTCGTACATCACCCCATTGGTGCATGGATCACATTTTACTAAGTGGGATTTTTTTCGTACGGGGGTCGTATACAAATTAAATAAGGATCATGCAATGTGAATATTTGGAAATATCTGGATTCAGTATATTCAGGGCCTGTTTCTCGCAACAGGGTTTTGGCCTAGCCCCCCCCCCACGTTTTAAGATCCACAAAATGATTCAAGCAGTTCAAGTTCTTTCTTACAGAAACTTCATAAAATTTTAGTGACAATAATTAGTGACAGTTAAAGACATGCACTTTTACAAAACATGACGCCGGAGTCGTGCAAAAATGCTTGTTTAGATTGCCTTCAGGGGGTAGGACAGACGTCATGTTAAGGCCCAAAGCCTTAAAGCATGAAGCACCCATCGGTGTGATGTCCAGGGATGAACTGGCCAGATCGGATAGTCGGCAATGGATCAAGGGGGCCCCGGGGAGTCCCGACAAAAATTATATACTACTTTATAATTAGAGTACTTTGATATATATAAGACTAATGCATCAAAGTAACTTGATTATTTATATGCCGGTAATCTTCCGCGTTTACACATGAGCGTAGTGGAGGTTCCCACCGACCTTGCGGGGGCGGGGGGGGTCTCCGTAAAGCAAGGGGGCTCCGACAGTTTTAAAACAGTTACATCAGTTCTTAGGTACGTAAGCTTAATTTTTAAACATTACATATTCTAATATTCTATTCCCTCTAATTTCTCTATTATGGGGCCCTTTTCAATCTATAGCTGAGGGCCCAAAGGAGCCAGTCCGAGCCTGGTGACGTCATTTGAAGAGTAAGTCTTCTCATTAAAAGTAAATGAATAAATATATGTAATGCAAGTATGTATATGGAGTTCAAGCTAAAACTTTTAGACAAGTTTAAAAGTAAAGGAGGGGGTGGTGGAATCCCAACCTCCTCAATTCATGTACCTCAATTTGTCCCTATGACTGCATGCATCAACAAAGTAAGACCACATAGGGGACCCCAACAAGTGCTACTCTTAGAGCCTTCGAATTTCATAGTCAAACCCTGAGTATATGTAATATGCTAAAATATTTAAGCAATGCATGCAAGCAAACTGAACAGAAAATAAAATTTAGTCTCAAGAATTTCCTTTCTTAATGCTTTTGTGGTATAATCATTTATTTTTTCATGAATTACATTTCAAGAGCATACTTCCATTCTTTTACAGCTACATCTATTATCAATCCTGCAAACATTTGGTCACCTTCCAGGAATCATCTCTGCTGAAAAATGAGCAGAAAAACGACGACACAGTCGAGCGGATGGATTCACTTGTTATGCGAAGGCAGATTAATGAGTTCTGGTTGAAGTTGGCGTGCCACCTTTCTTGAACTTTCAGGATTGTACCAAGGTGGAGGTAGGGGGAAAGGGGAAAAAACGCTTTCCTATTTCGCTGAGTCTTATTATGATTAATGGTTTCTGAAAAGGATACGAACAATTTTGGTGAACTAATAAAAATTAAGCTGTACCACACGATACAGCAGTCAGGATACGAGGTTAAAATACTAAAGTCATAAAAACAAATTTTAAATTAATGTCTACATTTTAGCGATAACTACATAATTTTAGAAAAGAAATACTAGCTATAAAACAATATAATTTTACTTAGCGTTAGGTATGTTTATGTAAAATAATTTTAAGTAATGGGATTAAATACGGAAGGAGGTAGGTTTTCTCCAGATGTAACGTGAATACGCGTTAGAACCCCTTAGAAAGTCCTCCACCAAGGCATCCCACATCTTAGGCAGATACCCCTCGCACAGGTTTGCCTTAATCACACACAAACATAATCACAATCACAAATACGGAATGAGAATATGGGGAACCGATTTCGAACAAATTTCGAACCGATCCGTGGGATTTTTGGGTTGTTATTCTTGAAAGTTCCACATAGTACATAGAGCATTGATAATTTGACTACTTTTTTTTGTCAATTTGAAAATTATATTTTTCATAACTTTATAGAAAAGTAAATGAAACATATCAGGTGATAAAACATTTAAGAAATAGAAAGGTTTCTCCTGAAATGATTAATTTTATATGCCTCTACATTATCCGGATGTGAACTGAATCCATCATCGATCAAATAGTACACATTTTCATACCCAAAAATATTCGAAGAAATCGCGTTCTGCAAGTGAGTCAGCATTTTTACAATTTTCACCTTTTTATGATTTTGAATGATCTATAATTTAGAAAAATGTATCAAACCTAGCGTAAATAAAGTTGAATGTAGAAAAATAAAAGATAGTGGAGTTCATTTGTGTGTTGTTAAGCATGGCTAGTGAAAATGTTCCATAAAGGCGTACCTAAATTTATCAAATAGCAGATAATTGTTTTTTAGATTTAAACTCTAATGTTTCAAAAGTCATTTTATGATACAGTTTGGATTGGAAATGAAGAATTATTTTGTCTTTATTTTTATAAAAAATATCTGTTCAGATCAAAATAACAGGAATGCCTGAGGATTAGAAAACATTTTAATCAATTAAATCTTTATTAATTCTCAGAATGAACACAATTATCTTGAAAATGAAATCCTAGGGACACCTGTTAAGATCATATGTTATCTCGAGCAGCAATTATTTGTGGTTTACTTACAAAATTTGTCTATACAAGTGTATTTGGTTTCATAATATCTAATACACACAGTTCTATTTGTTCATGAAACAGAGCTTAGTGTTCCCTTCACTAATATTCCAAATTATTCCGTCGACAAAATTTTAAACACCTGTTAAAATATTTAATTCAACTTAAGACATGCAAAACAGTCATGCCAGCTAGCATAGGGTTCTGGAAACTAGTAATTATCCTGTCCAATAAAGGCAGAATTGCTGAGAAATATTATATTATAATATGTATATTGCGGAATTTAAATTTTTAGACGGTCCCCCAGTCCTATCAGTTATATTTAGAAACTTTTCTTTATGCAATTGGATACACAGTAAAAAAAAATCGTCCTTCTACGACCAAAATTTATCGAGTTATAAAGCAGCAAATATTTTGACTTAAGTCACTTTCCAACGTTAAAAAATGTCCCGTTACGGTAAACCGTTAAGGGACCATATAAATATTGAAAATTTAAATTATAGGTTTTAATTTCATTTTCTCACATAATGCTGAGAAAGAAGCAAAAATACATTAGAATAGTAAACATTAAGCAGAAGGTTACAGTCAGGCTCTATAAAAATCTACTAGGGTCAGACTTACTAAATCGTATATGTGTAGCATGCAGATGTTTAGCATCGAGTATGCTACGCAATGTGCAGGAAGAGATTTCTACACGGATGCATATTTGCACTGCAGCCGAAGGAAGCTATTTTTGAGCAAAGTTATACTAACAGAATTTGTAATATTACTTTTAAGTTTCCAAAATGCAGATATTTGTATTTTAAAATTATTCATTTTCTAATTTAATGTTTCATGAAGTGTTTTATTTCCTTGTTTTTTTATTTTAAGTTATTTAACACCTATTTTCAGTATAGGCTATATTTTTATGTTAATTTATTGGAAACACATAGTTAAACGATAATCTTCCTTGTTGCAAGCTATATTCATAAAATAGTTTATGAAATTGCTAAAGGCTCAAAACCATGTACATTAACTTTTCTCAAATTCATTTTGTATACAACAACTATTTCGCTACTCGAAAAGTGCTTTAACTTTAAGCAGCTGTACCTCAGTGAATTTTGGTCGTTGAAGGCCGATTTTTTATTTTTTATTTTTTTTTTTTACTGTGCATGAAATTATATAACGAAATTTTTTCTAATAAGGTTTTCTCCGAAATTTTATACGGTCTCCCGGTCCTACTAGTGTAACTAGTAAAAATTTAAAAATTTAAATTTCGTATAAAAATTTAAATTTCGTAATTTTTATAGGAATTGGTTTATTGACTTTGATTGTGTTTATGGTACGAGGCGTATCCAGAAAGTAAGTTCCGTTTTCAAAAAAAGAAAATTGTAATTTTTTTTTCAAGTCAGTTTTATTTTTACATGAAAGAGCATACCTTAAACTATTTTTCGAAATAGTTTTCGCCAATATTCAAACGCTTGTCGTAGCGGGTTACCAGATTTTCTATACCTTCTCCATAGAAACTTCCCGCCAACGATGATAACCACGACGCCACAGAATTTTTCACCTCATTGTCGGATCCAAAGCGCTTGCCGCCTAGCTCGCGCTTAATGTGCAGGAACAAGTGATAGTCGGACAGTCGGACGATCTGGGTTCTATGGCGGGTGATCGAACTGCTCCGAACAAACTGTCGAATCATCGTTTGAGTGTCATCAGCAGTATGGGGCGTTGCATTTTTACGGAGAAGCATAATTCCTTTACTGAGCGTTCCTCTCCGTTTGTTTTGAATTGCATGCCGTGAATTTCTTAAAGTCATGATTATCGTCATTGGCGGGAAGTTTCTATGAAGAAAAGCTGGTAACTGGCTACGACAAGTGTTTGAACATTGGCGTAAACTATATAGAAAAATAGTTTAAGGTATGCTCTTTCATGTTAAAAAAAATTGGCTTGAAAAAAAAAATACTATTTTTTTTTTTTTTTTTTTGAAAACGGAACTTACTTTCTGGATACGCCTTGTATAATAGATTATATAATTTAAAGCATTTTTTGCAATTGGAATTATGTGTCTCTGACTAAAGTTTTGGGAAATAGACATTGGCACCGTTAGCAATGCTACTTTAGCTAATTAACAAACCGTTAGTTTGTTATTACTAATATATATGTATATATATATATATATATATATATATATATATATATATATATATATATATATATATATATATATATATATATATATATATATATACATATATATATATACATATATATATATTATTAATAACAATGTGTCTTTATATTAAAATGTATTGTTAAGTCGTGTAGTTTTGTTATCGTGTAGTATTGTTAAGTCGTGTAGTTCATCTGTATAGACGGCTGTTATAAGGCTTAGTGAACAAAACACACAAAAAAGGGTTGGCCGAAATAACATTCGACCTAAAATGGCATCTCCAGTATTCCATTTTCACCATAACTGTGCAACACAGATGCAATTCACAGAGATTTTTTTGCTTAATCCTTTTATTTTGTCTTGTCCCTGTAGTTTTTATTTCTGTTATTTTCCTAAAGTTACTTCATAAGACGTATTTTTATATGTAACTAGCTGAAGTACCCGTTCTTCGCACGGGAATGAATGGACTTTTTGATATTAATATTTGTTGTGATTACTATTTATTGTAATAAAGAGATATAGCAAAATGGATATCGCGTTATATTGTGTTCAATAATCATGCATACTGAATTTCAAGGCAATCGTTTTTACGGTGCAGAAGGCGATGCGGCGTAGCACAATCTAGTGGCGAGTTTTAGCAAAACGGATGCGGCAAAAATATTCTTCGCATTCAGATATCGATGCATACGAATTTTCATGACGATCGGCTGAATAGTCTTGAAGTTCATGTGTTGACGCGACATCTAGTGTCAAGTTATAGGAAAATGGATCCTGCCAAACTCTTCCCCGTGTTCAAATATCTATGTATACCTATTTTCATAGCAATTATTCGCACAGTCAAGAAGTGATACACTGCAGGGCCATCTAGTGGTTAATTAAAGTAATGATTTGCTACAGCGCCGTCATGTGGCAAGTTATAGCAAAATGGATAACGCCAAAATATTCTCATTGTTCAAATAGCTATGTATACTGATTTTCATAGCCACCGTTTGAATGGTCAAAAATTTGCCCTGCTGCAGCGTCATCTAGTGGCGAGTTAAAATAATAATGCATTGCAGTGCCATCTAGTGGTGAGTAACATCAAAAGTAACGCAGTTAGAATATATTCTTCGTTCTCAAATGTGTAACTATAAAAAATTTTATGCCGATCAGTCGAACGGTATAGAAGTTGATGCGTTGCAGCGCTATTTAGCGGTAAGTTACAGCAAATGGATAGTGAAAAATATTCTCCGTGTTCTAATATTCCCGTGTACCAAATTTCATCGAAATTTGTTGGACGATATTCGCATAGCAAACGGCTAAACGGAATAGAATTCGACGTTCTGCTGCGCCACCTAGTGAAAAGTTAGAGGAAAACGGATAGCATAAAAACCTTCTCCATGATAAAAGACTTAGGTGAACCAAATTTCATGGTGATCGGTGAAACGGTGCTGGAGTTTTTCAACCTCCTACACACATACCAACATTCATTTTTATCTATAACCAGTCTTATTATACGTATATACCAGTCTCAAGTAAAATCCAGTTTCAAATCTAAGCCTCGCCAAAGTGCCAGCATACGCCATTTTGCAAGAGTTTTTTCAGGGAATCATTCGAAGCATTGACTTAGCAGCAATCAAAATGGGAAATGGTTCGACCGCCAGGCATTTATTTGAAAAGTGGAATCCCTTAATACAGCCGCATTTTTTAAATTATCAACTATAACATGTTTTATTCACCTTTACCTCGATGTACTACATGCGAAGATTTCAATTTTCTGAAATTTGGCGGATTTCCCCCAAGTTAAATCAATGTACTCATTTGGCGAGAATTCTGAAGCTACATCGCTTGAAATGCCCTAATAACTGCATTATTTCTGCACGGATAGTTAAAATTTAATGCTGTATTCTAATAAAACCTATACACTTGTTTTCGAAAATGCTATTCCCTTAAGCTCTCAGTAAATTGAGCCAAAAAGCCTAAAACTGTGCAAACCGCTAGAACCCACACTCTAAAAATCGGGCTATCAGACATTTTATTTTTCGCCAAACTAAAAAAAATTACATATTAGTCTCGGATATCTTCGATCCTCATTGTTTTGCATATAAAACATTTCATTCCTGCTCTCATTTCTTATGCGCACACGATATTATAATTAAAAAAAAATAACCTAAAAAAATAAACTAAAAAAATCATTATTATTCTTTTATTTTTACTTTAAGAATTTAAAACATTTTATTCGGCAAAATCGCCACACATGGCAACCAAGATGCTTATTTCACACACTTTTTTCACTACAGGGGTTAATATTACGTAAAGCTTTCTGCGTGGAGAACATAAAAAATCTCTTAAATTCCGGGAACGGAAATTAAGGGAACCCTTCAGGAGGAAAACGTTTTTAAGTGGAGTTTCAAAGTTTTAAAGTGGACTATCATTTATTCTATATTATTTTACATATCTGTGTAAAATTTCAGGCTGACAGGTCCATTTTTGTGGAATTGTATACTACCCAAATCAACAAATTGACAAACAGAATTTCATTTTTATTTATAAGATAACCTACGCTTGTTTTTAAAAATACCCTCTCATTAAATTGCGCCAAGCGCTAGAATCATAGAAAATCTGACACACTTTCAGATTTTTAAATACGCACTAAAGTGCTATATATAAAAAGAGTTATAATCCATGGGTCTTCCCTATTTTCGTTCCTTCTTTCATTAAGTTGGAAAGTGTATCATTATTCATGAGTGTGATTAAACAAAATTAAAATTGATATTTCTAACATCCTTTTTTCTGGATGTTATACATTAGATGCAGAAAAGCTGCTCTGAAAAATGCACAATTCCAACTGAATGAAAATTTCATAAACTTATACGCAGGTGTATTCATAACCCAAATAGCAGACGATTAAATTACGATAAATAGCGCCAAGCGTTAGAATTTTCCTCAAAATCGCGAGAATGCTGAAGATAGATCGCTTGAAATCCCTTAATAACTGCATTATTTTCGCAGGGATCATTAAAATTTAACGCTGTATTCTAATAAAACCTTTGTACTTGTTTTCAAAAATCCGTTTCCTTAAGCTCTCAGTAAATTCGCCAAGCCGGAAACTGTGCAAACCGCTAGAACTCACTTTCTCGGCATTTGAGCCATTTTATTTTTTCGCGAAACTAAAAAATTTTAACATATTAGCCTCGGAAATCTTCAATTCTTATTGTTTTGCGTATAAAACATTTCATTCCTGCTCCGATTTCCCATGCACACGATATTATAATTAAAAAAAATATAACCTTACGAATATAAACTAACAAAAAAAATCATTATTATTCTTTTATTTTTACTTTGAGAATTTAAAACATCTTATTCGGCAAAATCGCCACACATGGCAACCACGATCCTTATTTCACACTTTTTTCACTACAGGGGTTACAATTACGGAAAGGTTTTTGCGTGGAGAACATAAAAAATCTCTTAAATTCCGGGAACGGGTGGACTTTCAAAGTTTTAAAGTGGACTATGATTTATTCTATATTATTTTACATATCTCTGCAAAATTTCAGGCTGATAGGTCCATTTTTGTGGATTTGTATACAACTCAAATCCACAAACAAACAAATAAACAAACAAGCAAACAAACAAACAAACAAACAGAATTTCATTTTTATTTATAAGATATAACAAATAAATACCCAATAAAAATCCAACAAGGGCAGATTTGCAGTGTTTGATAGCGTTCCAACTGTTCTATCTCTTAATAAAAACCTTTTATGCAGACAAACCTTTAAAAATGTTGCTATCTATAATAACTAGATATTTTATTATATACTATTTATATGATTAATACGTATGTAATCTTTAAATATCCAAAGAATAAAGTTAGTTACCCTCATCTTCATCTTGTGTCACATATCAAAGACAAAAGTAATTGCCTTATTAAGTCCTTAGATACCCCAAATCTCTCTCTTATTCATTACACTTTAATTAATGTAAGGATTTGTGTCGCTGTTGATGATTTGTTATGAAGTAATTGAGGTGGTTTCAATTTTTTAAAACGTTAATTAGAACAATTATTATAAAGATATTCATTACTGCACTTCATTCTGTTTTAAGTAAATAAATGATTGATTAGATACGCAGAACTTAATGATGCTTCTTATTATTTTCGTTAAATTTTCTGTGTCAAAGAAAAATTAGAAAGAATTATTGTGAATTTTTTAGATTAATATAAAGTATCTAACAATTTATGTAATTGCTCGTGTATAATACACGACTCGTACTTCAAAGAAAAACAGGCGATTTTTTTTAAATCTCTATATAACGTGCACCATAAATTTGAAGTGTAAATGATTTTGAAAGTGACTGAGGCCCGACCAGCGGCCGAGCCATAGCGGTATCAACTGTGAGATAGAAGTAAACCTGGTTCAAACCTAGGTCGCGACCGTTGACCTAGCGGTTAGATTTTTCCATGGTTTTCTCTGAAACTTCGCGTAAATACGGGTTAGGACCCCTTAGAAAGACCCCCATAGGAGGGCATTCCTCTTGGACTAAATATCCGGTGTTGATAATCGGCGGTATTCCCAAAAATTAGATCAAATTGAGACTGAAATTTTCAAATAAATGAATGAAGTAGATATTACTTGAGGTCAATGACTGTGCCAGTGATGACAACTATTGTGAGGATAACACTATTAACAGCAATGTGACTTAATGATAATTAGTGTTAAAAATAACGTTAACAGTGGTTTTTTATTAAAAACATACAACGAGTGAAATAAAGATGCTGCAGTAGTTTTATTGAGAAAGATTTTATCAGTTTTATTATCTACTCTGAATAAACTCTTTGATTTACACGTACATCATGGATTACATGCCGCAGTAAAAAATTATTTCGTGTATAACGCGTACTCAGAGATTTTACATCATTTTTTTAAGTGGGATTTATTCACGAGTAAATACGGTATTACAGTTCTGAAATAAAATTTTACAAATTAATCATAAGATTTCTGACGAAAAGATAGACATTTTTTTAGATAATACATATCTAAAAATTGTTTATAATTTGTTTTGAACACTCATGCATAACTTACTTTTCAATCTTACCCAATAAAAAAAATGTAACAAATGCATGAAATAAAAACCCACAGACAATAGAGAGAATGTTACTTAATTAATAGAGTTATACAGAAATTATAGAATACACATGAAAATGTACATGTGTGTTCGTCTAGACGAAGATAAGAACAGAAACTAGTCACCTACTGCAAAAGATACTTTAATTCTCATAATACTACTAATTGAAAAATATTGCATGGAAAAAATATGACTGATACCTATATAAATAAAAGCCGACTTTTATCTTTACATTACTTGTAATTCAAAATTTGTTCTATTTCTATCCGTTTCAAGCAAATGGGAATCCAGTACGACAACCAGAAAAAAGTTTGTCGTTCTTGTCATTCTGTCTGAGACACCTTTTGTTCGCGCATTACGTAAAATTGACGGAAGAGAATAAAATTGAATTTGCTACATAGTAGGTAGTCACAAGTTAAACTGTAGGTGTCGATTTAAAAAAAATTGATTCGATTTTGAGATTTTGCGAAAATTGTTTCAAGATATGAAAATTTTGTGTTCGCGCATATCATGAAATAACGACTGAAGCGAATGAAATGAAACTTGATAGCATAATATGTGAAAATGGAATTTTAATTATTAGCATCGAATGTTTTGAAAATTTTGATAAGATTCTGAGATTTTCGGAAAATTATTCAAAATGCACAATTATTTGTCCACGCATCACATAATAGTGACTTAAGCTATTACGCGAAACGAAATATAGTGACATGATAAGTGGTCATACAACTTATAATGTCACTATATTTTCGCAAACCGGGAATAATTCCGTAAGCGGGGACAGGTTTAGTTGGCCACTTTTTTTGTTGCCAACGTCTAACCAATTAAGGTTGCCGTTAAAACAGTTCTCTATATATTCTAATCACAATCCTAGCAGATTGGCGTATTTAGCAATGCGAAAAAGCTTTGGCGGCATCTGGCTTGGCGACCTGCCCCCGCTTACGGAATTATTCCCCGCAAACCAGCCATCGCATTTTTTGAAAATTTTGACTAGATTTTTAGATTTAGTGAGAATTTATTCAAAATGTGTAAATATTTGTTTATTCATCACGTATAAACCACTGAAGCCTGTGAAAGAAAATTGAGCATCATCATATATAGTTACATAAACTATAAGTGTCAAAATACTTAAAATCTAATAAATTTTTAACTTTTTGAAAATTAAGTAAGTATTTCTTTTAGTATGAAGAATAGCAGTGGAATGCAATGAAATTTATTATTATGTTTGGTCCCAAATAAGTCCAAATTATAGATACCAAAACTGTTTTAAATATTTCGCAGATTTTGAGATTTTGTGAAAATCGTGTAAATGCTTGTTTAGGTATCCCTCAGAACTGCTTAAGAGAATAGAATGAAATTTAGTAGCATCACCAGAGCAACGACTAAATAAATAACGATTTTTTAAAAAATTCAATAAATTATAAAATTCTGAAAAAGTTTCTTTCTTTTTTTTAGAGGCGGGGATCACATTATGACGTCTTGTTGGTAATATATTAGTTGGCTATTTAACTTAAAGCAACTTTTTTTAATGTTTAAGATTTTGCAAAGAAATGTGCAAAACTTCAAAGCTCATTCCACTAAACAAAACCTTAATTTAG
Source organism: Cheiracanthium punctorium (assembly GCA_038373885.1). Taxonomy (NCBI): domain Eukaryota; kingdom Metazoa; phylum Arthropoda; class Arachnida; order Araneae; family Cheiracanthiidae; genus Cheiracanthium; species Cheiracanthium punctorium. The sequence goes on from JAWZYV010015914.1 coordinate 40,193, forward strand.
AAAATAAAATGCTCTCTCTATTGACAATTTTATTCAGCATTTTGTTACTCTTTAATATGTAATCTCTTAACAATACATAGAAGTTACAACTTAGCTTTCTCTACTTTTGCCAAAATGCTGACTATGTACTTCTACAATACTGACGAAAATTCAACTTTCTTGGAAATCTGCATTTATATAATACCCATCAAAGGCGGGTACTTTAGCTAAAAATAATCTTCAAGTTTGAAGGCCTTAAATATTCTCTGTTTGTGCAACCAAATGGTCACATAGCGCAAGTCCGAGTGATAATTGAATTCTTTTTAAATATTTTGTAGCGTCATCTAGTCAGTGGTATTCACTGCATCATTAATTCTCTCCCTAAGCACTTCTATTGCATATTTTAGAAGGTGCAGTAGCAATGATTATAAATTACCCCCCAAAAAAGAAGTCTCAAGGCGTTAAACATCAAGAAGTCTAATAGGCCCTTCAAGGCTGTTATAGCCTTTGAAGAGCCTATGAAACATAGTGGGGTCATCCTCATAGACACGTGCAATCCGGCACAGAATGTAAGCTCTGTAAGTTACTGTTTATTTTTTGTAAGTTATTCATATTTATACCTGTAATACTTTTCGATGAACAGCATATTGAAATTAAATGAATTTTTTATAGTAGCGCAATATAATACCGAAAAACTTAAGTACTAAAAATTTATTCGCATAATTTGAGACATTGTGCCCCAAACAATTACCTCAGATCATAAAACAATCAAAACACTGTTTTTTTGAAAAAGACAGCAAACTTTAAACCTCAAATAAAAAAATTCGAAGGCGAGAAAGACAACTATACTCAACTAACATATACATTTATCCATGCATATCTACAAAGTAACATCAACGCGTTTGTATTTTAGAAGTTTAATTAAATAAAATGATAAAATCTAATAAAATAGAATTTTTTAAACATGTTACATAAAACTCTTAAAAATATATAATACATTTTATTGAATACCAAAATCAATTTCATTATTTTATCACAATACATAATAGAGAACTAAATTCAAACAATATTAAGTTAAAAATAACTATAATAAAATATTTAATAAAATTAAATGTGATTAAGTATGTGGAGTATAAAATTAACTTATTTACTTTTTTTTTAAACTTGCATTTCGATACAATATCATAATTAATTCAAATGATTCTAAATTTTTAAAGAACATTTCTACAGGTAAAATGCAGTAGTTTAAATTATAGTATAAAAAGTCAGAGTAAATGTATTTTTAAGAATATGTAAGTGAGTTTCGAACTAAATATTTGCTTCTGAATAATAAATGTATCGCTGTTTATACTATAAGTCATTTTATGTTTTACTTGCGAAATACGTTTGAATCTAATAAGATCAGAGCATTATTTCTAACGGATAATCATGTCGTTATTTATATTATTAAAAATAAATGTATTTTAAATCAACTAAATTTAAATACTGATAAAGGTCAAGCATTTTAGTTTACAAAATGTCTAATAATAAAATTTAACTAAACTGACTAAAAACGAGAAATATTTAAGTCAGTGTTTAGATCGAAAGCGCTTTTTAACGACAGAAAAAGGGATATATGGATTTCAATAGATGTTTCAGTAACTATTTTGATTATTTTTAAAGACAAGCGTATATACCATAATTTATACACAATGGAACAAAACCATACGTAGTATTGCAAATTAAATTATAATAATGTGGCAGATAGAGTATTTTGCGTATGAATGAGACTAAGGACATACTGAGGGTGTATTAAAAGTTAAAATTTTATTTTTATTATTAAACATAAAATTTGCATAATTTTATGCAGATTTGCACTTGCATAAAATTTGTCATAAAATTGCTTTTTTTTTATTCCAGAAAATTGTATAAAATTAAGTGCATTTAAAAATGTATTCTTTTTAAGATTTTGGACATTATTTTAGCGCGAAAGAAAAAAAAATCCTAGGCAAAGCCAACATTCAGTGGTATTGTGACTGAATGTGTGTTTTGGAGTAAGCAGAGGATAATTAAAAATATATGTTTTAAACACTAAAGGAGATACGATTTTATCAAGCTTACCTCGTAAAATAAATAAATATTTGTAAATTTCTCTTTGAACATAAGTAAAAAAGTGATCTAAGACTGAACAATGCATATCACAAATATACACTTATTTAAGTACTTCTACCATCTACTGAAAAATTATCGTAGAGTTACACTAAGTTAAAAATACTCTGGTACATTAATCTGTTGTGTAAAATGAGCTATAAAAAATCCGTGAAGAATTAAAATTCTCTTATCTTTGTGGTGCATAACATTTGAACACTATTGCCCGGAAATCTGACGGGCACGAGAAATAGAGGGAGAAAGCTTAGCCCGTGATTTTGAAGGGACCGAAGCTTAAGGGGTTAATATTACTTATTCCCATGAGAAAAACAGTTTTTGCATAAGTGAATAGATATGAATAAAAATTTTTATACCAATGATATAGGAATAAACTGCTCTAAAAATTTGCCATTAATTACCGTAAATTACCGTAAAAATTGCCATAGCATATAAATTTAATCTATATATTAAAGCATTGCTAAATACAAAAGTAAATAGCATTTCTGTTAATGACTGCGAATGTATTACTTGTGACTTTTTTTACTAATGTTTAGTAAAAATAATTAATGTAAGTCTGTGAAAATTGCCATTGGTTCTAAATATACAACCAAATAAAAAGTAAAAAAATCGACTAGCTTATATTTATTTTGTAGTTTTACTTTTCTCGCTGTACAAATAATGTAAAAAACTTTAGAAAAAGGAAGTTTTCTTTCACTGTACTTTCTTTTGCAAGAAACGCTGTAAAACAGTCTCATATATGACTAATATGAATTCTATTTTATAATATTACTCAAAATGTCGGAGTAAAAGTGCTATGTAATTTTATCTTTTAATTGACACACGAACAAAAATCAGTATGTTGGATATTATGTTTAATGTGATCTAGATGTGAAATTATAACTCCAGCTTCAAAAGTTCAATGAGAACATTTTATTTGCTTCATAATTGAATTCAGTCAAGCAAAGAATGAAAAAGTACAAATTTTCAATCCATTTCAGTAATTAGTTTATGAATTTGAAAGCATTAAAATAATCGCCTTTTAATGTTAAAGATCAATTAAATTTTAAACAATCACTTCTAAAACAAGAAATGATATATTTTTTTAAGTGTTTATTTCAAATGTGTATATGTATGTATAGGCAACTGCTAAAAAAGTTTAGGTTTTTATAAATGAGAAAATACATGAAAAGTAAATAAGTGTAAAATATTTGATTTCAGTTTATCGTAAATGTAGGTGAAATTAAAGTGTAGAACATTCAGTACAGCTGCAAAATATGTATCTGTTCAAAAAAACTACATATTTGAACTTGGCAAAATTATAACGTTAACAAAAAACTTAGCATGCAAAACTATTTACCGTACTTTAATTGCAACTTACTACAATTTAATGCAATTAAATTTAAATGTCATGTCTATTTGAGAAACATTTAACATTAAAATGGACCATTAAAATTGATTCGAATGGAAATTTAAACAAAAGCCTTTTAGAACAAAAGAAATACCAAGGATAACGTTCATTAAAATAATTGGTGTTTTTGCACTCGACAATAACTCATTAACAACGTTAATAACTTCGTAAACAATCATCCTTTGTTTCAGATATACTAGTTGGTATAAAAAAATTCACTAAGTGTGCGCCATTTCATGTACCTTGATGAATATGATGCGATCTAGCCAAGATGAGCAAATGGCGAGAAAATATTCGGTCAAACTTTTAGTTCTTTTGTTTCATTGCGGTATCCTAAAGGACTGATATGTTGGATAATTTCCAGATCGGATTCTATTTCAGAACTGGAGATGTCGAGAGGGAATATCGGTGAGATATTTTGTCGCCTGGATGAAAACATGTGTCCCATTCGGGGAGCACATTTATTATGGAGCTTGTTTTGAAAACACGTTCTGAACCGTTCTGTACACGGGACGCTGGATATTTAAATTGAGAACTCAGTGGTCTATCTCTGACATAAAAGTTAAAGATAACTGTAATAAATAATTTGATAACAGGAATTAAAGTTGAGTAGTCAGTTTTGCATCGCGTGTAGTAGAAGAAAGGCTAGGTTTTTGCTCGAGTGATCTTACAAGGTGAAATGTACCCATACAACACACACAGGTTCTCTGAACGTCTTTAAACGTTCAGAAAGCGTTCTCTGAACGTTAATAGATGTTCAGAGAACCTATGCGTGCTGTATGAACAGTAGTAAATAACTGCTATTTTAATTAATCTTTACGTTCAATAAATAAATATAATTTTATAAGCTTTAAGTAGAAACTATAAAAAATCACTTTTAATAGAAAGAGACTTAACAGGTTAGTTGAGGGATAAAAACCATTAGTATATTGCAGTGGCGTAGCCAGAAATTTTTCATGGGCCAGGAGATTACAACTACACATACATGCATACGTGTGTGTGATAAGGGAGTAAAGAATATGCATTTTGTATGGAAAAAATTCCTTATGGGGAGGGTGACCCCCTATCCCCTCCCTTGGCTACGCCCTGGTATATTGCAATTGACGGGTGAGAGTGTAGATCGCATTTTTAATATGCAAATTCCACGTTTAGATCGAAAATTTAATGTAAGGAACAAAAAAATATATGAATCTTCACAGTATTCTCTGAAAAACAGATATGCCCCTCAAAATAAAAGGCTTTTTATTCTGACTTTTAATCAGTAAATAACTAGCTATAATCACTGTAATAAGCATGAAAAATCGTTTCAAGATCTTTTAATCCACTAGTTATAGCTTTAATTTGTTTTAAACAGGGCTATGTAGATTTTTTCATTTAAAAAATTCATCACTACAAAAAGACAGTACACGATTGTTTTTAATACTATAAGCAATGCATTTCACAAAATAAAATGATTACTTTTCAGTATTAATCAGAATTTACGAACAATATTTATTGATTGTAGATGAGTTTAATTTTCGCAAAAATATATAAATTTCAAAATTAAATAAAACTGCTAACAGTAGTTTATATTAATGAAATAAAATAAAATTAAACACTTTATTTTAAATATGCACTAAAGTGCTATATATTAAAAGCGTATCATTATCCATGCATCGCCCCTATTCCTTATTCCATTAAGTTGGAAAGCGAAAGTCATTGTTCAAGAGTGTGCCGTATTTTTCTTCCTTGTTCCATAAAGCACATCTTTGGAATCGAAATCTATCTTAAATCACCAACTAAAACTGTGTTAAAATCTTAGCCAAGCATTTTCCAACTATACTTCACTTTTAAATATTGTTTGGAAAATGTATCGTAATCCATGAGTGTATCGCATTTCTCTTTCCTGTTCCATAAAACACTTCTTCGGAACTGAAATCTATATTAAAATCGACTACTAAAACTATTTTACTATCTTCGCTAGTCATATTTTAATTATACTTTTCCTTTGTAATAAACTCTGAAGTATACTTTTCCTTTGTAACTATACTTTTTAACTTTGGCAAATCACCTTTTACGGGCAAACCACTCGTTTCTAGCCAAATTTGGAAGATATCGCCAATCTTGGTTTGGTTTTGAACACTTATTTTATATTATCAATTATCAAAAATTTCAAACCTTGTGCGACTTTGAACATTTCATTCCGCGCCCCTCCCTCCACGTTATCTGACAAACACATCTGAGAAATGTCTCGGCGTGACAAGTTATGTAGACAAATAATGTCGACGTTAAAAAACCTTCTTGATTTTAATAGCACGTAGTACTAATGTGAAATAACGTTGATTTTTTACACGAAAACGTTTTATTAAGCAAAAAGTTTCTGTATAAAGATGTTCAATAAAAGAGAGAGAACTACTATGGATTCACTTCAATGTAAGCAATATCTTCAATTACTCTATTAAACTTTAATTGTTATAGTTTTAAAAATAGCAATGCGTAATTAGGTATATGTAGTACAATTTCTTTATGTTTAGGAAAATGATTCTTTTCGCCCTTTGTGGCACAAATTTCTGTTAGAAACGGTGATAAAAGTGAAGCACACGGGAATGTCACAGTAATGAATAGAGTAAGCATTGCATCACAGTCAGGAAAAAAATCCCTACCGTTATCATCTGATTACTTACTTAATGTTAATGGGCTTTAGATTGGACGCCAGCATCACACTGATATGCACGAAAGCTCATCGAACATTTGATGTTGCGATACTTCATTTTAACATAACAAAAATTATAAAATTTATTTTTTTAACTTTAAACATTGCTTTTCTTCCACTGAATGCTTAATCTAGCTTATCAGTTTTAGCTCATAAGGAATTTAAATTTAAACTCATGAAAATGAACATTGTTAAAATTGTTCGAAATCATATTCCTCTACTAATTTTTTGGTTGCATTGGATAAGTAGTTAAGTATGCTTTCTATAGACTTTCTATCTAAATCTTTCACCATAGTTACTATTTCTTCTACATCAAGGAGCATTAGTAACTTTCTGTAGTTTCTACTCCCAATGTTTCTCTGATCAGTCTTTGTACATATGGCACTAAAAAGTTAATAGGAGATCTATGGCGAGTATATTCAATTTCTAATCTGTTTTTCATGTACCCGAAAGCCTTTTCGATGATTGATTTTTTTTTCCTCAGAAGGTTCTTCTCATTTAGCGAGATCAATGCGATTTTCATACCTTTTTTTTATCTTGATAACAAGCAAGTGGAGAATTATTTTCTGTAGAAGCTGCATTTTCTTAAACGCGCTCTCTCGCGCTCTCACATACTGTAGGTAGATCAGATATTTGTTGCGCGATTGTACGTAAAAAAAGCTTTGTTATCGATCAAATAGAATCAATGACGGCATAAAACACCAACTTATCATATTTGCGAAACTAAGGATCTCTAGTAAGCTAGAATTCCCACGATCACAAATTGAGGTATCTCATAGTTCTTTAAATATTAATGGAGTTACGTTCAGAGTTACGTATTATCACGTTTCGTACTGCTAACGTTTAGAGAATCTATGTGTGTCGTCTGTGTCAGTATGTGATCTCAAGATAATGGAAGAGGCTATAAAGATATTAATATATTACGTAACAATTACTTCCAAATCGACCAAGAGTCTCAACCGTTCGTCAAGTCTAAAATCTGGCAACAATTTTGCGTCATCGAAAAAACAGTTACACAAAGGAATTAGTTTCAGCACTCATAGCTAACAAAGGAGTAAGAGTTTCTAGAAAAACTGTTTACAGTAGAATCGTTGACATTGGTCTCTGTGCCAAAAGACCTCAGTTTCTAATCTCTCTTTGTCTATACACAATTCTGTTAATTTAAGCGGAAGTTGTGATAATCAGAGTTTGTAATACTCTGCCAATGTGATATTCAAAAAAGCTACTCGTTTTATTCTGCAAACTGATTCTAAAAAATATCGATATCGAGAAAACGTGGAACGTTTTCATCTGAAAAAATCATGAAAATATATTCATCAAAGAGAGTAATGGTGTGAACAGGCATCTTGCTGGATGGTCACACAGACCTCCATATGTTTGAGACAAAGTCTGTGACTCGTCTTGTAGTGTTCAGCCTTGAAAGCAAAAGTTCTTGAGCTGTATGTTTGCCTGTTTGACGAGCTGGCTGTGCTACTTGATATTCATAGATGATATTGTACCCTATCTCCGTGCACATCTCATCAAGAAATTTTTTTGAAACGCAAACAATCACATGCATTTGTGGTTTGATCACTCTCCATAATTCAGTGCTATCCAGGCTCTTTGGAACATTTTTAGAAGGCAACTTAAAACTGACTTCATCAAGCTGCGTTTCTGAAGGAAAAGGACCATACCGAACATTTCAAACTGCATGATGCCGTAACTTATCCACAATCACACAGCAAATATACCAAATTTTAGTGAAATTTGTCGAGCTACCAGAGGAGATCATACACTTTATTAAACTGCAATATATATATACATATATATATGTAACATTACAAGTCAAAAGCCTATTAAAACCCCATATTTCTGGAACTACGCAGTTTAATTCAGTTGGAACAAAGAAATCCGCGTTCAAAAACTGCAATTAATACACGTTCCTTGCAATTCCTTTGTAACTTAGTAGACGGTCCCGGCAGCCAGCCACATAGGCGTCTTAAAAGTCATAACAAACCCTGGGAAAACCGCTGCCCAGTTTTAGCTTTTGGCCAATGGTTGCAACGCGTTCTAGGTCATGTGACATGACGTCTAAAGCTTTTATAAGGATCTGCAATAGATCAGGAGCAGATTTTTGCGTGACTGCAACTGCCTAACAAAGATGTATGGAATCATCAAATAAAATCATGTAATCGCTGTTGGAGTTCGATTTATTTCTTCCACACTTGGCCGGACTACGACTACAAACAGCGGGCGGCCGGGGTCGGCTCGAAGCTAGAGTCCCGAGCCAGCCAGGAGACCTCAACAGCCATGCCTCTCCCTCGCCTTACCCCTCTGGTTCACGACTACACAGCACTCCCGTAGCGCCCTAATGCTACATAAAGTCGGCAGCGATAAAAAGTCTGCGCGTCTCAACAGCCCTCGCCTCCTGCTCAAACACCGATGATGATCATACGCAGCTAGCTCCTACGACGTTCCTTTACATACATTGAATTCGCACAGGATTGTACCTCAGCGGGTCAAGAAGTTAGAAAGCGCTCCCTTCAAGATGAATCATTCGTATTTTTTTTCTCCACTCCTTCACACATGCACGCCAATGTTTATATTACTGAGCATTCACCACTTCTGGCTTTGCAAGAAAATCCTTCATTTCACCGTCCAGCATTGTGTTTTTTTTTCCCGAACGGCGCGTGAACCCAGTGGCGACTAGCGATCTCTCAAATCTGTTTTTTGTGCACCTAAAGTGTTTATATTGTCTTCTATTTTTTTTCAACGCCTGCATGAGTTATTTGATTCAGCGAAACTTAGCTCTCTCCTTGATTACGTCGAAGCGATGCCTGGATGTGACTCATTAACCTCTCTTGTGAATTGCGTGCAAATCTGCTGATATGACATCAGTTTCAGCAAATAAGTGATTTTACATGAGCGTGTATTCTAGACAGACGTAATGTCTTCTTCATGCGATTTCAACGACTTATATAAAAGAAGAAAAAAAATATTTAAATGTGCTTCGAAAATTATCGTTTTGATTTTTTTTATTATTATTTGTGTGGCGAAGTAAGTTGGCTTTTATTTTCTAAATACAGAGAATTATTCTTTTCAATACGAACTTTTGATATTATTTGAACATTCAATATATGGCAACTGGGGTCAATTTTGATAATATAGTTTGATTATTTTATGGTATTTGATATTAATAAGATATGAAAAGTTATTTAATTTTTATTGAATATTTGATTGTTATGTTTCATTATTTCAGTTTTATGTCTAGGAAATCAAAATGAAAGTACTGTGAAAAACGAAATGCAAACTAAGATCAATTATTAAAGAAAAAAAAAAGTGTATGGTATTTTGTTTAGTCTTCTATACATGATAATTTTTGTTTTGAAACTGTATTTGTATAAAATCTCAATATAGCCACATAAGACGTAGAAAATGCGCAGATTGCTTACTGTGTCAACGTTCAATTGGAAGAGTAAGTGAAGAGTTGTGAAGTTTTACTGAATCTTTATTTTCTTTTCTCGTATGACGGCAGTTAAGTAAAACCCGCAAGGTCCTTTATTGCCTGATATTTGGATAAGTAAGGTTTAGTTGAAAAATTTCTATTGTTGTGAACTTTGATTTTTAAAGTAAACAATCATTAGTTTTAATGTCTGATTTAATTTAATTAATACTAATTTTTAATTCTATAATGCTATCAAATATTTTATATCCTAGGAATGTGTTTTAATTTGATTTTTGAACTAAATAAATAAAAATGCATATACATTTTCGAGAATCATTCGAATATTTTAATTATTATTTGAGTTTATAATAAAAATGGAAATATTTTCCGTATTGGAAATTTTATATTGGTACAAATAATCCAGAAATTTACTTTGAATTTTTATTTTGTTCTTTATTAGTCGAGGGTACATAATATCTTGATTTTCATATCTAATTCGTAATTTACATGTGTGCACACCATTCTTTCATGCACATTTCTATAATTTACTTTGAATTTTTATTTTGTTCTTTATTAGTCGAGAGTACATAATATCTTGATTTTCATATCTAATTCGTAATTTGCATGCGTGCACACCATTCTTTCATGCACATTTCTATATTTTAATTTTTTAGTGTTGTTTATGTTTACATTTAATAGCTAGTATAGTTTGTGTTATTGATTCCTTTGCCAATATTTCAAGATATTACCTCTAAAAGACAATTGTTTTCTCTTGTAAAGTGGCAGGGAAATAGTGATAAATGATAATGTTTGAGGGTTATTTAAAAAAAAAAGCCCACCATTGTCACAGAAAGCGTTTCTCTGGCTATTTAAAGAGTTAATAATGATTCTCTTTCTCAATAATGTAAATTACGATATTATAATTCACCTGATAAATTCAAATTATATCACGAAGAATGACAATTTTAAAATCTCAGAATCCTATTTATTAAAAAAAAAATTTTTTTTGATGCCTAACATCACTTGACTTCACATTAGGTGATTAAACATTGCGCTTTGTCTATCAATAATAAAATGAAAAAAAAAATGTGTGAATTTTTTTTTTTGGGGATCTGAGAATCAAACTCCCGATTTTGACAAATTCTAATTCTTTTATCTTTCGTAATTTCTCTCCTTCTTGAAGCCTTCTGTTCTATCACCCACCTCTAAACTGAGTTTTGGAAGTCATCCCAAGTAGCTGTAAATTTTGCTACTCACTTTTTTTTAAACTTCAGCCACCATTGGTGTTGAGAAACAAAAAAGATGTAGAGAACCCGACAATGACGAAAGACTTTTTGGGATGGCCACTCCTTAAACCCCCCTTTTTCCTTTTTTGAAAAAAACTTCCACAGGTATGACGAATGTCCCCCTTCCTTTTTCGCATCTTGTCCTTCACAACATGTCATTTTTTGGACTGTCATATCCTGTTGGAAGAATAAGTTGGACCACAACACGGCCATAGCTCCTCCTCCTTATTTGTCAAGGCGCACAGTAGGGAGAAAGCTAACCATTTTTTTTACACAAATACTTACACACCCCCTACCTGCTTAAGATTAGAGGTTACAAAGCATATCGAAATTATGGAGTTAGTGTTGCACCATTCAAACAGGTACGTACCTCAAACACACGAGCATGATTACCCAAAAGAAAAGCCCAGAAAAGCGAATTTAGTTACAAGAGAAGTGCCATACAATTTGCATTAAGCCATAAAAAGCCAAAGCCATGAAAAACGAAATAAATAGTAATACAAATAAGAGATCTGATATGAGAAGGTAGAATTGAAAAGAAAGCCAAATGTTTGAAATGATTTAAAATAAATTGAGAAGGTAGAAGTGAAGCCAAAGCCAAACATTTGAAGTGATTTAACATAAATTGTATCCAGTTTTTTATAATCTAGTCTGAATATTTTTACCTTTTGTTGTATTTTATGTGAATTTTTTTTGGATCCATGTGTTCATTAAAATGTATAGTATGTAAGATATTATGGTATATACAACCAAATGTGTTCTTTTTATAGTGTTATACAAGAAATAATTTTAGTGATATTTTGTGTGTGAGGACTTGAACAAAAAACTGAGACATTCTTGGAACTTTAACAACAGCATCTGCGCAAATTGACTATTGTCATTGAAGTCAAATGTTGTGGAAGAACTTTAAAATCTTTGTGCTCATATATAATTATTTTTCAACTACTTATTTTTGTGTACTTAAAATAATTAATCCAGGTGATTTTTAATGTATATTTAATTTTGATTGAAAGTATTACATCGTGCACCATGACCTAAATTTATTTTTCTCAAAAAAAAAAAAAAAAAAGGTTTTTTCCATATTTTTCTCGCTCTTCTGAGTGAGTCTGCCCTCCAATGCAGGCATTGATGGACAGCCGCTTCTCGGACGGGTGGATATTCTGTAACATTACAAGTCAAAAGCCTATGAAAACCCCGTATTTCTGGAACTACGCAGTTTAATTCAGTTGGAACAAAGGAATCCGCGTTCAAAAACTGCAATTAATACACGGTCCTTTGCAATTCCTTTGTAACTTTGTAGACGGTCCCGGCAGCCAGCCACATAGGCGTCTTAAAAGTCATAACAAACCCTGGGAAAACCGCTGCCCAGTTTTAGCTTTTGGCCAATGGTTGCAACGCGTTAGAGGTCATGTGACATGACGTCCAAAGCTTTTATAAGGACCTGCAACAGATCAGGAGCAGATTTTTGCGTGACTGCAACTGCCTTACAAAGATGTATGGAATCATCAAATAAAATCATGTAATCGCAGTTGGAGTTCGATTTATTTCTTCCACACTTGGCCGGAATACGACTACAAACAGCGGGCGGCCGGGGTCGGCTTGAAGCCAGGGTCCCGAGCCAGCCAGGAGACCTCAACAGCCATGCCTCTCCCTCGCCTAACCCCTCTGGTTCACGACTACACAGCACTCCCGTAGCGCCCTAATGCTACATATATATATATATATATATATATATATATATATATATATATATATATATATATTAATTTTTTATTTACTTAAGTATTTACTATTTTTACACTCATTTTTTTTTCAAACTCTATAGGGTAATAACAAAAGTGATTATTATCATTGCTTGGCAGTATGTTATTATTTTATAAGCATTGTTTGAAAGCATGATCTGCTCAATGCTTTGTGACATTTCCAAATTGATGTTCTATAATCAACTATGTTTAGCTTTTGGATATCGGTGTATGTGTGCGTATACGTAATTTAATAAAATGTGTTGTGAGCAGTGCTCTATCCATTTTTTCTAAAGTAATAATAATATCAACAATGTAAAATGAATTGAACTGAATAAACATATTTTAAATTGTAATAAAATAAGAAAGTTTATTCCGCCTAGAAAAATGTTAGTTTATTTAGAAGAAACATTATTTTATTTCTTTTGCGAGCATTGTGTTCCCCTCGAGGCATTCATTCCTCTAGTTATTTACAGTAGAACTTTTCTGGAAATGCGTTTAATTTCGCAAGATAAAGCAATGAATATCAATGTGGGGTTGAAAAATTTTGTCAAATGATTTCCGTTTTTGAATGGTATTAAATATAACATATCTTTATCCAAAATTCACATATTTTATATTCATTGAAAATCTGCATTACATATTCTTTCATGTAGAATGCTCACGAAAATAGCGTGCAATTTCGTTCAAACATTGATTTGTTTTAAGTTATGAGGCTAAACCAAATTATTGTATGGAATTTTTATTGCTGTTGTAAATTTTTGCGCCTCATGTTTCAGTTGTAACTTGTCAGAACAACATTAGGGGTTATATCAAATATGGTAATAAGTCCAAATATCAAAACAGATTAAATGTTCCCTTAAGTGTAATTGCAAATATATGTCTTCATTTTGAAACTAAATATTTAAATCTGTCATGTAATAGATTACATTCTGAAGCAGGGTGTAATTTAGTAACATTGTACTTAGAATGATTAAGATTCAAAATTAGGGCAATATGATTTGCATAATTCTTGAATTTGTTCTTATTTCAAACTCCGAAATTCGTTCAGTTTTGATAAGAAAGAGAAAAATATAGTTGAATCAACGGACATTAATCGATAAGTCCTCAGCACCGACATTTTTAACCCTTTGAGGGGCAACCCTTTCCCAATGCTGAAAAAATGGCATCCTTTGACATCGCTCGACTTAACTACCAGCAAGATGGCGAACGATCAAAACGTTCATCGCGTGCCACAGATCTAGAGACCCTTTTTTGACGACAGCTGGCTGTGCCCGCGCACAGCCAGCTGCGTCAGTTTTTCAGCACTACATTAGTGATCACTAATATAATGCTGAAAAAATAGATTGATTTTCTTTTAAAAATTTCTTTCCCATGAAATTAGTAAATAGTTATCGATAGAAAAGACAATTATGAGAGGAATGGAGAAGATCATCAAGGGAATGGATACTTCCGTTTTCCATTTTGCCTAACCTTGCATACATGACAAGAAATGAATTGAAAATGTCTAGTTTCAGTCTAGACGTCTAGTTTAGAGTGATATATTCATAGATACAATATTTAACTTGTTTACTTATTGCAACTGATACGTTTTCTCTTCAGCCTCCGAGATAGTCTTCTTCTGCAAATCGGACCCCCTTCTGCAATCGGCTATGGAGAAAGTGTTTAGTGCAATTTTAGATACTGCAAGTGACTAGGACGGAATTTCGATAAGAAAAGTTTTTAAAAAAATCAATATTTTAAGAAGCTGTAATGAGAAATTACGTGATCACAATTTGTTTCATGGTGTGAACGTACAAAAATAGTGCTTTAAAAAAGTATTTTTAACAAAGAATTTATTTTTAATACTAGCTGCGTACCTGTTCTTCGCTCGGGAAAAAGCAAACATTTTTCCTACCATGTAATACGAACAACTGGATTTAAAAAACAATATCCCATTTGAAAAGTTCTTTTAATATTAATAATAATCTTGAATTTCTTAGTTTTGTTTGGCTGTATCGTCAATTTTAATCAAAATATCTTCATTAAAAGAAAAGAACAGTGAAGAAATCGAATTAAAAATTTGTTCGTGGGATAGTTTTTACATGTTTACAGAACGGTAACATTTTAAAAATGCGTCTGTTTTAAAATATATCAGAATCGTCACAGCTTGATGATGACATGTCTCCTTCAACAAACAGGCTGCCTAACGCAAAAATAATTTTTCGCTTTGGACACTTAGATCCTGGGACAAATAAAACGTAAGGCTATTCGAAACATGATTGCTCGAATGAATCATTTGATGCGTACTATTGACGAAGCCATAATGTGATAGCGCATTGGAGTCCCCCAATAAATGGGCTATCTGAAGCAAACATTAATTTTTAAGTAAGAAAAACTAAGAGTAAGTATTATAAATCTAATGAACTGCCTCTCGCGCAATGCTCTGGGAGATTCCATTACCAAAAATTCAAAAGTCACCAAGGAGTAGGAAATACTAAGTGACAAATGTGCGAATTGCCTTTATTTATCGAGTTACTCCTAAACACTTTCACACTGGTGTGTCACGTGCCTCATTAAATTACAAAGATATAAATATTTGATAAAGTAAAATGAAACCACTTATCACAATAATGTCAAATTCGAGTGTTTTAACAGAAAAATATAATTGTGAGGGCGTAAATATAGCCTTATTCTTCGATACATGTTCATATTACTGTCGTAACGCGCGTGCTGTTATTTAGTCTAAAGCCTTCCTCGCTAAACCGGCTACCGAACGCAAAAAGAATTTTTTCAATTGGAACTGATGGTTCCTGAGATCATGGTTTCAAAGAAACTCTGTCCTTTTATTACATTAACAAAGACTTTGTAGATGAGCAGTTGCTTATTAATTCTTCCAGAAACACTGTTGCATATTTTATATCATTAATGCGATGTGACTTTTCTGTGTTTTTTCCATAGTTTGAATTTATTTCATAAAAATGTCGAAATATACCACTTTAAAGAAATATACGTACATGTACTGGAAATTTTACGCAAAATATTACGGAAATTCTTTTTAGATTTGGATAAAAGAACACTTCCGTATATCAATCGTCATCTCTTCTCTGGAATGTAAATAGTACATCTGGAAATAACGGAAAAATATTTCGTAAAATAGTGCTAGCCCACATATTTTCCGTATTGTGCCACATATCATTTGCCCACATATTTTCCGTATTTTCATATATATATATATTTCCGGTAGTGCGCAGAATATCTTCCTTCGTGCACATGGTACTTTGTGATTTCTTTTCCAAATTTTCATTTGAAAACAAGGAGTGGTTTTGATACATATTTGGATATGGTAAATCCACTTCTAAATAAATAATATATCTGAATAAATTATGAAGCAAAATATTCAATGTCTCAAAAATCACGAGAAAACACAATAAAACATACACTTTTCGAATTATTACAATTTCACTTTGTGAATATCAAAGAGGATCCCAGTTTCTCTGTGTATAAGAATTTCAGAACGTGCAGCTGTGGAACAATCAATGAAGTAATCTTAACTAAACACTATTGCACGTTGAAGAAAGCATTATTTTGCAGTGAAGCGGGAGAGTTCTAGGATATTTCTCGTTTAACTTACGAATTCAAAAATCCGAATTTCATTTCGATAACTGGCACCACTTTTTATAAGCTTAAATGCTAGCAAAGATTATGCAAACTTACCCGCAAAAAAAGAAGGAATCTACAAGCGCCAGTTGAATGTGTAAACAATTGTAAAATACTATTATTTTAAGCATTATTTCTGAAGAAAAGAATTCATAAAATGCTTGTCTGCAATACAACTGTATCGTGTTTCAAACTGAAAATTATCTTTACGCTTCCTGACACGTAAATGAACATTTATAAAAGCTACTTCCGTTTTATCTCACTACGGGGAATCCTATTCATTTTTTTTATCAATACCATAATATTCATTTATCAATATCTGGTTACCAGGAAATCACGACTTATTGAATTAAACATATTTAATAATAAAAAAATTGATAAATAACATAGCATCGTGCATTTTTGAATAATTAGCATCATTCAAAAGAGCACGGACTAACATGTATTTGAAACACAAATCATTTGTTCTTGTCTGCCCATTTTCGAGATACAAATTATTGACAATTGCCAATTTAGATGTGAAAATTCGAAAAAAAAAGTCACGGTTTTGATTGAGAAATTTTAATATTCAGATTAATATAAATTACAAAATACATATTTATACAATAAATGTAATTATGCGTACTCTTTCTTCCAAATTGCCAAGTCAGCGGCCTACTGGAGGCTTGAACACAGCGGGGGCCGTAGATGTTGGTCATCCCATTCCAGCCTATTAGGCAGACGAATGTTTCTCTCTATGAGTAGTGTCCTATTTTTGACCCAGTTTCAGATGAAAGACATAGCACCTGAAATCGGCACCTCCCAGAGATACCGTTTGAACATGGAGGACATTGAGCCACGGACATATTTTACGAGCACCAGCTCCCATTACCATACACGATCACGCAGCAGGCCAGTCAAGAGAGGTTTTTCCTCTCCCAAGCACTGGTCATGTCGGTGCTGCTTCATTGCCGTGTTCTTACGGGAACGGAGTTTAGCGACTAGGCCACTGCGGAACTGCCATATTTATGCATAGTATTAAAAAATTAAAGAACCTAGCAAGAACAATGATTAGACAAGTTTCCATAGTTTATTACGATGTATGGCTATTATATGACAGGGCTTTATTTACGTTGTTATTTTTTTAAATTTTTATAGTGTCTGGACAAACACGCACATTCAGGAATTATCAGGAACAGAACCCAGCACAGTATACACAGGCAATTAACGTAGAGAAGAAAGCGCCCCCAACCCCATGGCTACCTGTGTCCACGAAATTTTAGAACAGAGTATTTTGCTTTCACAGGGTTCCATTATAACTCTTAAAAGCAATTTTTTACTCAAACTTGGGGAAAAATATCTCGATCACACTCAGCCGGCGGTTTATGAGACAAAAAATCTACTTTATAGGGCTATCACACTGAGAAAAATCCGAAAAACTTTCCTTGCAAATCAAGTTTCCGGCCGATTTTCTCCGCCGTTACCTTGACGATCGCGAACTCCAACTTTTTCCTTTCCGAAGGAAAATATCGGAGTCGGACGAAATTTTGGCCAATCAGAGTACTTCTTCCTGCTACGTCATAAGCAATTTCGAGCAATGGCGACTACTACTATGTTCGAAGCTTTGCTCGATGTCAGAATCACGTGTAAATAAAATTATGGCCGCGTTCAAGTGGACTTTGGAATTAGAGATTGCTGCCCATCCGATGCTGCCGAAATTGCTGCCGATCCGATGTAAATATACCAACGCACGATAAGTAAAATAAGAACCTGC
The DNA here is from genome assembly GCA_038373885.1 of Cheiracanthium punctorium. NCBI lineage: Eukaryota > Metazoa > Arthropoda > Arachnida > Araneae > Cheiracanthiidae > Cheiracanthium > Cheiracanthium punctorium. Next base: position 58,243 of record JAWZYV010015914.1, read on the forward strand.
ACTCCAAATCAGCGATGCGATGACTATTTGGCGTCGGAGAGAGTTTGTTTACTTTTGCAACCCTTAAAGATAACCACGCCTTCAAGTCCGTCGGAAAAGTTGGTCCAGCGCGAAGTTGCTCGGATTTTCCCTTTCGTGTGATAAGGCCATAAGACTGTGCTCTTTAGAATGTGATCATTTGGTAGATTCTTGAATTTAAGCTATTGGCGTGATTTCCTGTCTATTAACAAAAACATAAACATATCTGCTGCATTCGCACTTACCGAGGAGTTGCCCGGCAACCGTTCTCCCGTCCTCCCCGACCACAGCGTTCCGGGCGTCCCACGTGTCCGTGTACTGCACGAAAGCGTATCCTTTGTGCATGGATATCCCGATGAGCCGGCCATACCTGCTGAATATTCTCTCGACCTCTTCCTTGCCCACGACGTATGTGTTGAGGTTGCCGACGAAAACTCGGCTGTTCACAGACTGCGGGTCGCTACTGTTGGTGTGGTTGCCAACCCGTGTCATGGTTGTTGCTGTTGTTGGTGGTGTCGGCGAGGGCAATGCCGGCGGTGCTGCCTCCACTCCTGTAAGAGAAAAAAAATGCATCCATCAGAACCACTTCCGGAGAGCCGATAATACTTTAAATCGTATTAATTTTAGGCTGCTGACTTAACCCTTTAACGCGCGGTGTCCTCACTGTGAGGACACCAAACTCTGACGTTTTGACTGTTGCCAGTCACGAAGAATAGATTGGACTTCTATGAAAATAGTTGCGGGTGACATAGCTCCCTCGAGAATCCTTTACTTTTTAGAACGTCATTTCCCGTATTGTCAGGATTACTTTTAACAGCACTGACATCTGCTGAAAAATGGTAGAATGCGAGGACAGCTAAAATAGATTGCCCAATGCTGGAAAAAGGGCAGCCGTTGCCATCGCTCGACTTAACTACCCCTTTTGCCCTTTTCCGAGACCCTTTTTGCGCAGCTGGCTGTACTCGCGCACAGCCAGCTGAGCAAAAAAGGGTTTCTAGATCTGTGGCACGCGATGAACGTTTCGATCGTCCGCCATCTTGCTGGTAGTGAAGTCGAGCGATGGCAACGGCTGCCCTTTTTCCAGCATTGGGAAAGGGTTGCGCCTCAAAGGTTTAACCCGTTCTGAGCCTCGCATCCATTATTGAGGACACAAAAATTATCTATTTTATCGTAACGGTTTGTGTGATTATGGCAACGCTACGCTAGGGTGATCTGCCAAGGATGGGGGGTGCCTTGGCAGGAGGACTTTCTAAGGGGCTCTAACGCGTATTCACGTTACATCCGGAGAAAAACTACCAAAACTCCAGGGTGGGCAACATTTAGCATATCATGCGCCTTTTTTCCCCTCAGACCAGTTTAGATGAGCCATACAACTCAAGCACCTTTTTTAAACTTTTTTTGATAGAATTGGAAAATATGAATACGGGTAATCTTTCGTTTAGGAGATTGAAAGCGATAACGCGTGAACATAAGATTGAAATTATTGTTCTGAGAAAGAGGATTCTACAATTAATTTTTCTAACATTTGGTAGGGGATGTCAGAAATGGTTTGATTTTTGATGATAATGTATTTTGGAGTACAGAAATGCTTCTCTTTGACATTATACCATAAATTATAAGAAATAAAATATTTACGGACACAAAATTATTTCAAAAGACCTCAATATGTCTCGAAACAATAAGTAGGCACAAGGATGCAATGCGGCACTTGAAATCATTCCAGCGTCAAGTCTGGCACATGTGCTACGATTTGGCCTCCGGACCACTTGGCCGCATAGGGGATTTTATTGTGGAAGTCTTCTTCATCATGTTAAAAGTCACCTATATAAATGTTTACGGCATACCTCTGAAACCGGGTAACTCACTAAAGCAAGGATACACAGAAAAGCACAGATTCGTAAACGCAATTTCCATGAACAAAAATAGCAATTTCTTTAAAAAAGGTTAAAGAGATAGTTTAAATAGCCAGATTTTAATGCTTAAATATTTATTAAAAAACTGTACGTTTAAAATTCCTAAACTAGATATTTTTGCTCGTGTACAAAGAAAAAAAACTGAACAACAATTCGACTGTTCGTGCACCAGTTATAGGACAAGTTTTACAATTTTACATCTCCTCTTTTCTAATAATCTTGCTCATGCCACTCTCTTTTGTCGTGATTTCAAGTCTTCTAAATACCATGATCTAGTAAGAAAATTTCATCGCAATAGTTGATCGAATAGGAGAATCATCCCGCCAGAAAAGAAAAAAGCCTGCCAAGAAGCCCTGACTAGGGCCAGATTTCCGGGAGAGCATACGGAGCAAGCAGAAACAGTTGTGGGGGCCCTAACAAAAAGGGCCCCCCAAATTGTTCTTTAAGTTTAAAAATTTGCGAATTTCGGAAAAAGTTTTCGAAAGAGATGGCCCCAGTGAAGCTTTGCCCACCTCGGCAAATCTGCTCCTGGCCCTGACATTGGTTAAATAAAATATTTTAAAATTGTCAAATGCATCCTTGAGTGATCGAATCCATATCAATCATTTGGAGAACCCACACATTAGACTAGAGCTTCGTTTACCACATAATGATTACGGCGATACATTGATATCTAATTCTAAATCATCTTACACACCTTACTTATAAGTTTATTGTTGGACAATCTAATAACTCCGAATTTGAAACAAAAATTCTTAAAGCAAGCAAGAACATATGCAATATGCTGATGAAAAGATGATTAACAATTATTTTGGAGATACAGTGAGGCATTAGTAAGAAAATATCGCGATAGTCTCACTAACTTCAACAGAAGTACTCATCCCGAAGCAAGTAAGCCGCATCCCGAAAGGTTCAAAACTAGTACGTTTATGAAACAAAACTTGCAACATTCTTTTATCCAATAAAGTTAACTTGGTATTGGTAATATACATTTTTATGGTTGCTCTATTGGTAATATACATTTTTATAAACCTTCCAAATCCGGGAGGGAATTGTCACACACCCTGTGTATTTTATTGGAATTTACGAGCAATTTCGAAAACACTTCAAATAGTCATTTTTCCGACGACCCTTTACCTTAAAGATTACTGGATGCAGACTTTATTTCTAACACGGATTTTACATTCATATCTACATTTCAAATAATCAACGAGCAGATTTTCTAAAACACGACAGCACGAAAAACCTTTTCAATTTCCACTCACGGAAAGTGTTAAAAACAATGGTAAATCAAAGTGGGTTAGAAACTGGGCCAAGGTAAGTTAACGCTGAAAAGAAGTTTTAAGCATAAAAGTATTTTCCTATTTCTTTGCGAGAAAAAAAGAGTGTGTAAAATTTCTAGAAGGGAAAAAACGAAATCGTTGAAAGATTAAGCTACAAAGTAGTTAATATTTGAATAAGTATTTCACATGTTGTACCATAAAATAAGAGATGTATCTAGATAGAAGTGACTTATTTTTCGGTAGAACGAAAAAACGGTTTCATGTCTTTTGTACGCTTTTCCATACCTACGCAAGATAGAAAGTTTAAAGGAATGCTATGATACATTTTTCTTATATGGTTCTTCTATTTTAAAAAATGTACGAAGACATTGAACAATAGCACAAAACTAATTACATAGCCCAAAACTAATATACAGAATATCATGGATTCCATTAAAACAGATCCGTTTATTTAAGAATGTGTGCCATTAAGGATTTGATATCGTACAAATATTGAACATTTTTTTTATGATAGTGTAAAATGATCTCACTGAAAATCCTTAGTTAGATTTGAGACGTTACACGAGCATTACTTGAAAAAAAAAAAAAGAATAAATAAGTAAGTAAGTAAAACAAGCGATAACTATGAGAGGAGAAATTCTATTCCTTGCCAGCAATGGCGCACCCAGGATTTTAGTTTAGAGGGGGCTGGGCTACAAATACTGCTGAACTCGGTTATAGTGACCTCAATTATAGTTATAACTCTCTTATAACGTCAAACTATTCTCTGCCAGTCGACTTGCCCATAGAACACAACCCCACGAGCAATGTAACTCATTTTAGAATCAAATAATTATATGATCTTTTCAGTGATGTTGTAACCAAGTTTAACCGTGTTTCATGCTCTAACTGTAAGTTTTTATTTAAAAACTAACATCTTTTTTTGGTAAAAAGTATTTTAGAAATAATTTGAAGACACTTTTTAAAAAGAAAACATATAACTCATTAGTGACAATTTTCAATATTTTCCACTTCTAATTTCCCACCTTTAGGGGGGGCTTCAGTCCCCATAGCCCCCTACGTGGGTGCGCCTATGCTTGCCAGTATACCATCCCTTCCAACACCAGTTACTGTTTTTACGATATTTCCAATAGCTCATGTAAGTCAATGAAATAACTTGAAAGTACGAAGAAGCATTCATAGTTTCATGTTTCTGATTCAGATATCTGTGGTAAAGAAACCAAATTTATACGAAACTAGTAATTTAATTTGTAATTGAAACTTATTCGATCAGAGCATAATTTTGGAAAAATCGAAATGTTTAAACTCCTATAATTGGCATTTGCTTCGGAATAGCTAATCTAAAAAAGAATTTCTTTTTCTCTTTGCTTTGTGCAACGTTGTTGTTGTTTGCTTCGAACTTCACGCTAACAGGTAAAAATAAACTTTTAGATGCCAAATTCCTGAATGAAAATGTGTCGAACAGTATGAAAATAAAACGTGAAATATTCAACATTTGATTTCCTGCAGACGATATTTTGAACTGAGGAGAAAATGACTGTTCTTGAGGTTTCATATACGCCAGTAAAAATCCGAAGCATTTAAAATCAGAGTTTTAGGAATTATTTCACCAGCGACATAGTTTTTACATCACAGGCTGCAATCATAATTATATTCTTGTACATTTTTAAATCCGTGACCTCCAAATGGGGGCAGTCTCAGTCACAATATCTAGTTTTTAAACGCTATCGGATATCAGGGAAGGTTTATAAACTTGAAAGTTACTAAAAATTTCAAACCAAAAGTAAATAAAAATAAATGGCGAATGGGTGGAATTTTAGATTTCCAAAATAGACAATATTTTTTTCGGTGTTTCTTTGTTCAGATTTTCAAACTGATCTGTATAACGGTATGCACTTCTATATAAATGAAATAAACCCACAAAGATACTTTAATTTTATTTACAAGATTTCTTTTTGACATAACCTTAAAACTCCAGGCGATAAGATTTATTTTTTCTCAGCTGTACCGCAGTCCTACTGTCAACTCTCTTCGCATATCATATTCCAAATAGAAAGATGAGAAACAGGTGATCATGAATGGTGTAAATAATTTACCAACCCGAAGTATTTATTGCGTTTGCTTACCAGAATAATTTTCGTAGAATATATTTTATATTTTTAAATTGTTTATTGAAAGTATATATATAATGATTCAAAAGAAGATAGCTAGGACTTTACGGGCAAAGCCTAAGGGCAAAGTCTAAGGGCAAAATTAATCAATACCCTAGTAGCACAACTAATTCGAAAGGCGTCTAAATGACGTCTTTTGAACTAGTTCTTGTACTATGTTAATAGCAACAGGGGATGTCTATAGAATGTTTTATGCACGTTATATAAAGCAGAAATAAGCGAAATCTCAATTTGAAGACGATTTAAAAGTGTAACCATTGTGCTTTAATACAAATGTGTGATAAAATTTTCTCCAAAAAATGATTGCGAAAAACTTTAGAAAATTGAGATAAATAACCCTCAATTGTTAAATACCGTATGCTTGACAGTCTGATGATTGGCAGCTGCTGAATGATAGATCCACTTGCGATTATTGTCAAAGAAAAAAAAGAATAGTTTTGTCCTGATTCCAAAATATAATTCATAGTACTTCATCCATAAATTGTTTATATGATAAATGTTCCAAAGAAAAAAAATCAATGTTCATTCTTTACAAAACACCACTATTATTAAATAATAGGATAAAACGTACAAAATATGTATTAGATTTGAGATCAATGAAGTAAAAATAATCCAATTTTAATTGCAGAAAAGATAACTGGCTCGTAAATTTGGGTTTATAGCTCTCTTTTATCGCTTTATTTTATTTTTGAAAAACGACAACTAATCAAAACATTAAACTTTTCAAAATATGTTAATTCATAAGCATTTTTTAACTGTTAAAATTTATTTTTATATTTAACCTCGCAAAAACAAAAGATCACACAGTTACCATTCAGCAGATAAAATAATCTTAAGAGACCTCTTTGCTAATGTCAAAGAAAAATCTAGACACAGTCTGGGCAGACAGCTTCAACCTAAAATAAACGGTCGATCGAATAGTTCTTATCGATCATTGTATCCTGACAATATATTCCAGGAGTAATAAAAAATGTTGGGAGCCACGCCCAACCATGGCGTGACTGAAAATCCTTTTATTCTTTATGCATAGGTCGAGAAATTATTTTTTTCCCAATATAATTTAGATAATAAAAGGCACAGGAAACCTAGATTTTCCCAAAAGTAATTTATCGAAACAAGAGAAAAATTGAAGTTAATTGAAAAAGTAAATATTGCAAGAGGATATGACTGTAAAAATTTAGTTAGAGAACTTGTGATTCTGACTTTCCAGATTGTCTATACCAAGTAGCGCTTTTCAACTTTTTCAATTACCTTTTTGTTTAGGATACACCTGGTAAAGGAAAATTTGGTAGTTTAAAACTATGGAACAATAAATATATAAAATGCTCAGTCCCATCCTGATAGGGTGACACAGAATGTATTCCCTTTTTGTGCCTAGCTTTCTTGAGCAGCAAAATAGGGTAGTGGGAAAGAAGAAGAAGCGTAGCATCAATTTTTCGCCACTCAACGCATTATTTTAAATTTAGTCATTCTTTAAATTTTACTTTTGAATAATAAAAACCTTAAGAAAATGCAAATTCTGAATAATAAAATAACTAAAATAATCCCAGCTCTAAGAGGTGTTTGAACTAATGCCAAGCAGAGCATTTCTGAACATCTGCCGTAAGTCTTCCAATTTACTTCTTATATATTTTTCAGATGATCTCCCCAAATGTATCAGGAAAAAATAGCCAGATATATGGCATGATAGCCAGATAATAGCATGAATGACCATAAACCTACATGGAAATTCTTACAAAAGCCTGAAGGCGACTTTTTTTACTATGGTTGACAGCTAAAAATGTAGGGGGGTCGAGACAGTGAACTGCGTAAAAGTTCCAAAAAGTGACAAGCACAAGAATGAAATGCAGTGTGTGTTTAAAAAACAAAAACAAAAAACAATAACATCAATAATTACAGCTTGTGAATATTATTGCCTGTTCAGTATAATATAGAATTTCCGAAATTAATGTCACACATAAGATTTTCCACGTAATGATGATAGGATCTAAATTCTTGAGTGTTCCAAATAGGGCGTGCGAAACTGAGGCGCCTTATTTACTAATACACCAGATTTAAACGAATACCTGAAAGATAAATAATGTCGAACGCATCGATTATAAAGCACTTTCCAAGGTGATTTTGTTTTCCCTTGCACTAAGGCTTGCTAACCTGTTCGCTCCCATTGTTGCAAAAACACAAGTGAAAGGAAGTAATAAACTAACGTATTTTTCTAAGTCACTGTTTTTACAGATCTGTAGTCTAAGACAGTTCTTTTGTTTATAAATGTTAAATATCACTCTTTTCGGTAGAAAGCATTATTTTATAAATGTCGCACAAATACATATCAATTTTGTTTTGATTGAACCAGACAAAAGTCTATGACAAGCACTTTAAACAATGACTGCACGCAAGCCCCGGTGTCTTGAAAAAAATATTTAGGAGTCTCGATAAAAAACTTATAACTCAATTCACACTATTTTCACTTTTGAACATAGTGTATAGTTCATAGCAATGGCATACGTACATTTTTGGCAGTTGATTTATATTCTCACTGATTTATACAGTTAGAGCACACACAGAAAAACCGAAACCATACATACATACTTATTAACTTTGTTGGATTGTGTTTAATAACAAATCAAAATCAAGAGACAATTTCTTTTTGAAAAAGCACTATGCAAGCAAACTTAACAAATATCATAGTTTATATAATTTTACACCGCAAAATATAATACGACGCTTCTGATTAAGAAATTTAGAACTAAATAAAACACAGACATTAGGTATGCACATCTGAATAACATATAACTAAAAAAATAGTTAACAAATAAATCCTGCAGATCAATCATTTGAAAGGCAACTCCAGTGTAATAGTACAATTACCTTCCGACCGTGAAATAAACAGTGAGAATAACCTGATTTATTTCACCCGTGGGAATGTAAGCATTCGCAGTTCTTCTCTATCTTTCAATACCCACAAATTTATTCTAACAGGGCGAAATAGAGAAAATATTCCCAAAACCAATATGCTAGAGCAGAAATCGTAAAAGGAGAAACTTCGAAATTCCCTATCATCAAGATAGCACGATATGCTGGTCGTTCTGTCACGAATGTCTTTTTAGTGTCAACAATTCTGAAGTCTTTCTGAAAAGAATCCCTAGAAAAAAAACGAATATGAGACCTAAAACACATCAAGGTCCCTATACGCTTTGTACGTGATTACAAGTAATACGTTTTGCCGCAGTATTTATAGGTGTTACTTTTGCAGTAAACAAAATAAGCCCAACCTATTTTATTTCCAAACATATCACTCCATTATCTTGAAAGGCACAACACCTCTTTCTTTCCGAGTCTAACTACTCCATCAACAGCTGGCTGTGTCACTACACCACCGAGCGGAATTTCTCAAGAACTGTCCCAATGTAACTAAATCATAAGTATCACCATGACTCACATCCAATGCGCCTGCCAAAGTTTACAATTTTTTTTTCTCTTTTATTTTTGCTGCACGGAGCTCAGAAAACTAGAAGAAAACGAGCTTGACGGATCGTTCTTACTGCTGTTTTATTTATCACACTCTGAGAAATTTTTACACAGCCTCTTTTTGACCTGCATAGTCAATTCTGATTGCGTGCACGGCGTTAAGATTTTATTTCTTGCGCTCACCAAGAGTGAAATATTTTATTCTGTTGCTTTTTTTTGTTGTTGTTGTTACCCAAACGCTCTCTTTGTTTTATTCAAAAGAATCCCCAAGAGAAAACTTGTTAACAGGTTTTATTTTGTTTCACTTTTTGATATTCAATGAACTTACTTGTGAATAATTTATGCAAACTATTTCTTTGCAGCTTCAATTACTGCGTTTTGATTTTGGAAAGCCTTTTCTAGTTAAACGGTCAAAAAGAATGGAAGTTTGTGTGTTAAAGAGGGTTTTTCTATGTGGTGAGATATTAAGTATTCTAACATTACGGATATGTGGATGAAGTTTTTGAAATTTCTATCCGAAAAAAATATAAAACTTTCCGAATACAATTAATTTAACAAAAATATCTTTGTAGGTACAGAATTATTGTACAATGGAAAATAGTCGTCTATTCATAAATATTCGTTTTGGAATAATCATGTACCGATAAAATGCACTATATGAAGCAATTTCAAAGTAAATGTTAACGGCACTACAAAAAGTGTAATCACTTTTAAATTAATGAATTTTCAGTTTAGATGAAATTTTAGCAATGAATGATAAATTTCAAATACATTTTTCTTCAATATTATGCTTGAATATAAAACCGCTATTTTATACTTTATATAGATTAAAGCAGGTTTGTTGCAGCTCATCAATTTTATAGCATTGATAAATAAGGGTAATGCTTAATAGGAATAAAAAAATGACTTTAACACACAGTTTAGTGGATGAAAACTCGCACTCTAATCAATGAAACGCATAAGACAATTTTCTAATATTTTGCAATAAAAACTTATTTTAGTTACGCAGAAACTAACGTTTATTAAGAAATAATTTTTATTATTCTTAGCTACAGCTTTGCTAACATGCTAATAAATATAATTGTCAAATAGGAAAATTTTAGCTGGTAGAAAGTAAAAATTAATAGAGAGATATTTCATTTAAAATTTAACACAAATAAAATATAATAATTTTCTTTATAGGGATAATAGCAAACGTATTACATTTTAACAAAACATTTGTAAGTTACAGTATTTTAGATTTTGGGATAATGTATTATTTCAAAGTCTTTATCGGTATAATGTACTAAGATATTATGGAAATATACGACTTAAAGTATTCCTCTGCGTCTTTTAATGCGTTTTGCTTTGACAGATTATTCTTATTTCTAATAAATTCACCGTTAAGCTGATTTTAAGCTAAAACTTCAAGATAGTTTCTGAACGTTTCGCAAACAGATATCCCATAGATATATCAGGTGAATCTGTCATTCAGAGTTACATTTATCCATGTATATACGGAAAAGAATTGTCTTAATTCACTATATCATATAAAATTGATTTGTTTACCCAAAAGAAACATTTTACACACATGCATTTTCAGGTATAATTTATAAAATTTTTGATTTAAACTTTATTCATTATGTTAATGATAATACTGTTAATGTGGCATATAATGATTTACTTTTTCATCAGTGGCAAATGAGTTTATAATAGCTTTAAATAACAACAATATCAAAATAACGAATATAGATGTTTTGAAATATCGTATATCACAATTGTCTAATTCTAATAAAATACTGTAAAACTTACAGAGCAATGGAAAATTACACACGCATTATGAAACATTACATAATGGTTTTCAAAAAAACTAAAATTTTATCTTATTTTAGGAATATCCAGTGGAGCAAAGCAAATAACATAAAAATGCCCAAATACGTTTGTCTAATTAGTAAGAAATTGCTAATGAGGTTCAATCAGAAATGATAAACTCGCAAAAAAATCTGTTTCATTAACAGTCTGCTGATTCTCATTTCTATGACAACCAATCTGATAAACGGAATTTCATTTTTTAAGCTCCAAAATTATTTTCCAAAAGATCAAGCATGAGGATTATTATAATTAAAATTACACTTGTCTAATACCAGATTATTTTATATAAAAAATAATTAATTAGTAATCTTTTTAGCACTTAACATAATTCTAAAATTCAAGAAATAAATCATTGTAATTTTTATTTGTATTCGCATGATGCAATTAATTTAAACAAAGTGCCATAAGAAATTTAATTCTCATATTTTCGCATAGTTAGGGTTTAAAACTCTAGAAGTAAGAAGCATTAAAATAATTTTTGAGGAAAAATATCATACAAATTATGATAGTTAAAAGTTTAAACTAAGTGAGGCATCAATTAGATAATATAAATAGTATACATGAAGTTGATGAATGGGAAATATATGGGGAATTAATTTCAGAAACGCCGTTGGAATGCGAGTGCTTACGTTGGGAGCTTTGTTGTGTCTTTTCTAAACAATTCCTAATGAGGTCACATCTTTGGTTCGAACGTCGTAGTGCGATTGCGTTTTTCGTGTTATCGCTAGCCTACACGAAAGGCATATGCTAAGGTGGGGGTGCCTTGGGAGAAGGATTTTTTAACGTGTTCTAATGCGTATTCACGTTACATCTTGAGAAAACCGCCCAAAACTTCAGACCATAGCATCGACAGCCGTGAGTAGGCCCGAAACCTGGACTTTTACACTTAAGCTATCTACCATCTACAGTGACATCCACTCGGCTATGGTTGGCACAACAACGTACTTCGAGATCTAATGGAAATTATTATATGACGCAGGTATGGGCAAACTTTGAAAAGTTACGGGCCAAACTTCAGAATGTAGCGATGTCGCGGACCAAACTTCAATATGTTAGCAAAGTCGTGGGCCATATAATTGGGATTTATATGGAAGTTTGAATGGTTTATATGGGTTTTCGACACAACAACGTAGTTCGAGATCTAACGGAAATTATTATATAACGCAGGTATGGACAACCTTTCAAAAGTTGCGGGGGAATGTTAGCGATGTCGCGGACCAAATTTCAAGAGGTTAGCAAAGTCGTGGGTAGAGATGAGTTCGGGCTCATTTTTTGAAGCCCGAGCCCGAGGACTTTTAATCCGAGGCCGCCCGAGCAATATTATTTAAGTCGGAGCCCTAGCCCGAAATTTCAGTTAAGATAAAAAATATACAATTACTTAATTGATAGAACACAATGAATTTTGCCGTTTGTGCAAATTAAAGACAAATATAATTGCAAACTCTCAATGCACTTTCTAATTCTTCATATCTATGTTTATCAAATAATGTCGGATCTCATGACTAACTAATCAATATAAGCCGCCATTCTGAAATATCCAAAGAGCTTAACGTACCTTCTAGGTGCCAGTGCCGCTATTTTTTTTTATAAGTAAGGTTTTAGTGAACTTCGGATTTAGTGGACGAAATTTGATGATCCCCAGAGGTTCACTATAACCGAAGTTGACTGTATTTTTATTTTCCTCATGAATCACTTTTTAAAATATGTTTCAAGGAGTATGTTCAATAAAGGAGAAATTTTTCACGAGCCCGAGCCCGAACGCAATTGTGAATTGCAGAGCCCCAGCCCGGTTCGGGCCAGGGCTCGGGCTCGGGCTGAGCCCGTCTCATCTCTAGTCGTGGTCTGTATAATTGGGATTTACATGGAAGTTTGAATGGTTTATATGGGTTTTATACGTAGTTCTGATATGTTCCGCGGGCCGGAACGAAAGCTATGGCGGGCCACATCTATGGCTGGCCCAAGCTATGGTCCGCGGGCTGGAGTTTGCCTATATCTGATATAATGGGTAAATTTCTGGAACTCTACTGAGCCGTCCTTTATAAAAGGGTGTACCAATATTAGCTCAATTACCATTCAGACTAGTACAGATATTAGCTCAATTATATTACTCTGATTGGCTGCTGACAACACCAAGTCTGTTTTGATACTGCCCTGTCTGAAAACTCTTATCGGAATATGTATACTTAGCAAAGCTTAAACAGAGAAAACAATGTAATTATCATAGACTTAGTTCCAAAAGGCAGGGATTAAAAATACCTTCTATTGCTCTGAATATTTTTTCTGTTCCTTGTGCTGCTTTTCGGTATTTGAGTGCCTTGCTCTGACTTAGTCTTGTAAGGAAAACGTTTTGCATAGAAGGGAAAAGTCTGCCGTCGCGTCAATTCAATGTGGTAGCGAAAAGTTAACTATTCCGTGTGCAATAAGTATCAGCGCAAATAAGATGATTTGAAAAAGTTCTACAATGGAGGAGTCGGCCAAGATCTTTTAATCTTCTCTGTACAAAAAAAAACTATAGAACAGTGCTTTTCTATTTCGAAAGGTTTTTTAAAAGCGGCGTATTACATTTCTTATTAATTTGAAAACATCTGCATAGAAGATTGGAATTAATTTTATATACGGCGTGCCTCAGAAGAACTTAGCTGAACTTAACATGCTGGTCTGTCATTCCGCGATAAAGGAAATTTACTCAGGAAATTCTGAATGGACGATATCCATGTGGCACCATTTTTCATTCAATACGTGACCCTCAACCAATCAGCTGCAAAAGTAGACTCTGTTGATACTCAATTCTTCAATCCGATTGGTTCAAATGTCCACCAACACGTGGATGAAATAGCCTCGTATGGATATCGTCCATACTTTATAAGCCTTGTATTCGTAGGCTTATGCAAGCGTGATCATTTCAGCCTAGGACGTTGCTGGAGATGGATGAATCGGCTTACTAACTCAGAATTGGAAGATATGCATGACGTATGGGGTACAGCGGATGGGAGGTCATATTAATAAATACGTCAAATAATAAAAGTAACAAAACTTTTGATGTCATTTCTCCGACCCCTCTACACCTGGAAACACCGGTGCTCAAAGTACATCTGTACCGCCGCTCGTCCATTCCTATTCAATCTTGTATAAATCATTTTCAACATTTAAACCGTGGGTATAGATTCAACTTATTACAGAAACTGTGCGACTGAACAAACTTTTCAAACCACGGGTTTAAGCTTCTTCATGCGTAAGTATAATGTGTAGGCATATTTAAAAATACTGAAAGCGTGGGTCACGAGATTAATTATCTTATTATTGTAGAGTATAAATGATCTCACAGTGCAAATGTGACACGGCGTTATGGGGCTTGACATGAAGTCTGACAGGCAGAGAAAGCGAATGAAAAATTGGGAAAATGAGATCTATTTAAAGAATTCCATGCTACTTACAGGAGCCTTTTTCTTTTATCAGAGCTGTCGATCTAAGCAATCAAAATTCTCACAAAGAGACCTTAATTATTGATTTTTGGATCATCTTCACCGATTTTATTCTGAAACCAATATCTTAATCAGCCTCGAGAACGCGACAATCATTTTTATGGTGCATATGCATCACAAAAGCATTTTTGTATAATCGAATAATTTTCAGGTAATGATTCTTAAGCATCTAATTACCTAAATAATACTAATTTGGAATCTAAAAATCAATTATTCAAAAATCATTAATTTAACAGAATTGATTAGACTATTTAATGGAAGCTGACTTGGGATACTCGTACCATTTTTTATGAGAAACATGACTAAAATTTAAGAAACCTATATTAATTTCATTTTTATATAGAAGTGCTTAATTTAAATAAATTAAAAACGCTTAAAACTATGCGAGTGTTTTTTCCGTTGAATAATTACAGATGCTTCTTACACAAATTTCAAAATGATAAATATTGCAATAAATTGGAATTTAAATTTAATTAAAAACTAATTAGAATCACAAGAATTTGGTAGCAGACATGTTAAAACAAAGGACAAATAAAATTTCAATTTTAGCTATAAATAAAGTGGGTTAAGCTAACCGGTATCAGCTTTATTGGATATAAGTGTAAGTGTTCATATGTTTCTTTTATATATTGTACTTTTGCATCCTCAAAATTTTACTTTAGGTGTTCATGTGTTCTTCCCATTTATTTATGTAATTGTTTTTTCAAAATTGTGCTGCTATAGACTTTGCATTTTATAATAAATTACCTTTCCGGATCATATAAAGCTCAAAACCAAAAAGGTAGTCTGGCCGGCGGAGTGAAAAGTGAAAAGCTGTTTCTAAACGGGTTGCATTTTCTTTTGTTTCAATTGTACACAGTGTGTTTGTAATGAATAGGTCAAAATATATGCATGCATTAGTTAAACATTTCAGGCGTTAAATAATATACACATTTATTACATTTATCATTTTATCTCATTTTTTGGGATGCTCTGTCATGATTGTTTGAATGGATGCATTATCTTCATCCATTCTGGATGTATTTTGATTTTGCAACATAAACAGCTGGCATCCTGTCATTTAAAAGAATGTAGGTTTAACAGTTGTCATCTTATTAACATTTGAACAAGTTGAGTTTGAAAGAATAATGAAGTGCAAACACTATACCTTCTACGGTTTAAATTAAAAGTTTTGTCATTTACCTGATACACTGTCTAAGTAATAATAAAAGGGGATATTTAAATTAATATGTATTAACTATGACTAATGAATATGTAACCAATTATATGTATTAACTATAAAGTAAAACTAGATTACGGTCTACTTTAACCAAGCTTAAAAGACATTTGGTTTTATTATGTACAGCTGACATTATAAAAGGAAAGAAATATGTAAAAATATAATATCATTTCGTGAAATTTTGATAAAACAATTGTTTATTTGTGCAATATTCACGCGCACATATATACAGGAAGGAACCAACAAATTATATTTTAAGAAATTCTATATTATCTAGCAATCTTGCCGCACATACCTGTTAATACAGTGCGGATTATTTCGTTATATTCCTTAGATAAATCGTTGTTATTTTCAATGTGCACAGAAAACTCGTTTTCGAAAGATTACTGTAAGAATGGTGTATATAACTTTTCTTAAGTTTTATGTGTTTTTAAGTCCACTAAGTTTAAAAATCTTTTTAACGGATTCTGTCTGAAGCATTCCGTGAATTTTACTGTGAAACAAAGCGAAATATAACGATGAACCACCCAATAATACCCTTAAATCACACAATTTAAATCAGAATAAAATTCCTTCAGCGGATTAGAGTGATAAAACAAACCCATTCTTCCAATTGCCGTTTTGAAAGCATAAACGAGCACGGCTGCGTTCAATGTGCAAGATATAATTGTCACTTTAACCATTGGGTATTTCGTTTATAAAAGTTTAAGAGAATGAACATTATGATGTTTAGAATTGTAGCTAAAAATATGCTGATAACTCAGTTTTTCAGACACTTCCAATGGAGAAGTATTGAAAATCGAAAGTAGATATTTTAGGAAAAACATAAGTCAATAATTTGTTATTAGTAGTAAGCTTTGATAAATTTAAAAAGTGCAATGGTTTGTTTGTGCGCTCATTTTGACATACAATTTACCACCTCAAATATCAAAATTTAGAAAATGATGACCGCATCTCAAGCCAATGGCTCGAATAGAGTAAGACAATTTTTATTTATGAGTTCAAAATGACACTGGACGACAACAACAAAAAAAGTTTTTGTCAGTATCCTGGTTCTAAATAACTCATTTTGGGTCGCAATAAACGTAAATGTAAATGAAATTTTTTTAATTAGTTCTTGTTTTCAAGGCAAACAAAAATCCATTCGAGAAATATACGACAGTACACCCATCGACTTAAAGGTAAATGAAAAAAGAAAAAATTCGTCATTAATAAGTATAATAAAATATATCACGTTTCTTTAAGTAATGTTCATTTTTCAGAAAGCAGGGGTTAATTTTATCTTACACCTGTGAACGTTTTCTTTAGGCCAGCCTGTTATATGTTAATAGGGAGCACCTCTTCTAATAGTCCATTAGTAGTTAGCCAACATACACTTCATTAACCGACCCTGAAGCTGGTTTCAATTGCAGAGATATCTTGATGTAACCGTTAGCGGTGCTCATCGCCCAGAGTCCCAGATGTTTTGTAGAATTTTTTCTATAACTGTTGGTAGTTCCAATTTTTTCTCGTACCTCACCTTTAAGAGCTTCAAAGGCTGTTTTCTCTTTCATTTCCATTTTTGTTTCAAAAGTAAGGTCCTTTAAAATTGTGATTGTCCACAAAGATCCCTCTTTAACGTTTTCTTTACTCAACCTTGGAAACTTCGCTAGTATTGGAAAACCTATCCATCCTTGTTCATTGATACCACAAAGTTCTTTATTATTTCCAACTTTATATCCATGGTTGGAAGCAGATACAGAATAATATTTGGATCTACTAGAAGCTCATTTACAATATTTCTCCCCCGTAGTGGCGTAGCCACAGGGGGGGGGGATAGGCGGATCATACCCCTCATGAGGAATTTTTTGCCATACAAAATGTATATTCTTCACTCCCTTATCACAGACACGTATACATATATGTAAGTCGCAATAGTCGTAAACCCCACCCATGAAAATTTTTTGGCTACGCCACTGCTCTCCCATATTTCGATTTCTTGAAGACCGTTTGTATTTTATATAATGATATTTTCTATCTCTAGAGTCCCACAAACACAGAAAACAGTAACTCTTAGTATAGCCTAACTGCATTCCCAGGAGTACAGCAATAACTATTAAATCCCCACGGATCTGCCATTTATGATTCTTGTATTTGATTGACTCTAGAAGTAATTTCACATTCCTGTAAGTCTTCTTCGCGTGAACGGACGGTCCAGCTAAGCTTGTAAGAGTTTATAAACAATCTCCGCTTAAATCATGAATTATATTTAGGGAATTCATAAAGCCTTTGAAATCAACACCGGCAACCAAATATTCTTTCTTCGCAAAGGAGTGAAGAAAATTCTTGAGACGAGTCCTGTACACTGTGATCTTGACTTCTGATTGGAGTGGATGCATTTGCTTCAGTCTTGATGGCAGAAACTTTGCCTTCTGCTTTGACAAGTCAAGATCCCTTACGAGATTACCCAGTTGTGTTTGATTCAGTCTGTACCATTCAGTCCTGATTCAGTCAAATCGTGTACCTTTAAATCTGGGTCATGGGAAGGTTTAGTAACTTCTTTTTCTTCTTAAGCATAATCCTTTATAATCTCATAATTTTGAGGTGATTCAGAAATTGGCAGATTAGCCGCGTGAGGAACGGACCGAATGGCTGATGGAACGCAAGGATACTGTACAAGCCATAGTAGCCATACAAGCCAGCCATAGAGAGATTTTATTACCCAAACTGGTTCTGTATCTTGAAAACAAGAGCTAATATCAACTTTTTATAGTGATTTTCGTGTTTAGCTGAAAAAAATACTTTTTAAATAACTATGAGTCCAGTACATTTTTATGTAAGGTAGTGATATTAAAATTTACTGCTAACTTAATGAAAATCAGGAAAGAAGAGAATTTTCAAGTTTTTAGAGTTACTGAAATTTTTCTCTTTGTTTTTTTAGCATATGGGCTAAATTCTTAAAGGCATCAGATATTCTTGAGCTTCGCAGGAAAGATTTTAGTAAAATTGATCAGTCTAATAAGTACTGCATCTTTATAAATGGGCAGAATTCGAAATCTTTTATTTTCAGTAACGGAGATGCTTCCTTTCGGATATGACCTTAGCGAAAAATTACTAAAAATAAAGAGTGAAATTTCGTATTTTCAAAGTAGGTACAATTTTTCTCAAAATTTGTTTTCCATAGATGTATAACAGTTGAAATCATTTGTTGGAATAGTTTCGAAGAAATCAAGTTTTTTCTAGTTTTCATTAGATAAAATTGCGAAAACTCCTTAAAAACCGAGGAACAGACAGATATTTATATCTTTAAGTTGACATTTTTTTTTACTGTATTACATAACTCTGCAGAAACTTCATACCTTTATTCCTACAGTTTCGGAAAAATACAATTTCTTGAAATTATAAATTCAGAAAGGTTATTAAATTTTGGGTAAAGGGTAGCTTTTAAGAATTTTTAAAGTGCTCAGTATTATTTTATTTATTTTTCTGCAGCAGGACAATTTTTCAAAGAAGTTATCCAAACTATTTCACAAAACAACCGTTTCGTCCAGTTAAATATGTGAAAAATTACAAAATATTAGAGAAAGGATAGATTTTCAGGCTTTCAAATTAGGTAAGAGTATTCTATATACTTTTATTGTTGTGCGAAATTGTAATTCATTTGATCTTACCGGTTTTGGAGAACTCCAATCGTTTCAAATAGAAACTTAAAAGAAAATGTGGCTTTCTTCTTCGATTCTTCTTTTCATATATCTTTCGAAGGAATTTTTTAAACCTGCTTCTTACTTAAATTATGCAACAAACCTGACTCAAATTTAAAGTACTTTTCCCAAAATTTCTGTACATTTTTTCGATGATGTGCATGGAGATAAAAAGTGTGAAAAAGTTATTCTGAATAATTTAAGTCACCTTTCATAAAGCTGTACCAAAACGAAAATTTAAAAAAAATTACTCTGTCAGAAAAAATGAAGTTTCCTTAAAAATTGTAATTAAGAGTGTTCCAGCTTATAGCTTTATCAAATGTGATGAAAAAATAATTTTATTTTTTAATTTTTAATAAAATATAATGGAGAAGACTTGTTGTTTTTGACTTGCGTGGAATTAGAATTTCCATTAAAATCTTTCAGACCTAGAAAGCCCACTCATGATATGATTTACTCGTCATCCAGTATTAGTGCCTCTTAAATTCAACGCAATGCAACGCGATACATAATGCAAGAGGGATTAACAGATTAACTGTCTGAAGTCTGAGCATCAGAAAGCATAAATTTATTAGGTGTTTCTTTTTATCGTATTTTACTATAAATTAGAAATAATACTGTAAATCGCATTACACTTATATTGCTTATAAAAAAATATTGTGGTAAAATGATGATACTCTTGATAGATGAGAGATTATTGTTAAAAGCAGATATCCACATGCATACATCGGAACAGGGTTAAAATGTCTTGGCGGCGGGTAATTTTCCAATTATTCCTACTAACGCTACATCTGAATACAACTGCTAGATCTCTGAATAACAATCCATACTAAATTCCCATGTTTAACCTAAGATCTTAACTAATACTAAGATATCGTAGCTGAAGAAACGTGGAAAATGATTTTCAAAATTAAATAGTTCTTTAGTATGGATTTAAACTGCTGATTTTTATTCCACTTTTAAGGTTATCTAAATCCCTTTAGAAAATAATGAGCTATCAATATTATTTATTTGCATAAATAAAAAAATCTGGAGTGACTCCACTCGACTTTCCGAACACTTACAATTAAGATCATTACCAAGCATTTTAATAAATTTTAATCGATGAATAATTTAAACATATATACCAAACTGAAGCTCAATTGAATGCGCCGTTTAAACGCTAGCGCACTTTCAAGAATTTCCTCCCATAGGCCATAATGTAAAAGAAATCTTTGTCGTAGCCCTGTAGAAAAACTATAAGTCCTATACACACCAAAATCAATACCGGTCTTACGATAGTGGTTTATAACATGTATATCCAATTTGAGCTCTATCGGATCTACCGTTTAAACGCTAGCGCACTTTCAAGAATTTCCTCCCATAGGCCAAAATGTAAAATAAATCTTTGTCGTAGCCCTGTAGAAAAACTATAACTCCTATACACACCAAACTCAATACCGGTCTTACGATAGTGGTTCATAACATGTATACCCAATTTGAGCTCAATCGGATCTACCGTTTAAACGCTAGCGCACTTTCAAGAATTTCCTCCCATAGGCCATAATGTAAAAGAAATATTTGTCGTAGCCCTGTAGAAATACTATAAGTCCTATACACACCAAAATCAATACCGGTCTTACGATAGTGGTTCATAACATGTATACCCAATTTGAGCTCAATCGGATCTACCGTTTCAACGCTAGCGCACTTTCAAGAATTTCCTCCCATAGGCCATAATGTAAAAGAAATATTTGTCGTAGCCCTGTAGAAATACTATAAGTCCTATACACACCAAAATCAATACGGTCTTGCGACGGTGGTTTATAACGTATATATCCAATTTGAGCTCAATCGTATGCCTCATTTAGGAGCTATCGTGTTCACTCACATACACACAAACACACATACACACATACATACACACACACATACACACACACACACATACATACGAACATCTCGTAAAAATAGCATAAATGAATTCAGAAGACCTCAAAACGTGTAAATACACCAAAATCTCGAAGTCGAACTTTTTCATGATTACAATACTTTCCTTACATGGTACATGTTCGGAAAGTAAAAATGAAGCTCGCACTTTTCTCAATTGAAAAAAAAAGAAACTGTTGAAACCTATGGATGGTTATAGAGCAACTGATTAAAGACTTTGTACTCAATAATATTTGTAATCTTAAATATATCATATTAACTTAGCAAGCACAGTGTGGAAAGTCGATAACTACCTGTTACGTTCACTATGGCGTGTAACCTATTCGACCTTAAGTAATGAAATCTTTTGACTTCACGCATCTTTTCCTCTCAGTAGTTCAACTCATAAAAAAGCAGCAAAATTTTCCTCTGGTTCTTCACAGTAATTGTTTTTCTTTCTTTCCCTTAATAATATTTGCTCAAACTAACCGAAAAAAATTATGTAACATTTTTATCGCTTTGAAAATGTTGTTTCTTTTTTTCTTTTTAGATAGTAAAAATGGCGGTAGAGAGTTTAAGGATTAGACCAGGTAGTTTGTTTTTGGATGTTGTTGGCGGGGGACAGTTATTTCCTTTATATGAATAAGAATGTTGAGAAATTAATTTGGGTGGTATTTAAAGCATGATACTACACTCTTAAATAAGTGATAACTTGAGTTTTAATTCTTCCAAAAGAAAGATGTTTAAGTTTATGAGCCACAAAATAATCAATATTAAATAATTTTTATCAATTTACATAAAGTTTTACTGTTCGAGTTTTTTTGACAGCTAAACGTACACTGCTTGCTTATCTTTAAAATTTCTAATGCAGATATTATTTTCAATAATATTCTCAAATAATACTCCCAACATATTTCCTGAACCTATTTGCCGCAAATATTAAATTATGTTTTGCTACTGCAAATTTATTTTAACGTGTTAACGATTGCGAATCATGTGAGCATTTAGATCCGTTGTTAAAACATGACTGACTCTGTGGAGAAAGGTAAACAGATACTACCTCTTAGGTTTTAATTTTAAATGTATTGACCGATATTTTTAAAACTCCAGGTCAGAATGGATTCAAAATACATTTTATGAGGTTTTGAAAAATTCTGATTATAGAATTGCTTTCTATAAGTTTAAGGACCCATCTCCATCCTAAAAGAAAGTAAAATTACTTCACATTTGAAGGAGAACCATCCCCCGAGTTAAACTTTTGAAAGTACAATAATTAAATAAATGCCATTTTAGTTTGGATTTTTCTGGGATGGTAGCGTACAAGTACAGCATTGCTGGCAAAAGAGAAGTATCAATTTTCTACAAGAAATGCTTTTTACTGTATCTAACAACTATTTTCTTGTCTGTTTAATATGTAGATTATCGTCTAATGCGATCATCTACATATTCAAACAGAGAGTTTTGATTTTTCACTCGAGAGGCATTTTTATTTTCCGTAAAAAATTCATTATGTTTTAAAAAATCAAAATACAAATTTTCTTCCTAATCACTGGGAGATTTTTTTCGAGATAAAGTAAAGCAAAAGGGGAATTTCTTAAGTACAGTTCTTGGCTCAATGGGAGTTAGCGAGTTACGTGACTGAAATGCGTCTTTCAATCATTGCATTTAGATAAATATTCAAGGTTGTTTTGAAAAAGGTAAAGAATACATGCTATTGTTTCCATTTTTTATTCCAGCAGTTTTTATGGCATGTAGCTGAGATGTGTTTCAATAATGCATACAAATTTATTTTGTACGTAAATGGATTGTCTCTCTAGAACATACTTTAAAGAATCACTGCAAGTATACGGTAGTCTGTTAGATATATTCTGCATGCTTCTCTAAATTAGATATAGGAAATGCAGTATAGAACATTTCGATATCAAACGAAAATTCCAGAGCAGTCAAAGCGCATTCAGTTTTGTTAGATCATGGATAAAGATATTTTTGAGCCGAAATCGTAAACTCTATTCGAAGTTTTTTGATAGTATTGAAACCGTTTTAAACATTAAAAGAGTTATATTTACTCAATGATCTCTGGAGATAAAAAGGTACTCAAACCTTCAGACAGTAAAAATATACACTAAGCCGATGCGAAAAAGCATGGTTCCGTGCTAATTAAATACAAAACACTTTTTAGATTTTTTTTTTTCTGTTTTCTTTCTTTATTTCACTTCTCTCTATTTTTTGCCTTATTTTTTGTTTCAGAATAATTAATTCAATTAGTTCTTTCTTTTATCTTTTACTCGATTTTTAAGAATTTTATAAGTGGGATTAGTTTACATTTTCCTACAGAAGAACAAATAAGTTCTGTATTTCTTGAATAGATATTTGAGCGGATATAACTATTTTAATTTTTAGAAAAATAATTCTCCAATATTTACTTTTGTTGAAGCCAGTTTCTTTTTTTATGAAATAAAAATATTTTCCTCACAAATTCTTTAGTTCTAGATAAAATGCAACACCCTTCAAGGAATATTAATAATATTGTCCATTACGGAAACATTTCAAAGAACCTCGTTTATAAATGTTCCATCATCCTCAGTACCAAATATTTAAAAATTGAATACAAGTGCCTCGTATTTCACTTTTTTTTCGATGGCCACTTCTAGTTTAACTGCATCTCATGTTGCTTTATACTGTTGGCTTATAAAATATATTAGCGGTCTTTATTCAGACTTTTGGACCAACTTCAAAAATCGACAAAATGAAACCTTTTATGCACCTTTCCCCCTCATGAATCATTCAAATTATTTGTCAGAAGAAACGTCAGAAACTTGAACTTGGCTTCTGAATCCAAATAGTATTACAGACGAACTTCTGTTTCTTTTTCCCTCACGCAGTCTGATTTATAACGTCGAAAAGAGATATTTTCGAACACACAAAATTACTTTCCAAGCCTATAAGTTGACTCTTTCTTTTCGATTATTTTACATTTTACCAATCACTTTACACTAAGTCATAGAAATGTTGACTTACGCTAGCTTAGTTTTGATTTATACTCAAATTTTGGCTATACTGATAGTCACAAGCATGCTATAGATCTGCATTGTTTACTGGTTGACAGATTTTCTGGGAGTGTACCAAAAGTGCATTTCTCAATTGAATTGTCATTGAATTGATTTTTTATGATAAATCCTATCTTAATTTTTAAATTTTGACATTTCTTGCTTTATTTTACCACTTATGTTTCCGGTTTTTTGAGCATCTCAATAACTTCGTAAAAAACACTCAAAATACTGGTGTCAAACGATAAAATAAATAAATGTGAAAAAACACACATAAAATGTTAATTATAACACGTTACGATCGTTTCGACCAAAAAATTCTTTCGGTCTTTATCAGACAAATCCCTTCGTCTCACTAAGCAGAGGCAACTGAAAAAGATAAACAAACAAGCATGTTGCCACATGGAAACAAGAAAAGGCGAACAAAACCACGGAGCGGGGAAAAAAGGGAAGGGATAAAAAGAAAAGAAAATAAGGACAAACAAAAATACATAAATAAATAATAATAACAATAATAAGAAGCAAAACGGAACACGGAAACATACACAAAAAATATAAACAAAAGAACAGAAAAAAAATAACAGAAAAGCAGATTTTTAAAAATAAAAACAACATACAGGATAGCACGATCGATAATTTATTTATTTATTTATTTTATCTCAATAACTTATCTATCCCCGTTGCTATGTAAATTTCAAAGGAAACGACTCTGATATACAAATCTAAGACTGTTTGAACTTTCTAAATTTGGTTGTTTTTGTTTTCAGATGTCAACAACGAAAGCTATTAGTTAGTTTAAACGAGGACAGATGGTGTCTATGTGACAAAACGGTGTGAAAATATCTGATATTTCAAGTCAACTTCAAATAGCACATTGAAGCGTAAAAGGGAAATATAAAGCATATTTAATTGAAGGTAGCAGAAAAGTTTCAACATCAATGGGGAATAGAGCGAAGAAAATGACCAAACTATATGAAAAAATATAGAAGCGAATTGTGAAGAAAAATAGCGGAAGCAGACGACTAAGAACTCAACAAATTACTAAATAATTCTATTTGAATTCAAAAACTTAGATCTCTTAAAGAACAATGAGAAGAGAACTAAATATCTTGGTCTAGTGAGTCGACGTTCAACATGAAAACACGTTTTGCCAGCTGCAAATAGGAAAATCCTTATGTTTGAGATAAAGAATACAAAATCTGGGACTTATAGAAAAAAGTTCTTAGACCGATAAGAGCCATTAGGGTTTATTTGATCATCTGAAATGACCGTCAAAAGTTCAGATATCAATGTGACCGAAAATCTTTTAAATGAATTGGACGACTATAAGAAGTTATATATATATAAGAAGTATATAAGAAGTTTGAATACTAAATATCAAAAACGTAGATGTGTTACTTCATAAAGCATGTCTTAAATCGCTTTACAAACATGCTAGAAGCTTATTGCATCAATTCGAGGATGAGTAAATGTTGCATACAAGGCAAAAGTTGGAAGCACCAAATTTTAAATCAGATGACAAACCATTTGGCCACTATATTTAAGAACTAAACTTTAACATATGTTTCAGTAATTGGAAGGTATTTTATGTTACAACTGAATCAAACCAATACTTCGTTTTTTTGTACGCCTTTACGTATCAATGTGTCGTGTGTTATTTATTGCAAAATTTCTAAAAATCCACAGGAAACTTTTTGTTCTATTTATCTGATATAATATCAGATTTGAACACACTTATTTCGGCTTTGTTTGAGTTCAATTGCAACAAAGCAAACTCTTCATTAAAAATTTATAAACAAATTAATGAAGTCTCACGGTCAAGTGAGGTATTTGAGATATTTGTATTCCTTTTTACAATAAGATTTTTTTTACATAACTTAGTAAATCAAAAATAATGAATCCTAAAAATAACCATAATACATAGTTTAAAAAGTTTGTATTCTCAAAACATGATGATATACTTCATTGCAGCTGATCAAAAACGCACATATTCATGACACCAATGATTTTTATATAGGAGATAAACGTTTTATACTTAAGTCCTTGGAAATCCTAATTCATTATTCTGGGTATATTTTTTGTATAATTCATTCATTACACAAAAAAGTAAATAATATGAATGTATCAAAGTTTCAGGTTTCTCGAAAGAACATATGACGTTATGTTTTGATTAAATTTTAAACAACTCATTCAAATCAACTGAAGTCATAAATAGTCAAGAAATATTTTTTCTGAAGGTAGAATTAACACAACAAACTGAAGAGAAATACTCATGCACTTAACATGTACACTCTGCTTTCCAGTAACTTGTATTTGGTAATTTCAAAAATAAAAATAAATACCAATAATTTCAACTGCGTTTTAAATATGTTTTCAATAGTTTCTTCGAAAAGTGAAAGAACGAACAAGTAAATATTATTGAAAATACGTGGAATTGGGATACCAATTTCACGTATTTGGGCTTTCGATTTAAAGTCATCAATTTGACAGTAAAAATATATATTAACAAACATATGCCATATTGGCACAGTTATCAACTGTGAATGATAAGATATTTCTTTAAAGTTGTATAGCTTGGTTATATGCTCTAACTGAACTAAATAATTCATAATTGAAATAATATCATCACCACATGTTTAGTTGATATAGCGAATCCCGCAAATATGTAACTGCAATATATTGTTTTATTTATTAAAACATTCGAGTATTACCTTCCCCCATTTTATATATATTTTTTTTCAATCCTAGTAAATTTACCTATATTTATCTGTTGTATAGTTATACAAGTATTTTCCTTAAAGATTAGAATGTTTCTAACTAAGCACGTACTTAGAAATCGACGATATTTGCAATACATGATATGTACGAGAGATAAAAGCATTACATATACAGAATCTATAAGAAATGTATTTTCAAGTGCATTAAAACTAAGGATTTCAGCTTCGTGATCATCTCTTTTCAGCACTGTTCTTTTTGCCGTCATTTATTTTAGTATACTTCTATTTCTTTATTTTTTTCAAGCAAGGATATATAAATTTGTGCAATATAGGTATAGATTTTGAATCACAAGACTTATTTAATATGATATTTAATTTGGGGAGACTCAATCCTCCCACCTCAGTCCCCTTTTTTTACTATAACTACATTGATAGTAACAACTACTAAATATAAAAATAAACCTAAATTACACTCTACTAAATGCGATAATGCTAAAAAAACATGACGAAGGAAGTTCAAATTTAACGTCTAAACAAATGGCAAACAATAGTTAATCATTGACATATGTCATTTATCACGCAAAAAGAAATCGCCAGAAGGAGCTACACCAAAAAGGTATTATATCTAATCTGCAGCCCTGTTAAATATAACATTTGGTTTTGAATAAAAAACTTCAACACTTATCTTTACTATAGCAGAAAATGCAGCAAACAAGTCATATTATTTAAGACGTAAATAGATTTTTCACGCAAATAGAAAATATCATTACTAGTTTCAGAGAAACATTGATCAGTATCATTACCTGCACTATATAGCTAATACCCCTTTCAACGGCTTTTAAACATCCTGAAGTCCTCTTCTCAGTCGTAAATTCCACAGAGGCTTTAAAAATGCGCTGTTTCGTTATGGACTATTTATTATTCATGCACAGAAGCAGAAAAGCCATTACGCAACAAAAGCATTTTCAAAGCGAAAGGTGGGGATTAGCAAACCAAACTGAAGAATGTTGAACAAACTTTTTAATGTTTAAAATTTGCTTTGTTTGAGTTCAGGTAGTAAAGTGAAAATGCGTATTATTTATAGGAAGTCTTCATCAGAGAGAGTATTTTACAGTTCGCCTGACACGTCTTTATATATATTTTAGGGTTCTTGTTAGCAACTGTAAGCAAATAGTCTAAATTTGAAAATTTAAAAGCTGCCTCAATAATAAAAAGCCTTCAGAAATAGCTCTTTTGGTCTCATAATTTATAATTTAAAGAAATGTTTAAAATACGTCATTCTTAAAACTTCAGTAGGTCATATCCAAAACTTTATACGTGATGAGTCTTCCAAACGCAATATCAAATACAATTTTTGAGGGGCGTAGACAGAGGGGGAGTGGCTTTATCTTCCCGACATTTGGTATTTTGTTAATTAAATGTCAGTAAACGTGCATTTTTGTGAGAAATTCTATCTTTCTCAACTTAGGGAACTCCTAAAATTTCATTCTACCTTCGAACCTGCAATCTCTTAACATATATTTTTATATCAGTGTTAATAAAATAAAAGTAATGCATGCTTAATCACTCTAACAACTTCAAACAATTCCTGGAAAATCCACGTATTCGTATTCAGTACTGTTTGAATTAATTTCTGAAAAAATATTAAATAGATATTTTCGAAATTTCGAATAAATTCTCCTGTTATGCTCAGTAGTAAATGAAAGGGCAGATTATATCAAAATGGGCATCATTATGTTACAATTTACGTGATAAATTTTTTCAAGTATATTTTACAGTTCAATTTACATCTGCAAAATTAAGTGAAATTAAAAAAAATAGTTTTAAGTCTAGATGATTTTAACAACATCATAATTTAAGTTTTAAATAAGTGCTAAAATTGTATCTCTGATAAATTAAATTATTTTGTAGTGCCTTTCAACGGAAAAAAATGTCCTTAAAAATGCAGTGTTTAGTAATCATTCAATCAACTTTTTCATTTTTACAAAGCTATTTTTGAATGTTTATGTTACAGCTAAACAATCCATTATTAAAGACGATAGTACTTAAGTTCGTCTGATATGCAGGAGCATGAGAGTAAATTATAGTTTAAATTACTAAAAAGTTTCATAATTTCAAAAATTATATGATTAAAACATCGAATGAAGTGCAGGTTGTCCAAAATTAAACGACCCTATTTCAAAGTTGTCTATAGACAAAACTATTGTTCAGAAAGTTATGAAATTTTCTTCGGGACATAATAAAGGTATGCGAATTTATTTGAGCGAATAAAAAAAAAAGTAGTTTAAATATACGCCACCAGGGAGCATTCCATTGACTCCACGGTCCCCAGACCTCAATCCATGCAATTTTTGGAGTTTGAAACATTTGGTAAGTCGTGATAATTCAAGAACTTTGCCTGATCTTGAAGACAGCATTTCACAACACGTTCGCAACACCTCCCCGAACACACAGCGGTCAGCTGTGGAACATGCTTTCTTACGATTCCAGATGGCAGCTGACAATGACGGCTGTCCTGCTGAACAGGTTTTGTTGTAATGATATTTGTAAAGTATCATAAATGTAATTTGAATGTGTAATTAATTAACCCCCCCTTGGTGGCGAACATTTGAACTTGTTTTTAATTATTCGTTTAAACAAATTTCCATACCTTCATTATGTCCTATACAAAATATCATAATTTTCTCAACAATAGTTTCGAATGTAGACAACTTTAAAATTTGGAATTTTTTAAAGCTAAAGATGGAATTTTTTAAAGTTGCAATCAGATTTTAGATAGGAATGATGATTGGATGGCACACGGTGAAATTTGCTACCAATTTAAATTGTTTTAGACTGTAAAATTTCGTAAGTAAAAAGAAGTATGTCAATATTTTAGAATATATTAATTTTATGGAACAAGATTATAATTCGTGGATCAATAACAAATCGCAAACAATACTTGAAAATCAAACTTCATTCATTGTAAGGCTTTTGAACAGCTTTTAAATGTATGTATATCATTTCTTATTTTCTTTACAAACTGTTTTTAACAGTCAGATAAACAACTTACCAAAATTGAAAATACATTATGCTAGGTACAACTTTCAGGTAAAAAAAAAAAGGACTTTTATAAAAGTTTATTTCGAAATCGGTCGACTAAATGAGATAGAAGCGAATATCGCAATGCAGAATGTTTAACACAGCTCTCATTATTATTATTATTTTATTTACTTAATCTATGGCGTAATCTTATTTCTTCAAGAATTATTCATAAACTGCCGCAAGATCTATTGCAACAGCGGAATTTCCGACATCGGTATCACAAATAATAAATTTGAGATGTATAATAAATTTTGACAATAAAATATAATTTTGACAATAAATAATAAATTTTGACTCGTTTCGGAGATTTTTTTTTCCAAATGCGGTAGTTGAACAAAATATAATAAGTGAATTTACGTAATAAAAAAGAATAAAAAAGAATTTCGTGATTATATTTTAACTGAAATTCAGTGTCATGTATGAAATTAAAGAACCGTTTCTTTCATCAAGTAAAGTAAAAACAAACACAAGTAAATTTTTTCATTGAAATATTTTCTTTTATACGATTGTTACTTGTATCACCGTATTTTGTAATGCCCTTTCGTAATACACCGTTTGTTGTACTGGCTTTTCTCTTTTTTTTCCGGGAGAGGGGGAATCTAATATCTACTAAAATTAATCTGTCATATTCTTCCCGACAGTTTACACCACTCTTAAGAAGAAAGTGAAGATGCTGTCCCCTGCTTGCTAATTCTCGCCAACCCACAAGAGATGTGACGGGCTCAGTTCGAGTCCGGGCCCGAACCGGACATTCCAGACTATCTTTTATTCATCTATTAGCTGAAATTTCGGACTCGAGCTCCGACTTAAATAATATCGCTCGGGCTCGAATTCGATGTCTCCGAGCTCAGGCTTTAAAAAATGAGCCTGAAATCATCTCTACAAATCCCGAGAAATGCTTTTTGATACACTTAAAATTATCATGTAATTCCAACTCACTCGCACAACATCCATTTTTTTAAATTAATAATTTACACAATAAATAATCAATGTCTGAATTTATTTTACTGTAAATCGGTTAGAGCGCGACTTGCGGATCATTTAAATTCCTATTGGATGACATTCACCAATTATTAACGAGATATTCAAAGTTTGACGATACTGAGGATGTATTCATGTTTGGGAATAATTTCGCGATTATTTGCCTTTGAGACTTTTGGGGTGATTTTCGGGTATGTCTATTAATCGACCGTCGTCGTCTGACCATTAGGAAATTACGCATAAGGTTTTTTGAACTCCATCTTCCTAAAACTAAAGCAGTGAGTATATTTCAAAAAAATGTGTTAAAAAAGATTCGACAACGTTGCCAACTTTATTTATTTATCTTAGGTACGAAGCTTGATTTTACAGCAACGTTTTGGGAGGGTTAAGTGCTTTAAGTGTCGTAAGAAAACTAACTATGTAAAAACAAAGTCTGAATTTAAAAAAAAAACACAGAAATCTGTTAAGAAATTTTATTTAAAAAAAACCGCATGCAACTGTTAGACACAAAAAGAAAAATTCTTTCACACAGAGATTGCACTGATAAATTGGCCGAGTACCCATACACTTTGCAAAATATTGCAAAAAACTTGTGCCTAAGATTTTTTTCTCCATTGTTTTCCAGTACTTGAAATTATACCTTTACCGTACAGTTTTTAAGGGAAGCATTCTGAATTTTTTCGAACATGCCACTTTTATTATACTTTTGAAAAACCGTTGCAAAAGATGATCTCATTCATAAAATACCGCTCTTGTCTTATATTTGCAAATATTCTATTTAAATGCAAAAATCTTTTCGCCTAATAATATATATAGAGAAGTATATTTATCTTTTACTGTATTCGTATTGTCATTCTATTTAATTAACTACTCAATATTAGCAGGCATGAAATGAAAGGCTTACCACATTTCATATATACGTTCACTGTTAAAAACTCAGACTCAGAAATTCTGAAAAAAATGATAGAAGTGTAAATAGGAATGCACATTTTGACGTTTCTCTGGGAGGCAATAACACAAAGCACTCTTTAAATATGTTTTGCATCATAAAGTCACATTCATAAAGTTCTTTTTTGTGAAAAATGAAATAACATAACGCTTCATTGAATATGACAGCAGCCGTAAAAGAAGTTTGACGACTCTGTTAAATATGGCGAATATGGTAAAAACAATTTCGATTCAAGAAAGAATGTCGAATAAAGAATTTTTGCAATTATCTGTATTCTCATGGAATTGCATTTTCCCGCTGAATTGCGAATAGTTTTAGTGAGTGCAACTGAATATTACGTGATTATTTTTATTCCGAAAAATGAAATGATCCAAGCGAAACTAATAAATGAAGAGAATGAAATAAATTATTTTAAGAAGACTTTAAAAAAGCAAACTGAGACTGAAGTGTGCTTACTCCTGTTATACTTACAAGTTTACAATTATAAGTGATTTCTTAAACTGGTATGCGCACGATATTTTACGGAGTGAGGTAGAAGAGCTTACTAATCAACTTTTTACATGGAAAAAATATTTTGGTGAATTGAACAATATTTTGTTAATTCAACTAAAATTTGGTTGGCGCTATTTCATCCAAATAATTTAGTTGTTTTTAAGAAAAGTTTTGGTAAATTGACAAAACAATTCGTTGAATTAACGAATTTTTGTTGATTTAACAAAAGTATCTTTTTAAAACAGAGGCAGCCAAAATTTTGATGAATAGACATTTCTTTCGGTGTACTTGAAAGTGAAAGATGAAAGGAGTTTTGTCTTTCTAATAAAAATATTGTTTACTGTTAGTAGTTTTTATTAAAAAAGTGTCTAGAATGGGTTGTTGATTTTTAACTGAAAACGTGAAAATGTAATTGCAAATCATTAAACAGAAAATAAACGAAATAATTCACTGAGCGAAATTGATTGTTATATAATTTGCTTGGACAAACTAATAAATGAAATCTACAAAAATAAAAATAAAATTTAAAATATGGAATTTAGATGAACAAATTCAGACAGCATGCTTTCAACTCTTCTACCTGGTTGTTTTAAAGCACAAAAATGAAACATATTGTAGAATTTAAGAATTTTTCTCGCTAATGAAGGTTAAACAATTACTTTTTCCAAAATTAATATTTATCAGTAAATTAAACTTATCAGACATTTTATAACCGTATTGGCCCGAATGTCACGTGTTTTTTTGACCGATCATTGCCCGTAAAAACCTGGCTCGCGCTGAATTCGAGTCCTAAATACAGAATTTTTCTAATTATCTTGATTAAAAATTTCGGGGTCGCGTCATATTCGGACCATTAAGGTACGTAAAAACCATTCGCACCATTACGGTACGTACGTACGGTTTACTAAAGTGTTCCGCAGAATGATTGCGGAGATGCATCATTCACACTTTGTGCATACAGTCATATATCATGTGACTGCCTTTTAAAACTTCAAAATAAAAAAGCAAAATTTTATAGAAAAAAGCATTTTGAAAATGGAAAGATTCGTTTGCAAAAAGCTGACATAGATTTTATGACATTATTTCAATGTTGCGTGATGGATAATCTCAAGTTAGTATTCGTAAGGAAAAGTCTACGTCACAAGTCACGTTTTAGGGTGGAGGAGGGGTGAGGGGAGTCTGCAACGATGGAATTAATTTCCAGTATATGAGTAGTGGGGGGGGGAGACCCCTTCCGAGCGAAGAACGGGATTGCTGCTATTTTTCAATAAGAGAAACAGATTTATCCATTAAACAAACTGAGCAAGTCATTGTTGAATGAGAATTCCTCAACGACAATAGATACAATTTGATAAAAATTGTACCTACCACCTGTCAGTCCAATCCATCTTCACAGATGATATTTTTATATATAAATATATATATGCAGTCAAATGATAGACCACTGACGTTAAGGGTGGCTTTTTTATCACCTCTTGGACTGCATTCTTATGGCTTGTAGCCAAGTAGCAACACATGACAAACATGTGATGGAGCATGTGTCTAATGATTAATGTTATGCGAATTCTATTGTCTGGCCTGGATCAGGCGTATTTATTCTTCTCCTCAAAAACTCCTACTGGTAGAAGAATGTAAAATTGGATTTCCTCCCACGCGCCATTCGTAGAGTAACTAACTCTTGTCTACCAGCCGCACTAATTATAGAATTCTCTCAACCTAACGTGGGTGTATGCAAAATTAAAGATTCTTTTTAAATGTTACAGTTTTCATTGTTCTTACTGGAATATTTGACACACAAAGCAAAGTCAGAGGTAGATCCAAAAGAGTTTCAAGGGAGGGGCATTAATTATTATGAAGGTTATAATCAGATACTCTTCTTTTTTTTTTTACTTGTTCATTTTTAATCTTGGACTCATATTTAACCTGTTTGTTTTTAATCTGGAACTCATATTTAACCTGTTCGTCTTCACTATAAAAAAAAAGCTCAACAGAGAAGGCCATCCTTCCCAGAATGGTTCTTTGAATGCTCCGCTGGATCTGAGCCTCGTGCTTATGGAACCTTGAACCACTGGAATCCTGCGATTGTGCAAGCGCAATCTGGGGAGCATTCAGAGAACCATTACGGGAAGCAACATCTTCCAAAGAAGGAAAGTCTTCTCTGTTGCGTCTATCCAATGATGTCAGCAAACAGGTAATACGTAGGTTCAATTGTGGATTGAGGAGGCTCGAACGATTACGATTTCCCCATTGCCTGCCTCCTTTGATTTGCCACTGTGCAAAACAATTACACAGAAATAAAAAACGAAAATTTTTACATACAATATAGTCTAATTACTCAGTTATTGGGTACTGAAACACGACAAGATGGACATTTCATTAAAAATCTCAAAAATTGCAATTTTAAAAACAGTAGTGAAAATGGATCGATATTTCTACTGTTTATTAATAAAGTTTATGAGTATAATGTAAGCATCTGTAAGCATCAGAGGTAAAAGCATTTATATAACCAGTTAACTCCAATAAAACGACAACAATTCTCAGGATTAAAATAAAGCAACTTTAACGTGTGTTTGTGAAAGATCGACATTACTATTTCTGAATAATGAAAAAAGCGCCACTAGAGAAAATCGTAAACTGCATTTCTTTTTTCCCAATTTTTGATTCCTATATTACAAGGCTGTAAAATATTACAAATGAACTTATAAATGAATCTTTTGTGGAAGTTTTTATTTTTTAATTTAGGAATGTAATAAATTCTAACCATAAAGAGATTTCAATTATAAAATTCCCTGAAGCCTTGCATTCATAAAAACTAACTGTGCCCGTTCTTCCATTATCCTTTTGAATGCTAATTTTTTATTATCAAGATTTAATGAGCAAAAATTCTTTATAAAGGTGAGATTATAAAAGAGTTAAATTAAAAAAGCAGTTAATGATTTCACCATGATCTTTCAAACTGAATTTGGAATAAATGAAATCTCTGTTCATATAAAGTAGTTTAGTAACAATAATCAGGCGAGTGTTTTTGAAATCATCAGCAAATATGCTATGTGCGTATCTGATATGTAACCGAAGGGGAATCAAATATCATAGGCATAAATGGAAACATTGATGTAATACAAAACAGAATCTGACTTTAACAACATCTCTAGTTTTACCTAGAAACGTTTTCACATCTAAGATGATTGGTCACTGAAATATGTGTGTAGCACGAGATAGAAAATCGAAATAAACAAAATCCATTATTGCAGATATCGATTCTTTTTAGTAAACTGATATTTAAAATTATTACTACAAAATGAATAATAAAATACGGGTTTACATGCGTATTACAGGATGTTAAGTAGATTGTATTAAGCAGACAAGTTACTGATTAGTAAATATGAACGTGATATGATTAGTAAATATGGACAAAAATGAACGTATTTATTTTGCTTTTAAAATGATAAGAATATGAGGATTTAACTATCAGTTTTTGTTAATGCATCCTCGAAATATTTGTATCTTAAGGTTAGTGAAAAACATATATGCTACCTACAAACGTGCTCGTATCAAAATTAAAACAAGATTCACATAATCTTTTCAGTCAGAAGTTTTCTTAAAATTTTCAGAAATTCTTCTATTTTAAAAGTGCTTCCAATTTACTAACGTATTTGCAGAGTTTTTGATAAATTTCTTTTTACTAAAGAAATGAGCGTACACGCAAAAGTCTATTTCAATATTTTGCTCATTTTTCCACTCCCTTTTTCGATTAAACTCCGACTAAACAGAACATTTTTTGTGTTTACGAAAATAGATAACGTTAAATAAATTCAATGAACAGTCTATATGAAGATCTAAACAGACTGTAAAGAACAATTTTGAAATTATAGACGTGTTTGATGGTGAGGACTTTTTGAAAGGAGATAATACTTATGCCAGAAATTTAAGGTAACAAATCAATTAATTTAAAATGTATCGAACATTATTACTAGATCTCACTACAATTAAAGTGATTTAATTCACAGTTATAACTGTCACCACAGTTTTTTATTTATAACTCTGAAATTGTCGTTAAAATAAAAAGGATAAATTTTTCCAATGGCCATTTCTTTAGTCATGGTAATTGCATTTAGCATAGCTTAAAAATCAACTGAATTAAAAATAGTTTCGAATTAAAGTCATTTTATATAGATAATTAATGATAATAACAACTGAGGATCCCGTACCCCTGTTCCTGCTCAGTAATGCTCGCGAACCAGCGAGAATCGCTTTTGCCATTTCTTTCGAGATTAGTATAGTTTCGATTGGTTGTCATACAGCTTTCTATTTTCCTAGCCTATTTACACAGTGCATGTAATATAATTACACAATAAATCCACAAAGCAAAATACCATTTTATATTAGCAAACCGTTCATTGATTGCTTAAAAATTATTAATCAATTATATACCGGGTGTTTGAAAATAGATGTTACAGCGATTATCTTTTAAACCGTAACAGATAGAAACATACTTTCAATTAGAAAAGTTCGTGAAATTAAAAGTAGAATTCAGATATGGCAAGTTTTTAACTAGGGGCTGTATATACGTATCAAAATACGAAATTTAATTATTATACGGTTCCTCCTTTCCTATCACTTACACTTAGAAAAATGTTGCTCTTTGTCTAAGAAAATTAATTTTACAAATAATCCCGTGTCTCTAAGTGAAAGAGCTAGACACGAATCTAATGTTAAAAAGGATGACTTAAACCACTTTACCCACCGTGCTGGAGTCGGTTTCCAGGCGAAAATATCTTTACTTTAGGGAACTAACTATGAGTTGATAAATGCTAAATAATGATCCAATTGTTGCGAATGGCAATTAAATGTGTTCAAACGTGTGAAATTAGCAGGTACAATTTTACCTGAATAGATCGGTAGTGCGGTATGAAGTTAGCCATAATTTAGTGCTCCAGGTAGGGCTCTAGGTCATCCAGTAATTACATCACGCCGATAGAGAAAAAAAATTTAAAGTGTAAAAGAAAATGAAAAATAATCGTGTGGTAACTTTTAAAAAATTGTCAAACGTGCGTTATAGGAAAATTCTAGCAAAATTAGGATTAAAAAGTCAACTGTGTCTGTTGAGTGACTATTAACACATAAACTAACATCATTTGAAAAGAAATTACATTTTTCTCACTTTTGAGATAACCTCTTGGTGTTTGGCGACAAATGCCAAAATTTTCAAATTGCAATACCCCGGAAACTGTTCTACTAAGAGACACGGGATTTTTTTAATTGATTTTCTCAGACAAATTCATATTTTAATATGTATACAGCCCCTAGTAAAAAACTTGCCAAGTATGAATCCTTTTCTTAATCTGATGAACTTTTCTAATTGAAAGTATGTTTCTATCACTTACGGTTTAAAAGATAATCGCTGTAACATCTATTTTAAAACACCCGGTATATTTTCAAAATGAAAAGTATGGGAGTAGCATCTCATATTAACGGCATGTTATCGTGCATTTCTATTGGATCCTTTTAAAAACGAATCTTTGGAACATTCTTAAGCTCTGTTGCCTTGTCTTCCAAATTTCGACTTACTAAAGAAGCTGCTTGATTTAAACCCACTAAAAAAAAAAAAAAAAAACTTCGAAACTGGACAGCAACAACTCTTAGTTTATAATTTTGACAAACATGGCGAATATATATTAAAATTTTTATTTAATCTTTGGAAATACATTGTTTTATTATTTTTTTTAATTTTCAGATTAATTACACACTTGTCTACTTTCAATTTATTTTTCCTGATGTTGGTAGGTTAATTATAATCCATGCGTGGAATCTATTTATTTTTCCTGATGTTGGTAGGTTAATCATAATCCATGCGTGGAACCTATTTGTCTTTCACATTTTATTGTAATGGAGATTGAATCATAATTCGCGCAAATGTCCCTAGATTTCTTTCTTGTTCCATTATGTTAAAAAGTGTTTCATAATTCATGATTCTATTTGTTTATCTATATTTGTTTATCTATTTGTTTATCTGTTGCTTCACTATATTGGAAAGTACATCACAATTTATGCATAGCCCTTATTTCTTTTCTCATTTTTCATGCTTAATTATGTTGAAAAATGTATCATAATCCGCACGTCAATTCCATTTATTTTTCTTGCTTCATTGTGCTGGAAAGTGTATCATAATTCATGTAAGATCCTGAGTCTTTCTTGTTTTATAAAGTTAGAAAGTGCACCATAATCCATACTTCAGCCCTATTTGTCTTTCATGTTTCACTATCATAACCCGTGCTTCAGCCCAATTTGTCTTGAATGCTTCATTATATTCAAAAGTATATCTTAATCTAAGTATCGTACCAATTTGCCTTTCTTTCTTCATTCTGTTGGAAAGTTTATCATAATCCATGCATCACCACTAATTCTTTTTTCTTGTTTTGTTATGTTTAAAAGTGAATTCCTGCGTCGGCTCAATTTATCTTTCTTAACGAGTTCTAAATTTCTAAAGATTTAATATTTCTTTACGAGTGACCATCGGAATCGCATATCAGCAGTTACAGCCTAACTTAAAATGTTGGGTGGCAAATTACATAGGGCTACAGAAGGTTAATACAAATATAACGAGGTCTATAACTGGTATAGGATCCATTTGTTGCCTAATATTGCGCAGTTAGCTCTTCTACGTTAGTACGCAAATTTTTGCTCTTTTGGGGTTGTAAAATATCAGAAAATTGGTTTTATACAATTCTTTACACCAACTTCAAGCGGTGTCAATATTCAGCAGATGCAGTGGCGTAGCCAGAAATATTTCATGTGGGGGTTACGATTACTTCAACCTACATATATATACACGTGTGTGTCTGATAAGGGAGTGAAGAATATACATTTTATATAACAAAAAATTCCTCTTGGAGGGCTGGTGGATTGTGAACCCCCTATCCCCCTTGGCTGCGCCGCTGAGCATGTGCTTACAGTCTGATTAAATTTTTAATCCTACTATATACAGTTATGCTGATCCCTGACTGGGTATATAAAAAAAAAAAAAACTGAATATGAAGTTATTCATTTTAGGTGGACGAAGACCAAATATATTGAGTGTAGACACATTTTCGTCAAATGTTCTTTCAAGCACCCGTTGTCATTGCCTTCACAATGGCCTTTGACTCCTATATCACAATAATAGATAAGAATCGCAAACTTCTTTTTTTCTTGCACGTCCATAGACGTAGTCAAGAAGGATAAAGCTACTAGAGAGACACCATAAGTAAGAAGATTTGCAACCATCTGCTGGCCACCATGCTTTGTAGACTCTTTTCAAATCACGCGTATAGTTGGTAGACCGCTGTAGCCGCAGATGAAACCACGAAGGTGTAGTTGGTGGACAATAAAGCTCCTCCTCCTCCGGCTTCACCACACTAAACACGGCAAAAGCTGCTTGTGGCGTTTCCCATTATCGTATACTCCTTGACTATGGTATAGTATATTCCCATTCTTACACCTAACTATTGCTTAATTTCATTTCAACGATGAAGCCTGATTTTGTGATCACGTTCTGGTATTAAGTAACAAGATATTGAGTTCAAACTATAGTTTCATCTACCAGGAGTAAGGATTTAAGACTTGGACAGACTGAAATTTTTAATGATCATTTTGCTGTTTGAGAAAGCCTTTATTGTTTAAATTCAATTAATTTGCAATTTCCTTTACTGTATAAAGATTTCTATATCAATAAGAGTACTTTCAATTATAATATCCGTAAAACTCGTAAAAAAAAGTAATAAAATTGTTTTTGTTGTGCTGGAAAAGCAACGCATGGGCTATCTGCCTTTGATGAGGAGTGCCTTGGCTTTAAGGGGTTCTATCACGTATTCACCTTGCATTTGGAGAAAATCAACCAAAACTCTACACTGTTAGACCGGTCCCCAAAGGCATTAATGAGAAAAATTAATTTAATTTTAAAGCAAAATCAAATATCTTAAAAATTTCTATTCTGAAGATTTGCTGTTGGTCCAGAAGTCAAGGATATTTGATTTTTTTAAGTCGGAAGAGTAGTTTTAGGGTCCATTCTACAAAACGTCAGTAATTTTCTGCGTATTTAACATTTCATGAAGCATTAACTGTATG
Organism: Cheiracanthium punctorium; assembly: GCA_038373885.1. Classification (NCBI taxonomy): domain Eukaryota; kingdom Metazoa; phylum Arthropoda; class Arachnida; order Araneae; family Cheiracanthiidae; genus Cheiracanthium; species Cheiracanthium punctorium. Next base: position 98,606 of record JAWZYV010015914.1, read on the forward strand.
ACCTAACAATATTTTTAAAATTTTCAGATCATTGCTGTAAAATATTATCCACCAGAATATTACATTGTACAATATATTATGCGGACACACATGAAAAAATTAATATGCTTTAATTTATATTTATATCATTATTCAGCACACTAAAACAACGGTAAAAAATTTAGTGACATTTTAAATCATAAAAATATTGAATTATTTTATAGTAAGATTATTTTTGAACTAAATTCTTCCAAATCGTAGTGTTATTTCCGTCAACATTCTTATGTCAAATGTCTTGGTTAGAAAGAAAAGACGATGAAATATTACTGGCAGCATATCAAAAGATTTTTGTCTTTGATATTGATATCTGGCGTTGTCTCAAAATATTCAGGTAAGAAGATACTAGAAAACAATAAGGAACCTACTTAGATTTTTCCGAACTGTTTTTCTTTCTATCTCCATAAAAGTTATATAAACATGCCCAAATATCTGTGTTTAGTAAAAGAAACGATATGAAATTTCCTTAAATATTCGTAATAATAAAAATGCTCAAAAATATTCAAATTTTCCGGTTTAAAGTCAAATAAAGACACATTACTTTGAGTAAAACACTGATTAGTATATAATAAAACAAAGGATTTATTTTGGAAAAATAATATGAATTCTCCAATAGAAATGCACTAGCCAACTAACGTACAGAAAAATATGTGAATACTCTTCATAAAAAAAGGAAGAAAATAGTCAGTGAAATGTAAATAAAAACGAAAAAAAATCAGATGAAGAACAGCAGCACGCATCTATTGTGCATGTATTTTATACAGGGTGAATATAAACTCTTGGGCAAAACTTTAAGGGGTGATAATGCACACAATGAGGAATCGTAATCACACAGCAATCTGTGGTGAAAAACGCAATTTTAACTTACCCGGTAATAATCACTTTTGGAAAAGCATTGAATTGTCCGTCTAATTTCTTAACCAAGTTTCATAAACAATAGGCTCATCTCCGAAAATTTGATCCATGAAATAAAATAAACTTTTTAAACAATCCATTTTAGTCTTCTGTTTTCGGAGAAAAATACATTAGTTTCTGGCGAAACAATGGTCGGAAAGCGCACTGTTTTTTTTGCACGTTTTTACGAAGTGATTATTAACAGCTATACGAAGACGACATTGCCGACCCCACATTGCTATGTGATTCTGATTCCTTATTATGTGCCCTATCACCCCTTAAAGTTTTGACCAATAGTTTAGATTCGCCCTGTATTTCTTGCTGTTAGTACCTGAAGAAGGACAACTCTTTCCACCCTTATTAGCATGCGTTATAACTTACTATTATGCAGGTTTTGTAGAAGGGTTTTCCAATCCTTATTTATCCAAAAGCGTATTCATTCAGTTATTTTTTATAAGAATAATATATGTATTTTTTATAATAATAATATATGTATTTTCTTAATAATAATAATATATGTATTTTTTCCATCTTGAAAGAATCGTGCTCAAAATAATATTTTTCTAATTTAATCTTTTAACAGTAAAGTTTTATGAGTAATATTTCCCGGTTGGATTTTTCTAAATTATAAGGAATAGCAATCAGAATTAGTAGATTCTCTTCAAAGAACACGTGCTTTTCTTTATTGGCAACTTGCATATTTTCTAACACTCATAGTTTATTCGCACATTTTCATTATATAGAAATCTATGATAACCTCTAAACTGTAATTTTTTTATAAGGTAATCAATAAACCTTATAATGTTAATTGTAGAATGTGTACGGGTTTATAATGCGGTTTCATAGCTAACAACATTACGTGCATTATTCATAAAGATCAAGAATTAATTAAACGGAATACCTAAATCCTTTAGAGAAGAATCAAACAGAATTGGTTTCTTCTTTCATAAATTCGGTCAATTCGCATCTTAGTGCACTAGAATTGAAGTCCATTCTCTGTTTCTCGGTGATAAGGGTATGTTGTGTAGTAGAGTATATCGTGAAATTGGCAGATATTCTGTAACAATAGCGTCAGATGCCAGTGCTACGATCAGTTCGCTAATGAAGAACCAGCTCGTAATCTTAATGCATATGGCATGCTGCAAAACATAAATCAATACTGACTTTAATTGCCTATTTGAAGCTGTGTATCCTGGTTTAATTCTACGCGTGATTTAATTGTATTTGATCGAAATGATTGTAACAAGATTGATTTTCTTAAACAATACTTGAACCGTACTTAAACTGGAATGTAATACCGTACTGTTTAATGTTAAAGGTGACAATGTAAAAATTTCAGCGTTTCATCGAAAAGGTTCAGAAGTATGTTTAAACTAAGTTGGTAAGGAGCTACAGAGTACCAATAATATCAAAAGTATTATGTATTCATGCGCTTATTGTCTTCTTTCATAATTTGTGTAGTGACACTGAAACATGATCTTCCGATGCGATTCGTTCTCTTTGAGAGCTACTGAAATGTGCTTTCCGTCAACATATATTCATTTTTATATCTCTAAGTTACTTTATGATGAAAGGATGACATTTTGTAGATCGCTTACTAATTCATGTCACACTTTACTAAATGGGATTTTTTTTTCACGGAAGCACTATAAAAATTTAAATTTCATATTTATTTACTTTAATCTTCGGAAAATTTTAAACGATAACATGGAATTTTGTACCTTTTTTTACGTAACTTTGTAACTTATCCTAAAAACAATATTTAATATTGGAATTGAGAAATTCTATTTCTTAACCTGTCGAAAAAGATTTATAATAAATTACATACTTTAAATTAAAAATTTTAATATGGATAATATCTTTCGTGCATGGACAATATGTGTGGATTAGTTTCTTTTAAAATATTTTTTGACCTAGATTGGAACATTCAGCTTCTATCTATTTTCATTTAACTACTATTTTCATTGCAGTAAACTGCAATAAAGTGCATTTTTATGTAAGCCTAGGTCAATGTTTCTAGGGCACTCTATGTAGGGCCCGTTCGATAATTCACCGGTTGGTTATGCACTTGATCTACGGTTGCGGTCATTCTTTGTTTAAGTGACGTCACGGTCGTCAACCGGTTTCGGTCATCCTCACCACTTCCGATGCCAAGCCAAGAAAACATAAATAACCATTGGCAACACTTATATAACCGAAATAACCGAATATAACCCACCTCGCTAGCAGGGTCATTCTGGTTGCGCTCTGGTCACGCTGAGCAGACAACCACTACATGACCGATGCGTTTCCGAACGCGGTCATTTTTAGAGCTCCGCACAACGCTCCGCCTTTTCGAACTCTCTGGTCATACACCGGTGTCACCGGTGCACAACTGGTGCACAACTTTCGCAACTTTCACTGATCCCTGGTAAAGCCGAAACCTCCTATTGAGTAGTTATTGGTACAAATGACACACAATGTCATCATGACCATAGGTGTTTGATCCCACCTCAAAATTTTAGTCAATGCATTAGCAGCTTTTCATTTGCGTTGACTCTGGAGATCAATTTGTGGCGAAAAAATTTTAGTACTATATATATCCTTCCCGAAGAGCTCCCGAACGCTTTTTTCTTTCTAAGACTTTAGAACCGCAAACACCTGCTTGCGCACGCTACTGCTAACAGACGTCACTGCACGTTAAAATGGACTGACAATCATCCTAAATAAGTACAAACTTATTCTCAGCAAGCACTCGCAATAGAATACTTTCAAATTGTCCAACGTCAGACAAACAGAGGTGCAGCAAACTAGTAATAAAATTTGCCATCAGAGCCGGTAATGTCTCAATGGAAACGGATCCGCAGTGCCACACATATCGACAATTTAAGCTCGCCTAGTGTATTGGGATGATTCTAGTAGGCAATATAGTTCAATGTGTCCTTCGGAAAATAGTCACAAGAAGTCAAATTGGGAGAATTTTGTGGCCAATTCATTATGGAGGCCTCCGATTACAACGTCATATGTTAGTGGTTTTTGTAAGTACTACTTCTTAACTTCTGTATAAAAATATTCTAGCTTACATAATAAGCTTACCGTTTGCTGCAACCTCCTATTAAGCTTTGTTTTCGACATTTTTAACTTTGAAATCAGGGTGTTTCTTACTGAACACTTTGTACTTTTGTACAAACGCTTATAATTAATTTGAAAATAGAACGTCTACCATTCCTTAAAGCATTCGGGTTCCTTAACTAGCGATATTTAAAACTGCATAAACAGCGCCTTAGAATCTATTAATTTAATTTTATGGAAAACCGATTTTTAGATCCTTTCTCATAACATGATGTAGACAGTTGTCTTAAAACCACGCGTTGTTCGTGAGTAAATATTGGAATTGAGAAATTCTATTTCTTAACCTGTCAAAAAATATTTATAATAAATTACATACTTTAAATTAAAAAATTTAATCTGGATAATTTCTTTTGTGCATGAACAATATGTGTGGATTAGTTTCTTTTAAAATATTTTTTGACCTAGGTTGGAACATTCAGCTTCTATCTACTATTTTCATTTAATTACTATTTTCACTGCAGTAAACTGCAATAAAGTGCATTTTTATATAGTTTACTTGAATGATACCACAAGTAAAAATATATTTACATGGATTATTTACAAAGATATTTACTGTTACTTACAGAATGAAATAAAAAAATTTATATGGAATTGAATAATTTTTCTACTGAAATGAAAAAAAAAATCTTTTTTTTTTTTTCACACAGATTTTCACAGTTGATTTTTATAAGTAATCACGCTTGTCCAAATTTTAAAATTGCTTTCTAACTTAGTTGATAAAACCTATAATATATGATAAATACTAATTGTAATGTCACTTCACATTTTACCAGGAAACATATTTATGCAATTAGAAAGAGATGAAAAAGTGTACTCATAATAAATTATGGCTTATTCCTTTTTGTTTCCGAATATTATCGTCATTTGAACAAATTACCGGTTTAGTTAAAAAGTTCTAGATAACAGAAAATTTCCATAGAAACAAATCATAAATTTATTTTGAATGTTTTCCAATTTTACTGAGCTTTATCTTTCCCTCTGTAGCAAAGTCAGATTATACAATGAAAATATCACAAGGATACAAATTGTTTTTATTCAGAATTCACGACAGTTACTCTTTCACTTGCCTGTTCATTTTTTTTTTCAAAAAACAAGCTACTTAAAAAAAGAGATCTTCGATAAAAAGACAAAACATTCCAAAAGATCTTAAAACTGGAATACTGACGAAAGAATACTATAAATAAAACATTACGTACGGTTATCTTTTGTTTTTTACTAGGCTTTGTTTTGTACAATATATAATTAAAATCCTTGTAGCTTGGAGCGACGTCAAACATTTTTGTAGGATTTTTTATGCTCCGTCGTTGCATAACAGACTCATCCGCCGTAGTATCAATGCAATAAAAAGTGATGCTAAAGCGATTGTCGCCTGCATCAATTTATAAAATCCTTTGTTTTCAGATTAAGGTATTTGGCATTGGATATGTTGAGTCTTTCTCATCAGATATATTTTTTCTTTTATTTTTTAACAACTTCTTTCACTGGAGCAGAAACTTTCGCAATAAACTAAGACTAATTACTTTGTGATTGGTTTACCCGTTCATATTTCTCTGCAAAAACAGATAAGCATGTACATATATTTACTCATATTTTAATAAAGCATACAGCTGAGTTTTTTATATTTCTTATTACTTTGAATTTTTCTTAATAGTTAATATTTCATAGGAAAAACGACGCAGATGCACATTTATGCTCATATTTTATTTAAAAATGAAACTGTAGTAATGTTTGCCTATTTTCGTTATTTAGTTACTCTTGAAGTATTCATTCAAAAAATAATTTCATACTTCTAAACTTAAAATACTTTTATAATTAAATTGATAGAATTTTCTGTAGTAAAATTTAATTTCAACTTTAAAAAAATTCTAGAAATTAATAAAATAAAAAAGGCACACGAAATTAAGCAAGTGTTTGTTCAAAACAAAGAGTTTTATGATTATAAATAATTAATATACTGACACAAAATAATTTGATTTTCACACTTGAAAAAAAAAAATCTAAATTTTTTCAACTTTTCTTTTTCTGGAGTGTTTTCTATTTCTTGTTCCGAAAATGCCTATCATTTTCTTTACAGAAGAATTTTATTCCCCCTGGATATTTCATTTTGTTCTTCCTTGCTTTCGATGCACGCAGCATTAGTAAGAAAAAATGTTTTCGTACCACAAACCGTCAAGAAACGTTTTCGAACTATTCATATTTTACTTCAATTTAGCATTTTTGCTAGACTTTAATGTTTCCGATTATATTTTAATATAGCTTTTCCCCTTAAATTACAATTAGAATTTGAGAGAAAAATTAGTCTTGGAAAAAATTTTATAAAGGCAAAATAATTAGTTGTTATTTTTTTCGAAAAAGTGTCAGTTTGCTTCAAAAATAAATCAAATTTACTTATGTGCTTCAATAAAAACGTGTATTTTAACAGCATTTTTATTGAAGCGTAAAAATAAAACACCATACTTAGACATCATACTAGTTTATTGTATTCATTCAAATATAAAGGTTTAGCATATTCATTTTGTATAAAATAATGTATGAGTAAAAAAATTACCAATGTTAATTCTCTAGCTGTCCACTGTAAGGGCAAAATCTTGAGTGAGTTTTCATAGCATTTTCTTTCTTTCGTTATTTATTTTGTAAACTTTATAATATTAAAAATTTAATAAAATATTTCAAGTTATTTTACTAATCATTTTCTTTAAACTTACTACTGAAACATCTGTCAAAAGCTTTAGTGAAATTCTAGGGGGGAGGGGGCGACCGCCCCCCTGAGAAAAAGAAATCAATGTAAAAGCTCCTATTTTACTTCCAGAAAATGAATGTATATGTCAATCTTCTAACTAACCGCCCCCCCCCCGACAAACTTGTAATAATCCGCTACTGGCATCTGCTGAAATTCGGAGAATACTGTGGAAATATATTGATGTAGAAGATCAACTGGATAGACTGCCCAATTCTGAAAAAGGTTGATTTTTTCAGCATTGGAACTCTTTAAACTTAAAAAAGAAAAAGAAAATCTTCGTTTTTTTTTTAGAAATTTAACATATTATTTTTCATTCATCAAAATTATGATTAGAGCAAGTAACACTCGTACGCTTATTGTTGAAACTTATTTTACTTCTTTTCGTGCATGTTTATTTGTAGAACGTCTTTTAAGTTTAACAAGTGTTTTCAGGGAATAACCGAAGAAATAAGAAACGAAGTTCATCATGGACTTCGATTTACTCAGAAATAATTTATGACCACTCTCATCAAAACACATGCAAAGACAATACCTCTTTTGTTGAGTATTTCCAAACAGCTGATGGCTTCCGAATCTCTAAACCCGCTTCAGTTGTTACCTCCAGTCACGCTCGACACTCACTGCCTACTGAACGTATATTTAGAATCACAATTATGACTGTGAGAGACCCCCTCTTTGTTCCTTTCCCTCCTCCATTCATTACGTCAGACAGTCGGACTGGAATTAAGCCAGGTTGGGCTGAGTTGTGATTGGAGTGAAAGTTCAGTGGTCTAGGGTTAGAGCAAGCAGACTTGATAAGGAAAAAAAGAAAAAGAAACTTTTTTAAAAAATTATTGAAATGAAATGTGACAGTTTGTGTATTTTAAATGTTAGCGTCCAGATCATGGTGTCAGCTGATGCCGTCAAGTCTTTTCCGCTTTTTGTAAGTTGGTCTTTCACATAAACATTTGCGGGAAGTGAAAAGTGTGTAAAGACATAAAAAGCAGAACACGTGTTTTCAAAAAATTCCGAAAGGAACGTCTGAAATTTAAGGGTTAGTTATAAAAAGACTCGAAATATTTACGACTGTCTTGAAAATAAACTCTCCTTTCTGGCTGTAGTACGTACACGCGGAGGATCAGAGTGCATTACTCATATATGTATATATTTTGGTCAGAATCCTTTACAACCAAAAACAAAAGGGCATTTTAATGAAGTACAGCTATATTCCAATCCAAAGAGATACAAATTTCTGAATACACTAACAAGCATTGCATACATTCATTTACTTTAAAATAGCTGCAAATTTAATGACACTAATAGCTATACGAAATTTTCTTCAAAATAATGATTAATAATAATAGCAGGCATACCCCAGTATACCTACAACAGAGCAAAGTGTGTTAGAACACTAGCATATTTTACAAAAAAAAAATGTCATTCTATTATCTGTTCCTTTTTAAAATGTATTCGATAATTTCTGTAACTGCCCTTGCTTTCCTGTTTGGAAATTGATATATCTCCACAGCAAGTAATTATTTACGTAAAACGTATCATTTAGATTACATTATAGATAATACATAAATTACACAATTGTAATCAAATTAATGCAATGACGTTGGAAAGTTTGAGAAATAAAATCTACCCAAAATAAATATAAGATAAAAGTCTTTTACAACCACTAGGAGTAGTGTAGTTACGGAAACGTTATTGAGTAATTAAGTAGTATTTTTAAAAAGCTGTTCATAAAAGGCATGGTGTTTAGCATCGTTTTCACGTCATTAGCCTACATAAGCGAAATCCCGATTACTATATTGTATCTGTAAGAATAGGGTTGTGCAATACATAGCGGACCGTAATCCAACTCACCACAATTGTAATGCAGACCACTTAGGTACTACTATTTTAACTTTCTTTTACAGTCTGAAAATATTTCGTTGAATTTATGAAGTTTGTTTAAGCAAGTAGTTTGGTAGTTCCCTTTTGTTGATTTTTACAACAGTTCGCTCTATTCAATCAAATCGACTTAACAAAATATCTGTTTGAACAGACAAAATACTTTATTGGATCTAGAACCAAGCAGATAAAGAAAAATCGTTTAGCAATAGACTTAACAATGATGGACAATGCAAGGAGAACGAAAATTTTCATTCTTTGACATAAAAAGTTAGCGTTGTCATTTATGTATGTTTTCGAATGCAGGACTTTACTAATTTATTGGAGATTTCCCCAGTTTGTGGATGGTTTCAGTGTTAAGTATAATTAGTTTGTGTATTCATTAAAATTTACTGTTTTGTTTTAGTGATTTCAGATGTATCTACAGAATTATTTTAAAGCAAATCAATAACTTTTTTTTTGTTGTTCGTTTAACAAACTTAGTAAAACAGTAAGAATCATTTTTCTATTCGTGATTAAATAAAACAAAATGCATATTTAATAATTCTTTTACCTTATAATCAACTACTTAGTATTTCTGAATAATAGACTATTTGCAGTTTAATATAAGGCTTTTATATTAGCTACTTCATATTTTATTTGTTGTACGATAATCTCGAGTAATTTGCAGCTATAATTAATACACATGTGTTACATCAAGGTTATTTCATGCTTCTTTTTAAACCAGACCCCTGCGCACTCTGTTTCTTTTCTTAATAAAAACTGCATTATTTGATGTTGGTTAAATTATTTCTAGTAATTCTTTATATAATTAAGTCTGAAAATATACACAAATTGTTGCCATGCTAGACAGAGTAAGTTACGGTGAGTATAACACTTTGATATTTACACGCACACATACAGTGTCGATTTAATTTCAAAATATATCTTGCAAGGTATTTCTTTTTCTTGTACATAATATGTAAGAAAAGAAAAGCATTCCATTTATCTGTTCCAAAGTTCCACGTCTCTCAACAGAAAACTCGACAAGCTGCACTTCATTTCTCTAAATCGATTTTGGTTATATTTTATTTATTATTATTTTATTATTCTTGATTTATATGTAATTTCGATTGTATGTACAATAATTTTAGATATCAGTATATTAATTATTATATATACAATAATTTCCCCACCACATACACGAAGATGGTATACGTATTCTTCATTCGTAACACGGCAGGTCACGTAGAGAACAAATGCTTCTCCTTTAACAGAATGGTAGAACTTAATGTTCCTCATGCTTTAATCGTAATATTTGGCAAATCAATAACCAAAACTTCAAAGAGCAGTTTTCAGCAATTTTGATTTTAATTAATGTAAAATTTACAATCTTTTTCACTTGTAATATTCAATTGAGATTTTCACGATTAGTAACGTTTCGAATATTTTGTGCAAGAGTTTGGCGATAAACGTTTTAAAAATACCTAAACTAATAATAATAATAATAATAATAATAATTAAACTAAGCTAAAGAGCTGCTTAGAGAATTGTCTTTTCTTCTAAAAATTAACTGAGTTTGGATGGAAAAGAATAAAAATAATCTGACATTTTTATAAAAACTCAGATCAACTAATCACCACATTCCCTAATTCTGCAGGAATTCATTGTCTATCTTCAACTTCAAATCCCTCACTCTAAAAGGAACCCTGAAGCTCAATCCTGTTCTGCCCATTAACTTGCTTCCTTTAAATTAGAATCGATTAAAATTTAATCACCAAATCAATAAACAAACGAACTTAGCCGAGTCTTCATTATTAGCAAACTAATGCTAATATTTATTTGTTCTACTAGAAGCGTTTTGTTAGAAAATTTAATTACTACGGTTTAAAATTATGTTATTTAATATCTATGATGTACATTTGCGTGTGTACATATGTGCCATCTTAAAAATTTTTTTGTCAACTCAAATAATATGAAAGTACTATGAGCTGCATACAAGAAAGGCTAACTGAACTTGCCTGCTAAAACATACACACACACAAGTTGAAACTGAATATTCAGTTATTGGTTTTTTCAAATACTTATACATTTTAACTACAAAATTTAAACTATAAATGTATCGTTCTTAATTTTATTCTGGTATAGGCATCTTTTCTTTTGAAAAAAAAAACTAAAAATTAGCAGTTTACCGTCGAGTAAAGATTAACGCTAAGTAAAATCGAAAATCTGAAAAGTTTGACACCCTCAAGCGATGTTGATTGATGAAGCTCAGAAACTCGCAGCTTTCCTCGAAGAATTATTTGATTTCGTGAGACTAAAAATAAACATACTTGTTTATTTGAAGCAAGAAAGAATGCTCTTAAATCAAATGGCCGATGTTGTTGTTTTAACAAAGTTGTTTAGAATTGCTTTATGAACCTCTTATTTTTTAAAAGGAGCCTTTCTGTTCAACATTTTTTCAACATTGTCGTAATGGATAAAGGCCAAGTGATTTATAGCGCAAAAAAAATATGGGAACATGGTCTTGTTTATTCGATTTTACTTCATCATAAATTTAAATTGCCGGTTAAAATCTTAAAATTGATTTCAGAAAGTGTTTTACAATAAAATGCGAAACAGGAAAAAAACATTTTTTTTTCTTCTGTCTGATGAGCTTGTCAGTACTTTCAGTTTTAAAAAATGTCTAGAAGTTTAAAATTTTTTCAGTAATATTTTTAAAGGCACAAGAAGTGGTTTTTTTCTTGAACTCACTCGGTCATTAATTCAAAATACTTTTAAAAACTAAAAATATATAGAATGGTAGTAATAAATAAAAATAATTTCATTCTCCGTATTTTTAGATTAGTGAAAAGTTGAAACTTTAAGAATGCGAACGAAATAAGTATTAAAAACAAGAATACAAACAAGAATAAGTATTAAATAACAAACAAGAATAAGTATTAAATATTACATTTTAAGCGCGTTTCCATTTAAAATGCAATGTAATTTGAAAATACGTGCAGTGGGTAAAGTGCATCAATTGATACCTATTCTCAATAACAATTCAGTATAAGTAACTTTTTTTAAAAATATTTTTTATCGCTCTCTTCCTTTCTTATGGCATTGTGCGAATTTAGTGTTGAGTGAAAACAAATTCACATTACGCGCTCACTACTTTGTGGCCTAGCTGCTTGTACTTTTTTAAATCTACACAAATCCGTCTTTCAAATTATGAATAACATGAGAAAATCCTCGACTCTAGTTATTCTATCCAATATAGATTGACCAAGCAATTTTATTGAGAGTACATTTGTATTTCTCTGACTTAAAGTGAAAGAAGTCCCGCAGTGGTCAGGGCGCTAAACACCGTTCCCCTAAGAACACGGCAAGTGAAGCAGCATCCGGCTTGACCAGTGCTTGGGAGGGCCAACTTCCTCTCGGCTCGACTGTTGTGGGGCCGTGTACGCTAATGGGAGCTGGTGCAGGTAAAATCCGTCGTGGCTCCAATGTCCTCCAAATTATTAAACGATACCTCGGGGGGTGCCGATTTCAGGGGGTTGGTCCGTCCTCTGGAATGGGTTCAAAATTAGGGGACCCCGAGCTGAGTCCCGATTTCCTCCCACTGGGGCCGCCCCTTCCGCCCATTGCCTATCAATATAGGGGATCTGGCACGACCACGCGATTGCCAGAGGGCATTAGCAAAAACAACAACAACGAAGTGAACGATAACGATGCTGTTCCAAGAAAGACATTATCGTGTAAATTCTACTAATCAATCTTTTTTTCTTCTAAATGAAATATTACATCAATATAATTTTCCAAACTGTGTTGCGAAACTGATTTGTCCAAACTGTGTTGCGCAACAGTTGTAATGTATTCTTATTAGATGAGTTCGTCTGCATTGTAAAAAATAAAGCTAAAAATGATACCAAACGGATGGGTTATGAAATAGTTTATTTTGAGCATAAGCTACTGCTTAACATTTACATAAACTGGTGTTTCTCTTTCTTTTTTGTGCCCATTTTTGTATTCAGGCATGGCTCTTTGTAATGTGATAAAAAAATGCTTAACCATGCGCACAGGCGGATTTTCCAATATTCGCTGTCAAAACTCCAATATACGTTAGCCATGGCAGTCATCGTTACTTATCTTTTCGGTTCTTATTGGTTTCTTGAATCCAATGACAGACTACATAATATTTGAATCGAATGTTTTAGCAGTCAACCACTATTGAAAAGTTTGTCGCCTCCTAAATAACAACTAATTATTGCTTAAACTTGAAGTTATTAAAAAAGAAAAGTTCTCGTGTTTTATAAGTGTTTGGTGGATTATATATGGATTGGGAACCTGGAGGTATATATTTGTGTACTTAAGGTATATGTTGTAATTTCCTTCAGTTCGCAAAAACCAAAATAAAACAAACCTTTGAGTTAAATTTTATGCAATGATAGACTGTATAGATCTATACAGCTATTCATTAAAATAACTTTATAGCTCAATATAGTCAATAAAATAAATTCAATAGAATCAGACTACGTTATAAAAATTATAATAAAGTTCCTCATCGTGAATTAATGTTAATTGTATTTGCTAATATTTGCTACTATCCTTATTATTAGATAATTAATAACAAAAATCAAAAGTAACGAAGATATTTTTTTAATTAAATTTTTTTTTGGTTCATCTTCTGAGACTGTCGTCATATGTCGTCAGCAATTAACTAAACATTATAGAGGCTGTAACTCAGAAGATAATGATAAAAAATTTGAAAATCTTGTCGGCCAAGTAAAAAATATTTTGGGTGTTGAGGATGATTTAACACACGACTGAAAACAATTATTATCGATGTTTTCACCATGTTTTTTTTTCTGATTTCTTTAGCTTTTTAAATGTTTAAATCCACCTATAGGCTTTGTCCAAAAAATTCAAAAAATCCGACTGTGTGCGATGGAGGCAAGAGCAACACTCAAGTATTTTATTTTAATCACTGACTCTCTTACCGCGCACCCTGCTTAGAGTTCTTTTCCTTTCCTTTGTTTAACAGATTTTGCCAACGTCCATACATAAAATATGGAAATATAGAATTAGGATAAAGTATAATTTTGCTTTCTTTGAACAGATTAGTGTTTCTGAAATTTCCTATAGCTAATGAAAGTCCATGATGCATAATGTACTGAAATTATTTTGTGTGCTTCTGTGAAAGAATTAATCATCTTACATGATTTGCAACAGGGTACTTGACAACAACACTTATCAATTTTGTGACAACCCATAGGTATTTACGGCAGCTTGAGCACATATCTGAAATGTATTCCTAAATACTTTTTTGTGTTATACAGTGTTTAAAATTAAATAAAGTAAAATGCTTAAAAATATAATGAAGTATATTGGATAGACTATTAAACAAGAAACATGTTTTCCACAGGAGCATTTTTCAACCCAACAATTTCGGGATACTTGATTAGACAACTTTATATCACAAAAATCTCGTTTTTGAAGATGTGTTCTTCAGTCTTTTGCATTTCTTTCAATCTGGATTTCACTCTAAAAAAAACAAATCGCTGAAAACGTCACCAAATTCCAATCATTTGGATGATTTATTGTTGCACTGTCACAGAAATGTACACTTTTTGTAAATTCCCAATGTACGATGCAAAAACAGCATGAATAAGAAAAAAAAAATTGTCTCATCTGAAAAACGCCAACCAAATTGTATGGTGGGTAATGCACCGTACTATGTTTTCGGGTTCAACTCCCGGCGGTCGGGTTTCGACCCTCGACTGGGGATGGCTGTCATTGTGTCCGTCCCTTCATGGGGGACGACGTTGCTCCACCTACTAAATGCCCGCATAATAAAGAGACCAACAACTCCGGCCTCATTAGTGGCTAAAGACTCCAAGGCACAAACCCGCTATTGGAAAAAAAATAATAATTTGAACAACCATTTTAATTTACAAAATCATTGGCATAAGATAATTGTACTATGAATAAGATTTGATTACTAATTAGCAGGAATGTAAATTAAAATATGAAATTAAACAGTTTTTCAATAACTTTAGGATTTATTTCTCAAATGTCATTTAGAAATACCGCTTAGTAATTTTCTTCATTTGTCGCATTTTTATCAGACGTGCTTTAGTTTGGTTAATTACGGCCTAAAATTTTCTTTGCAAAATGTGTTTCAAGCAGCTGTTTAAATTTAATTTAAAATGACAGAAGATTGGCGAATTACTTTAATAATTAGCGTTGCGCATTTGAGAAAATTAGCTGTCCTCATTTTCAAAAATAAATGTGATTTAGAACAGAGGCAATGCTAAATTTTCGAGAATCTGTACTAACGATTTGTTTCTGGTTGCATGAATCGTTTGAAAGTTGCGAAAGTGGGTGTGATGCTATATAAATCCATAAATTAAGAGATTGTAATTATTTTATCGAAAATGTTTTTTGTGAAACATCGAGAAGGTGACACTTTTCAAATAAATTACATTAGTTTCAACAGGATTAATAACTTACATTACAAGCCTCGAATATTAAAAGATGATTTCCGTGTGAAATAGTTAGATAATTTTTTTTTAAAGGCCAATCTATTATACAGGCACTTAATAATTTTCGGGCCGCAAAACTTTTAAAAATACTCTGAAATGAAGATTAAGTAAAGGCGGTAAAAATAGTGTAGTGAAATTAAAGGTGCTGTAAATATTATTTAGAAATACTAGAAATATTAAAACGATTGTAAATAAATAAAAATAACACCATACGATATGCTGGGAGAGTAATTAAAGAATGGATGAATGTTTTTCTTTTTTACACAGTTGTTCATGAATACTTATTAGCATAACATTGTTAGTAGAACCGCAATTCATTTGGTGTCACACAGGGTCAAAGTTTATACTATAATAATTAGACAGTCAGTGCACCCATGAACGCATATGAAGTGATACTATTTCAGAATTAACCCTTTCGATACGGAGGAACTGGTTAGATATTTGTGGGACGAGGAAGATTTCCACAAACTAGTTGCACTGAACGGAAGTGTAAGTCATGAAGAGATGTCTTGCGACGTTCATCGAAAGATTAAAAAAAATTCTGCATTCTAGCAGAAAAAATACTATTTTCATAAAGTAATTAGTTATATTGCGGAGTTGTTTGCTGCTATGGTAATCATATCCACGTAATTTTCCATGAGTGTAGATTTTAGGTAGAGCGGCAGTAGTACTCAGAGAACGTTTGGATGCCACACTGGGCGACGGATGTACCCAGAGAACGTTCCGTGGATGCCGCCATTTGGCCTTGGTAATAACCACAGAACATTTCGAGATGCCGCCAATACGCGGCGGGAGTACCCAGGGAACGTTTCGTGGCCACTGCCAGTGGGCGTCAGAAGTGACGAAAGGGTTAAAAATTATTAGTGAAACTGGAATCAGTAAGGAATTAAAAATATTGAAATAGGTAAAATAAAAATACCGAAATAATGTATTTTATAAATCTAACTGTAGGATTATATTTATGGTTGACTACTGAAATATCATAAAGCTTAAAGCTTGATTGAAAATAAATATAACAGAGACGTACATTTTAAATAATCAGATAAATATGATTATGTGGAATGCCTATTTTATTTCTTAAATTTTCTTTAAATTTTTATAGATGATACTGCTAGAAAATATAGGGATTAATTATATATAACCAAAGATGAAATAGATATTTCGGATGTATCTGTTCAAAATCCCAGAACTTCTCCGATAAATTAAATTCTACTCTGCTAAATGTGTAGACATTTTCTTTGTCCCGACTTTTTCGTTGAATGTAGAATCTGAAAATCGAACACTACTGTTTGTTACTCCTTTCCGTGAACATCAGTAAAAAACAAAGAGACTCGGTGATTAAAGTTTTGGACTTTTTCGTACATGTTATTATCTAAATTTGCTATCAAACCATGTGACAGCACCAGCTAAAAATACATCAAAGTACTGTCCTTATAGAATTTTAAACTTGCATAAGTGTCATTCTAATGCCTATTTTGAATTATTTGTTGGCAAATTATGTTAACAGCTTGAAAATAAAACAAGTCAGCATCAAAATATGATTGAGGGACTTCATTTTATGAATCAAGTCCTACACTTCGCAGGATTTCCCATGCAATCTGCCTTAGTAATGATTCAACTGGTCTTCAAATCTGAATATGTCATTGAATTCAGTTGGAAGTGGTATCTGGTTGGGAAATCATTCATTGTCCGCCAGATCGACTTTCTGAACATTCTCAAGACGTTGTTTATGCATCAGCGAAATTCCCTTCAAACACGTTTAAATTTATTCTCTCTCCTGAGAATTCCTCCCCTAAATTCTATGTCTTGAATATTCACACTAATCATATTTAATACTTCCAAGGTTAGAAAAATAGAAATAATAATTAGCAGCGATTAAGTAGATCCCAAATTAATAGACCGGTCTTTAAGCCCTTTAATCCTTTAATGCGCGTATTTTTCTAGAAATATCGAACAAGTACCATGCATACAAACACTCCAAAAAGTATTCGAGTTTGAGAGATATTTATTCCGGTAATTTTGTGAGTAACTAATTAATTAAAAAGATACAGCTGTTTATAAATATTAGAAGTTGTTATTATGTAAGAGACAATCTACTTTTTATATAGAACAACAATCTATAATGAAACCGACATAGTAAAATTGACTTGCATTCGAATACTTTTCGAAAGAGTGCATGAATATGGAGCTTTGTATGTGAGCAAAATTACCCACAAAGTCCAATAGTTTAAATTTAAAAAATAAGTTTTAATAAATAATTTATACGGACAGAATTTTTCGCCAAGTGTTTCCTCTAACATGGACACACACTCTTGCACGTTGTATAAAAGAAACTACTTGAATGAAAATATAATAGATGAGGAACGAACGCATGGTCAATAAAATAAGCACAATAATGCACAAATATTTAAATAATCATAAAAATTTATTAATTTTAATATATTTTTCTTATTATGACCGCAGACAAGAAATCAAAATCAGGCAACAATAATTCCATATTTAAAACAGTTGGTTATTTATACACTAAGTATATGGATTCGAAAGAACTGTAATTTATATTTCTTAAGAGAAAAAGAAAGGAAACTACTTGTTCCGTTACAAAGAATGCAATATTGTGTACAGCTTGTTAAACAAGTTAAAGAAAATTCTATCATGAATTTCTAATAAAATATATTCTCGAAGAAAACTGAGTTCACTTTTCTTATAATCGTTTTCCGATATTGAAAGATAAACATATACATTGCAATCGCTTAATAAGTTCGCACGTGATATGTTGTAGAACTCAACTGTTTTATTTTTATATACTCGTTTCATTGATATTCCTATTGCTCTGCTATTTTTTTAAGAACATTTTTTGATACGATTTTTCCAATTTTCTCTCTAAGGTTCTGTTTCAATTTCATTTCTGTTGGATTTTTAGATAGTTTCATGTGTCCCATACTGAACAGAATTATTTCTCTCAAAAATATATAAATATGCCCGAATTTTTGTTTTCTTCGTGCTATATTTTCCATTTTTATTTTACTGCATTATCTCGCTGTCGACAGCTAACTCTTCTAGATTTACGTCTTTTGAATGTGATAGACTTTGAAAGAATATTTATTTATTCGATATTCCACACATGTTTATGTATTTTTATGTGAAATTATATTTTCATATAGTTATTTTTTATTTTTACTATTTAGGTCTAAAATTATCCGCAATGTAACACTTTCACCCACTTTTTAAATTTATGTTTTAGATAATATAATATAATGTTCTATATCATCAAATATGTTTCCCACATGGAAATATCTCCAATAATATCTATTTATCTGTCTACACACACACGCATATATATATATATATATATATATATATATAGATAGATAGATAGATAGATAGATAGATAGATAGATAGATAGATAGATAGACAGATAGATAAATAGATAGATAGAGAGATAGATAGATAGATAGATTGATAGTATCACTAATCTAAGTTAATGTTCAAAATCACGTCCTTTACTTGTATTTCTTCGTTAACTATGGAATCTGGATAGTTTTAACAAAACGAATATGGTATTATTATTAATTCATAATAAAAACTAGCTAATGCAATTCATGCCACAATACCTTTAATGTAATGTAATGTAATATATATATATATATATGTATATATAATATTTCTTCAATAATGTGAAGAATAATGTTGTCAACGTATAATATTTTCTGATGTCTTTCAATATAACATTACTGAAACGATAAGCAATTTTTTAAAACTTAATGATTCACAGTAAAAGTTCTTAAAATTAAGCAAGTTTCTTTAAATGAAAAATGTGATAAATGTTCTAAAATGTATATTTAATTTCACACGTTTACAAATAAACATTTTAACTATTGTTACATGCATATATACGTACACGTATAGAGAGATATATGTAAATATGTCTAAAAAATGTTTAATGTTTTCTGAATGAAAGCCGGTGCTAATACTTTTCTTAATTACTTATAATTTTTAAATCTAGTCACTAAACATTTTTAAAATCTACTTTGTAAATTAAATTAATACTTAAAGTAGTGTTCAGAGCCAAAGAATACTGTTACATGAAAAAAGCAACTTAAAATTTCTGCGATTACTTTTGCAGATAACTCTTTACGTTAGTAGGTGCTCTTCATTCGAGAAATTTTTATTTTTTGAATCCTGACTAAAAACATTCATTTAAAACTTATTCAGTTTTATCTTAAATGTCAGTAAAAATTATTCAGTTTTATCTTAATATCTATGAAGGCAATCGATCTCTCAGGGGGAAAAAAAAGTCTCTTTAATTAAACACTACTATGTCAATATAGCTTTTCAAAACATAAATTTCAAGTAATACATATATATATATATCACTATCAAATCCTTAACACAGACACCCGCTAACAGAGCTACTTCTCGTTCTTTAAAATTGTCCAAACCTACATCCCCCCGTTCATCTGAGCGTGGGAAAGTGAAGATGCTCTGTAGCAAACATTACCACAGAGAGAGAGCAAATTCGAGTAAAGCAGTTCCCTACCTGATAAAACGGCAATCCGGCCGACCGATCAGCTTCTGGCCACTCTGCCTGCAGACGCGTTGTCTGAGGAACGAGGAGAACGCCACTGTGGGGCGCTCCTGCCAATGAATGATTTTGTGACCCCCCCCATCCACTACCCCCCAACCCCCCTCAAAATCATAGTTTGGCGTTTCATTGTGTTCCCGCTGAAAGCTGACAGAGAAAACGCCGCTGCCGTAGTAAATAGAGAGATAAAGGGCGCATGCTGGGGCTGAAATTAATGTTTAGGAAAATGCGATTTTGCTTGTTTTTTTTACAAGAGAACAATGATATGTGTTTTAAAAGTCTCTTTTAGATAATAGTTTTCCGCCTCCACATAGATGCTGGAGCTTTAAGATCTAGACATTGCTGTAAATAACGAGTTTTTCTGTATTCGTGCTTTCCAGATGGGTTTCCAGGTTTTCATGTTTCTCCCATATTTTTGATATCCGGTTTTAAAATCCGGTAAACCGTTTCGCGCCTCATGCATCAATCAATACAATCAAATTCTCATCATTTTTTAGATATTATCCACACTCCAAATAGCGAATTATTTGAAATCATACTTATGGAGGTCGTCTAAAAAAAGGAAGATGGGACTGAATTTATTGCAGCAATGGTATTTAAAATAGCATTAATCATCCATGTAAAGTGAATTATTAGTACAAATATATTTATTCATTTTATAGAAGAATTGTAAGATTACATAAACTAAACAAAATTATCTGTAACTTTGACGAAAGATAGTCAGCAAGAATTTATCAAAATACCGAATTTGATAGCAGGGATAGTAGTCAGCAGGAATTTACCAAAAATAAAGCAAATTGGAATGCAACGATTTCCCAAATACTCTAGCAATTATTTCAATTGCTTACTACGCTGTTTCAATTTTTGCGTGCCAGGAAAAATGCTGGTATGCCTATTTTCTGAGAATACTAGAAATTCTCTGGCCGAATTTTATACTTGACAGCAGCTGAAAAATCTTCTCTAACGGTGAATTTTTGTATCATTATCCTTTTCCGAAATCAACTCCGACATTATTTTGGGTTGCATTACGTCCATTAGTTTTAGCTGAACATGCTTTGAGACAACGGTAACTTATGGCCACCCAGTTCATGCATTCTCAAACTCATAAACCCACACTCAAACGCACACAAGTAAACTTGGGCTTACTTTTGACTATTCTTTTATACTGTAATTGTTCACGGTCATCTTGTATATGGATCTAGAAGATATCAACGGAAAATGCCTTTGAAAGGCTGATAAAAAAACAAACACATAATACAAGACTGTTCAAACTTGTGTAACTTCTTTTTATGTTATTTGTTGGGTTGGCAACAAAGTAACTGCGTTTTCTTGTATAAAATTCAAGCAAATAAGTTTTCAACAAGTTTTTAATTACAGGTAAGCTGTGCCTGAACATACGATTCATATTTGTTACATTTTAAAGTAAGAATTTCACTGGCAGTATTTTTTTCCGCCCATAAAAGATGGCCACCCTCCCCCTTTTTTCGCTTCTATCCTCCTTAGGACAATATTAAAAATGTCCTGAAATTAATTTTTAGGTATTCGTGACTGCTGTATTTTACAGAAAGAATTTCACGGATATCTCTATTTTTATTTGAGATCACGCGGGATACGTGAAAAGAACTTTTTGGCCCCTTACCCCCCTAAGATTACGAATTTTGGAAAATGCTCTCTGATCTAGCACCTATGTTGAAGAACTCACGTACTTGCCAAATTTCGCATAATTAACTTCAGTAGTTTTGGCCAGGCGAAATATTGACATACGGTAAAACGCAATTACTTTGTTGCCAACCCAATATTATACTAGCTTGTAAGGAACATGGGCGCCGGCAGAATAATTCCCAGGGAGGGGGGGGCAAAGACTACTTTAACGTATGGTTACCATGTTGCAAAGAGCAAAAAAAGCAAGGGAAAACACGGCATACTAAAATCCAGGGGGCGGGGGGGGGGCAAATGCATTTGCATTATATTTGAAAAAAAAACACCACAACCGCAGATTACAAGAGTATTTTTTTTCAGGTTGAGAAACATTCCATTTCCTTAATCTAAAGCAGCCCAAACTGCTTAACCCTTAAAATTAGACCAAGATTTATAAATGTTTTTGAAAAAGTGAGTGACATAACATCAAAGTAAAGCTCTCTCATTTTTGCGATTATGAACAATCACTGCAAGTTTCAGGATGTAGCCAGAGTATATAAAAATTTGATTCCCATTTTTTTTTCTTTTTCCTTCTTTTTTTAAACCAAATGGCAATACTCAACTCACCGCTCATGTGGCAAAGAAGCAAAAGCACATGCTTAAGAGATGTTTATTATTCAGCTCACAGTGATCTACGAATTCTACAGGATACGTGCAGAATAGAAGAAAAT
The DNA here is from genome assembly GCA_038373885.1 of Cheiracanthium punctorium. Lineage (NCBI taxonomy): Eukaryota > Metazoa > Arthropoda > Arachnida > Araneae > Cheiracanthiidae > Cheiracanthium > Cheiracanthium punctorium. The sequence goes on from JAWZYV010015914.1 coordinate 120,720, forward strand.
GGCAACATACAAACATAATCGTAATTTATGAAGCGTACTTTTACTCGAAAACTTAATAATTTAGCCGGAGACAAGGAGTACAGTGGCTTTTGCAATCTGTAGTAATGAAGCAGGGGGGAGGAACCTAACTGCATACTAAGTGTATCTTTATGCTCTGACTTGCGACATAGCTGTCTACCAAGAAGTATACGCGTGATTTTATCATAGGCTAAAAAGCATCGCTGTTAGAAGATGGCTTCAAAACTTCTTGCTTGTACCTTCTCCTGAGCAAATCTATCCTATACTTAGCCGAAGAAAATACTTTCTTGAGAAATATGTATTTCTACCTTCAACAAGGCGCGCATATATATATTTTTGTAAATGTGCGGGCACTTGCCGATTAATCATTGTCCACTACAACTGTCCGAAGGTTTTGTGGCCATTTTATTATGGGAGGAACCCAGTGGGTGGCCAGCGTTACCCCCTGTGAAGGGACGGACTAGTTAACATCCATACCCAAACCGGGATTCGTATCCGGACCCCAGAGCCTGCCCAAGGGGCGTGCGGGGCCTCAGGCGAAGCGCAAGCGCGGGGCCTCTTTTCTATCATGGCTTATGTAAGTTACTACTAGCAGTGCTAGTACATATTAACTTTATTTATCTGTTTTTTTCGGGATATATCACAACAATCTACTAAGCTCGGTCTAATGTGACAGCAAAAAAATGGCCCAGGAGCGGGGCCTCTTTAAGCGCGGGGCCTTAGCGATCGCCTACATTCGTACTCACCTTGGTCCGGTGCTGCTGACCCAAGGGGTGATAGAATGGTTCTTAACCCACTGCACCACCTATGCAGCGGTAGATATATCTTGATAGCACCTCGCGTTGCTGCCTTTGACAATTCATTACCACCAATGAGAATATTTTGCGTCACCAAGTGACAACTTGAACGATAAGAGTTTGCGAGAAGAAAGTGTACCGTAAAATTACATTTGAATTATTCCGTTTAGATATATTATTTATTTTGTAGAGCGACAATCATAAAAGATTATTTTAGTCTTAATTAAAGTCAGGCTCACACATCATCAGAAACCTACTTTACTTTGAAAATATTACAGGTATTTGGAGATCCAACTATAGTAATTTAACGATTGCGTAATTTAATTAAACCATTTACATTTTACAGAATGCAATATTAAACTATATTATGAGTTCATTTATTTTAGTCTAAATTAAATCTCAGGCTGACACATAATATATCAAATTCATAATACTGCCAATATAACAAATTCTAAATAGATAGAGAAACTAAAATTTTTATTTCTTTCAACCTTATCAAGAAGTTTTTATTTAACAAATCTTTAATTTAGATCGAAGTTAAAATTAGTTTCGAGTATTGTAATTCAATTTTCGCGTTGGTAAAATACACTTCAACTGAAATAGATTGATGGACTTCAATATGTACATTTAATAACCACCAATCATACACTACAATAATGTTCCATATTTCATAATGAATGAATTATGATACTGTCATATATATTAATTAATTCGTGCTATATTTATTAGATATGAACGTTTGTCGAATCTGGAAACATTCGTATTGATTCCCTTAAACCACATATTCTTATGTGTATTGGGAAATGTCAGATAAGGTATCTAAATTGAAGGGCTAAAGGAAAATGCATTATTGTAAACTTAGTTCTCAATTTCTTTATATATTTCATATAAGCATAAACACTCTTTATAAAAATTTAAAAAATACAATCATTTTTCAAACTATTATGTTTTTATCCATATTTAATTTATTTGATTCATTTAAGTATCAGTTAAAACAATTTATTATGAGCTTTATTTAAAGTATAGCTAAAAGCGTTCCTAAAGTTTGTTTATAATTAAAAGTTCACTTTGCAAAAATGAGACTAAGTACCAGAAAATACTCTCGGTGGCATCATATATAAAAGGTCAAGATAATTTTTATCCCGAAAAGAATAAATGAATAAGTTGCTTTGGCTAAACAAAGTTTTTTTTTTCTCCAAATTCCGGGACTTAGCCATGCTTTGGAGGCATTGGCCGCGACTAAGGCCGCAGTTGTTGATCACTTTATTATTGGGGCACCGAGTAGGTGGACCAACGCTGCCCCCTATGAAGTGACGGACACAATGAAATCCACGCTGAGACGGGGATCGAACCTCGACCGCCGGGAGTTGAACCCGAAACCGTAGTACGGTGCTTTACCCATCGTACAATCCGGTCGAGCTAAACAAAGTAAGTGTACATATAAGATTTCAGGGAAGAGGAGAAAGGTAGTGGAGTTTATGCCCAATATTGAACCGGTTTTCAACATGCTGATTCCCATCGCTGCATAGACACAACTGTGCAGCTTACTTTATTAAGTCCAGTAATGGTATTCGAATGCTCGCCAGCGTCTAGCGTTGCAATTGCGGAAGTTTGGCGTTCAACATTTTAAGCGTAAGCTTGAGATGTACAAGAATCAGAATCTCGATACTTAGATTAACTTTAGTGCTAGAGTCTGAAAACCAATCCTAAAATTCTAGATTGAGCACAAAAAGTAATTTTTAGCGTTTTTCCTTTCTAAAAGGTTCAAAACTGAAAATGCAATAAAAGATGGTTTGCTTCTTGAAAAAATTCTGTACATGCTACTTTGTTTAAGTAAATTTTACATTCGAGAAAGAAATTTCGGTAAAACCAACTACATTTAAGAGAATATGATTTCTAAATACACTTTCATACATTATGCTTAAAAAATGTATGATAAACTTATTTTAACCAAAATATTAAATGTATTGCAGTGAAAATTGGAGTACAGATGACCGGAGTCCAGTCAACGAAATTTTAAATTTCAGCTGTGCAAAAGGTTAATTTTCTTGATAATTTCATTAAAAAGTTTTCGCAGATAGTGAAGTGTGAAACCTTTGTACCACCTCAAATGTTCTGCACTGTCTCATTTTGTATTTTTCTGTGTTATCTACAAAATTCTTCATTATTTTCAATAAAGTACGGTAAAGATAATGTTACTGACTACTTACAACTGCCATTAGAAAATTTAGTCTCATCTTATTATTTTGTTTACATATATATATCTGGGATGATCGGGATGATTTTTCTGTCTATAGTTTCATCTGACTACAAATTAAAATACCTCCAAAAGTCGTATAAATTATTGCACACTGCAGACTATAATATTAAACGAAGAGAGTGAAATAATAAACACAGTACTAGGTCCGCAACAAAATAATTGCGTTTTTTATATAAAATTTGTACAAATACATTTTCAATCATGAAGTCATTCTTCATGTTCGACCGTAGCTGAGTAACATTCGTGCTTCAGAGAAACAGCCTCTCACTCCTCACAGTTTGATGGTTTGACATTTTTCAAAATCTATAACATCAGGTCCTTGGGCTTCCCCATATTTTTTAATGCATTCAACAAATATTCAAAATCACATTTTGCTGTCTAAATTTTCATCTGACTATAAATTAAAATGCCGCCAAAAGTCTTAAAAAATTATTGCGCATTCCAGGCGATACTATTGAATGAAGAAAGTGAAATAACAAACACTGATAATACTGGGTCGGCAAAAAAGTAATTGCGATTTTAGAATAGAAGAAATTCAAACAATTTTTCAATTATGAAGCCATTCCTTAAAGTCCGACCGTAGATGACAAACATTCATGATTGTAGTCAGAAGAGCAGAGACCCAGACAGCACATAAGCTTAAATCAAGCTTGACATTTCCTTGAATTTGACGTATTAATGCAAGCTTGACAGTTCAACTCATTTTAAGCTGGTAGCAAGCTTGCAGGAGTCAAGTTGAATTGTCAAGCTTAAATACAGCTTGCTTTAAGCTTTCAAAGTGCGTAGTGATGGCGCCATCTGTGAAAGAGAATGGACATTAATTGTCTAGCGTCCTCAAATTTGCTGAAAGTTCGTAAAAGATGTTTTTTATTTTATTACCAGTGTCATATTACCGGCAGGGCAAACGGGACAACTGCCCAGGGCCTACAGATTTTAGGGCCCAAAAATCTTTCACTTTTGTAGTTTTAAAATAAAATTACAAATAAAATTAAAAAAATTCAGAAGTTAAATAATTTTTTTAATTATAAAGTATGAACAATGAAAATAATTCAAATTTACATTTGTATAAATTAATTTAAACTTATTTTTAATTCTTCGAAATGCTCTATATCGATATAGCATACCAATGAATTTTTAGCGTTAAAAAATAGCAAAATATTTCAATTATTTGTTATTTTAAGAAATATTTACAAAAATGGCTAAAGTGTTTGTATTCCATACATGTTAGCAACTGTGATATAGCATTTCGAAGTATTTCTGGCTAGAAAACGGCGTGATAAGTCACTTCAAACTTTAGTCATAGCTGCACAAGGCTTAGTGGCTGAACGGATAGCGTGCTCGACTGCTAACCCAAACGTCTCGGGTTCTTTTCCAGCCACGAACACTCGATGGAAACAGATTAAATTAAATTGAAATTTCAGCGTAGAGGGGGAAAATGCGTGGCAAGGTAAAATATGTGGGGCGAGTTAAGCTTGAAATTAAGCTTGAAATGTCAAGCTTGATTCAAGCTTGAAATGTGAAGCTTAACCCTTTCGCTCCCAAGCTTTGATTTGGAATGCTTGCTCAAAATCCCGGAAACGCCCGAGAAATGTTTTTGAATGCTTTCCCCCACGAAACACGTTTCTTTTGTACCTGTGTAGATATATCTCTGTCAAAACAGGAGTGCAAAGAATCCGTGGGCGTGCCTCCCCGAAGCATTTCAAAAGCACCCGTTCGTAAATGCAGCTTTTCACCCAAAGGGGGAAGGGGGTTACAATAGCAAACACGAGAAAGGGGTTTTTCACACTTGACACTCTTAAATGGGTGTTGCAAAGCACGGGGGGGGGGGACGAAGCTTCGTCCTGGCGTAAGGCCGGGACTGGGAGCGTGCATCTAATGCCGCTACGGGCGGATTGAGAGCGAAAGGGTTAATGCAAGCTGGGCAAATGTAAACTAGAACACTTGATTCAAGCTTGTATTAAGCTTACACGTTTGAAATTTTCAAGCTTAATTCAAGCTTATTGACTTAATAAATCAAGCTTGCTGCAAGTTTGATGTGCTGTCTGGGGAATAACCTCTCACTCCTGACAACTTTTCACTTGTGTAAGAGAACCTTAAAATATTCAATAACAATTTCAGAATTTAATTTTCAAAATCGTAAACAGTCGTCTTGCATTTTTTCTTTAAATCATGTTTACGGACCAAGCAAGTTTTGGAGTCACGGTCATTTGGACAACTGTCACAGATATATATATATATATATATATATATATATATATATATATATATATATATATATATATATATATATATATATATATATACTTAGTAAAGTTGTCTAAATTTCTACCCCTGATATCCTCAGTATAAAAAACTTAAGATTAGAAATAGTATTTTCCCGGTAACTAATATTTATTTCTTTTAACCATGGCGAGCGAAATAACTGAAAGGCAAAAAGTTCGGTACCTACAAATAGCGTTTTTCAATTTTCAGAAAGCGCTTTAAAATTGCGCAAAAAAATAATTTGCGATATCTCCGGAAATTATCATAGAAAATTGTCGAAAATATAGATTTTGGATGATTTGAAGGTTTTCTTTCGTTTAATAAAGTCAAAATAGAGCATTGCCGTTGTGAAAAACGGAGTTGATGCAGAATTAAATATGCAGACAGCCCCTTATTCAAATTAAATTAATAGTAAATTAAAGTATATAATTTTTGCAAACGAATGGTATGTATAACTTTGCTGTACGTCGGACGACGAACAAATAAAGTGCAAGTGGGCGGGTTCTTTTTTCTCAGCTGTACATAATTGTTTAGCTTTTTTGGAAGCATAGAAGTGTTTCCAAAAGCCTGCTCAATTTTAATTATTTTATTAACACCCCTTTGGTAATCTTTGAAATAACTACGAGAAACGCCTGTCTTTTAGCAGCAAAATCTTAAATAAATTATTAAATTAACTCCCGTAAATAGGAAACCTGCTTGTACAGAAGCATTTCATTAGGTACTGAGCACGTTCAATATATCCAAAATTTTATTGAACCTAATAGTATTTTAGGCGCATGAATATTCTACTGGTTTTAAACTTCACCTAAATATTTTTAAAATAAACGGTTTTTTTTTTCTGTAGTTTAGTAGATGTTTAGCATTTGGAGGAGGAGTTTAAAAATTATAATGTAGTGCAAAAACTCTTACCAAAATAAAAATGTGAAACATAATTAATCAAAACTGGTATCTATATTTTTTATGCTATGGATGCATTGAATATTTTGTGCAATTTATGTCACCACGCGTTGTAATTTGAAAAGATTCTAAATAGTTCCTTGTCAAATGCATGTTCCTTTAAAACTCATTAATCAAACTGTCTATGCACTGCAATGAACGTAACTTCAAGAACCAGGCAGTTTGATTAATGTATTCATCAATAATTTAGTTTCAAGTAAATAATAAAATTTCTTCCCTAATATATATAATCTACTTATATTCTATATAGCTAATCTTATTTCTAATCCCTTTGTGTTTAAAAATTTTTTAATTTAGCATGAGACATTTATTTACACGAAAGAAAAATAATAAAAGACATGGTTTCCTTAATAGTTTCATGAACTTACCAAAGAGGTTTTCTTCATATTCTAAATAAAATTGTTTAACTTAAAAAGTAGATTTTATAATTTCACACAATCATCAATTAATAAATATTTGTGGATACAGTATGAAAATTAGCACTAAAAATCAAGTTATCCTTCGTGTATCTTTAACGTGAAAAAATGCAACTGGAAATTAAACATAAAAACAAGTATGCAATTTCCAGTCTTATAGATATATGTCCATATCCAAAATCTTTTGCATCGATAAAAGTTTAAATGCATGAATTAACATTGAAATATGCTAAAAACAAGCTGTTGCCAGTTCCATAGTCTAAGATTTTCCAAAATCCCTTGAAGACAAAATTGATTGGATATGACACATAAATTACAAATGTAATAGTAATTTACGAGTGTCTCATGATGCAGATGCAGCAAAAATAATTCTTCACTATACAGAGCAGCATTCATACGCAACACCAGCGGATGATTAGCTTAAGAGACATCCCATCATTATAGTTTAATCATCATTACGCCAGCCAATGCAAATTACACAAATCGACAAAATATTTTTTTTTGTCTGTTAAATTAATTTAAATAACTTTTTGCACTAATTTGAAATTTGCATATTACTTCTGCATTATCGTAACGGGTGAGTTTTTTTTTTTTTTTTTCCCTTCAAGGGATTATTTTATTTCCGATCCGGCAGTTACTCGCCAGACCCGAAGTGATCATCATATACGTCTCCAGCGGAACCCCAATGTAACCCCCCCCCCTATGAAGCGATGGACGAGTTAAAACCCAAGCCGGAAATCGAACTGATCCAAGGTATCACAGAATATTTCGTTATCCTCTACACCACGTGGGCCCATGAAATAACGTTAAGTGTTCTGTTCCTACCCCTTGTAAAGTGATTAGTTTAATTTAATTTAATTAATATGTATCATCGTAACTAAATAGGTAGTTTTAACTAATTTATACTGTACTTTTCTTGCAAAACATTCTTTTTTATAGTCCAGCTGTCTTCAAGCGTTCAATTTTCCATGGTAATGCTTTTACAGTGTTGAAATATCCTATTGCTTCTTACAAGCCGAGATTGGTATATAATACCTTAGACCTTTATAATTTTGAATGAGTAAGTATTTTTTAATGTGTGATACAGGGTGGTCACAAAAGAAATTCAACGATATACATACCTCTAGCCGCCGTTCCGTAATCCAATCGATATGAGATTTCAGATATAGTTATTCTGAGGTATGTGCTCCAGCTTGAAATTGTTTAAATCAATAGATTTCACGTTTACGGTTGGAGTGAAAAAAATTGTAAAATTTCCAATGGCAACATCTACTTTTTCCTGCGAAAGTTGATCAGCACATTAAAAATCATGAATAGCGCTGGAACGATATACGTAAGATGAAAATTGGTGGCGTAAAACATTTGCAAGAAAGAGCATTGCAACGAACCAGCTACAGCCCAAGAGAAGTGAGAGAAACTATTAGTTAAAAGTTTCAAACAAATTCAAAGTTTCCAAGTACCGTTATAGTTCAACATTTCTACTGTCTATTTCAGTGGATTTATGCGAATTAGGTAAAAACACTTTCTCTGTGCACCGACTTTCAAGTTTTTCAATGCTCTTCTTCGCAAATGTTTTACTCAGCCAATTTATCATGTGTACATCGTGAGTACGCCATTTATGGTTTTACAACTGGCAGACAAAATGGATGTTGGTGTTAGAAATTTCCGAAATTTTCTCACTGCAACAGTAACCGCCGTAAGAGTTTCACTCTTTTAAACAATTGCAATCTCGAACGTATTGAATAGAATTATTGCAACTAAAATGATACCTCGGCTGCCTTTTTTTCAGAAATGGGCAATCTATCCAGCTGTTCTCGCATTCTTCCATTTTTCAGCAGATGTTAGTGCTGTTAAAAATAATCGCGACCATTTTTTACGGGAAATGACGTGCTAAAAAATAAAGGATTCTCGTGGAGCTGTGTCACCCGCAACTATTTTTATAGAAATCAAATCTAGTTTCCGTGACTGGCAACAGTCAAAATGTCAGAGTTTGGTGTTCCCAGAGCGGGATCACTGCGCGTTAAAGGGTTGATGGAACGGCGGCTAGCTGTTCATATATAGAATTTTTCTTATAATCACCCTGTATATACATACATATATATAGTGCATATATGTGTGTGTGCGTGTCGGCTTGAAATTAGAAGGATAAAAAAATATCCCGATAGAGTTCAATAAAACGGTTATTTTTATTTTTCAATCCCTCGGAGATGTATTTGCAGCATACCAAAGTGTTAAGTGTTTATGATAAAAAGTTGTTTGATATACCTATCAAAGTTGTTTGATATATTTTGTTTGATAACAGATAATCAGCATTATTGCAAAGGTGAGATGGGAAAAAACATTGTAAGTGCAGCAGTAAGCTATGTGCGAAAGCTGAAGGATAAAATAAATACAGTCTGGTATTGAAATATTTATAAAACATCATAACTTTTTAAGTGCTATTTTGTAAACTTAGTTTATATTTACTAGGAAATAAACAGTCATTTAAGTAATTTTTTATCACATTATAATGCATTATTTACAGACATTTATTTGGTATGTTGCCCGTGTATGGGTATAAAAAATTTCATAATGGGTAAAAAAAAAATGAATTTGACAATATACAGAAAAGCATTTAAAGGAACCTATATCGGAACACCATCATAAATGAATTCTAAAATGAATTCTATCGATCAGCATAAATATAATGTCTAGAACATTCGAAATTTTAATTTTGCTTATACATGCATTTATGGAAAATAATTTTATACAAATATATAAAAAAAGGACTTTTTTATATATACAAAACCTCAACAAGTATGTTACATAGAAAAGACCATCCTTTTCTAAACTATATCGATTTTTTTCTACGTTATGATTGATTACAGAGTTGAAAAAATTTAGTAGCTGAAATAAAGTTCAGTTACCGTTTTATCAGAATATATTTCCGCGAATAAATATATTACTTTAAGGGAATTTCTGGAAAGTTATCACGAAAGATTTTTCTTTGTTATTCTTTTTGAGTGAGCTACAAGAAATTTATCGTATATCCCATATTGTATTAACTTTTATGTAAATGTTAATACAATATGAACATTACAATATTAGATGTAAAAATAACGGAGTGTTTGTCAGAATCTAGTTGAAAATTATTCAGGGTAAAATTAGAATCTTATTAAAGTGTGTCGAAATTTTCTTTTTAAATAAATGTTGGAAAAATTAACTTCTTTAGTTTTATTTGATAGCAAAAAATAATAGCTATTTACGTAGTCTATCATTTTAATATAAAAAATAGAAATACATGTACGAAATAGTTTTTTAAGTATTACAGATCTGTAAGTAGGAAGAAAACATTTTTCCACATTGGTTTGTTTTATTTTCTACTGTATTACGCTATGTGTAAATATTTTTACAAATGTAAAAAATGTAGCTAGGTACAAAAATACACAACAATAATTTTAAAAAATGTATGCAAACACCAATGAGAAATAATACAAGCACAAACTGGTTTCAGTAAGTCAGATTTATAGTTTTCAGAGCAAAAATGACGACATAGAAAATTTGTTTCGGATTAAATAGAAAATAGGGAATTACGAAAGCAATATGGAAACATTTCTAATGGAAAGCATTGCTCCTTACTGCCTCTGATTTTTAATTATCTTCCACAAGAACCAAGACAAATTTTTTATCTTTTCAATGTACTGACTATCTCTTCAGCGTCACGATCTCTTGTCGTCCTGAAGACGGTCAGTGACACTTACTGAAACCGGTCTGCGGTTGTATTATTTGTGGTCTGTGTTTCCATGAGTAACCTTTTTTCGGTTGTTGAATATAGGTAATGTGTATGTTTATTTATGTGTTATTTATGAGATTATTTATGTAATTTTTATGCTTTTTATTAATGTCAGTCATGATCTATTTTTTAAAGTTTTTATTTAGATGCAAAATCTACCGATCCATGCTTAAAATAGTACTGGTAGACATTGACCGATATGCATTAATACTGTTCTAGTTGTAGGCATGTCGGAAATTTCTTCGATTTTGATATAATTAGAGCTAAAAAATTAGCGGAAGTGGCTCGATTTCTCATATTAGACGTTGAAAGTCAAAATATTACATTGATGTGAATTGAATTTAATTAAATTTTAAGCTTTCGAAACAAAATAAAGAAATAAATAAAGCTATCAAATAAGTACTGTTAAAAGGAAACAATTTAAATCTCATTTGATGGAAGAACCCTTATTCTCACGAAATAGTTTCTAATAACGTTTAAGAACAATTCTAACGGCATGGTACGTGGTCATACAACTTAAAATATACCCGTCGAATTGTAGAAAATTTGGATTAGATTTTTAGATTTTGTGAAAATTTATTCACAAAATATGTAAATATTTATTTCATCATCACGTATAAACCACTGAAAGGTGATTCCACGATAACTCATGCTACATTTTTTTTTTTTTTTATATAAATCGAATTTTCATACATGATCTAATAATAAAAAAACGCATTTATTTTCTGTCAACAAAATTCATGCTGATTTCAAATTGCTTAATTTTTTCAATAAATCTTCAAAAATCTTGTAATTAATTACTTTTTTGAAACATTAATTAAAATTGCTCGGTAACTCATGCTAATAAAAAAAAATATTGAATTATTGGCCGAAAAGTTAAAGTTGTATTACTGCTAAAATTCTACTTCTTAAGGAGACAAGGGACGTTAAATTTTCAAAATTTTCAATTTTGAATTTTTACTTTTAATTGTATGTAAAATTGTTTAACACAAAATCATAGTTGTCTAGCATAATAGTTTACATCTATATTGAAACTAAAAATTAAAAAAACAATAATTTTTTGAATGAAAAGAGATTTTTTTTAAAAGTACGTCTTCTATTTTCTTATTTAAAATATCCCATGCGCATTCCAAATTAATAAAAAGCTATATCATTTTAAATACGCACTTGCAATATATGTATGAACATATCTGTGCATTCATTTTTACACTAGAGCCGGGGTGTTTCAGATATACCTAAAACCGCGGGCTGGGTCAAATTGACCCAACTTGTAGAACTGACGTTGCAATGCAACAATAATGTTATGTTTCAACGGTAATGGCATAAGTTCAGTCTTAACATTCCTTCTAAGTTTAATATTACATTAAAAGTACAAAAATATTGTAGTATAATTATTATTAGAAACGCGTCGCTTGAGACAGTTACACCTAAAACCGCGATAGGGGTCAAATTGACCCGACTTGTAAAATTCACATTGCAATAAAAATGACATAATGGTATGCTATTATAACATTTATTACACATTACCGTTCATTTTATGAATGTTAATGACATTTACTTAATTTGAATTTCGGATTCCAGACTCGTGTGAAGTTTTGGGTCAAAATGACCCATTCCGCGATATCGGGTACGCATATTAAAAACAAAAAACAGATAAAAGTTACGAGCTTAAATTTTTTATAGATAATTAATAACATAAAGTTAGGAAAAGTCACGATTTTTTCAAAATTTCAGTTCGTAACTTTTTGAAAAAACGGATTGAAATCTGGTTTTGGGTCAAAATGACCCATCTCGCAGTTCTACTGTTTATGTGTGACAAGGACAAGCTTAATAGAAAAAATAAATTCATGTGAGATGCAGCTTTTTTTCAAATTTCCATCCTATTGTTACATTTAAATTCCTATATATCTATTAAAAGACCTTTGTTTGAAAATTTAATGTACAATTATGATCATGCATGCATTACAAGTATACTATAAAAAAATTACAGCTTTTTATTAATTTGTAATGCTCATGGGGTGTTTTGAAAAATGATATTGAATGCTCATTTTTTTCTCAAAGATATTAATATTTTTTAAAAAGATTTCTTTTTATATTTTTAGTATTAATGTAAATGTGAACCTTTGTTTTAAACAACATTACGTATACTTTGAGACTAAAAATTAACAAAAATGACAGTTTTCAATTTTAAAGTCCCTTGTCCTCTTAAGTGCTATAATTTCTATGAGTAGTTTGTATTTACTTTTCTTATCACAAAGTAGTATTTTGTTTTGTGTGGGATATTTTTAAAAATTGGTTATTGAATTAAAATATATTACGTGTATAGTAACGCATGCTACACGTCTGAGTAACTCATGCCACAACATAGATGAATGAGTTTTAAGAATGACCACAAAAGGAAAATAAAATTTAATTTTGAGATTTTTTTTAGCATGTACAGGTATTTAGATTTTATTATTATTGTAAGCAAAATAAACCAAACAATAAACGTCGCTTTCAGACATCCATTTTCTCATTGAGGACATAGTACAAACGGTTTCTAGTCTCTTTCGTGGTTGCATTCGGTAAACTCTGAATAGTGTGGTTAAACATGAAGTAGGATAAATCAATTTCACCTGGTCTAAAAATAGTTCTATAACTTGTTCTTCTTTCTTATGAACATAATCTCAAACTTGGCACATGTATGGCAAAATGTTGTTATGTGGCTATTTTTCTTCAGATAAATTGTACAATGTGGTAAATTGTGTAAGTTTAACTATGATTCTTTGCAGCTATGAGCCATATTCTTTTTCGCAATCCATGAATTTTATTTTGCGAACATCGTCATTTTCTATTTTTTTTTTTCTGTGTGAGCTTTTAAAAGTTATATTGGCTTGTGAGGATAAAAAATATCCCACAAAAGTATCTGAGTGGGGTAACCATATTGACAATTAACCTATTTTATATTAACTTGATCAGTTACGGCAAGTAATTTTAAATGCATGACATTTGTGCAAATAACAACTGAATTCACTTTCTAAGTGTAGCATGAGCTATTATAAGGTAACTCATGCTACAATAGTTTTACGCAAAACAACACAACAAATTTGGGCGCTACCTCTTTTAAATTTTTCTTCTAATTAATACGGCTAAAAACTTCTTATAATTAATACGGCCAAAAAGAATATTAAATTTTATAGTAAATGATAGTTTATTACATTTGCAAGGGTAACATGTTTTGGTAACCCATGATACATGTGCTAGACACTAAAATCCTTTAGAAATAATAGGTATACCTAGTTACTTTGATTCTAACCATTTATTTTATTATTTTTATAAACCATATGAGCGTATTTATCAGAAACAATATTAAAATATAATTTTAAAATTTACAAAATTACAAAAGAACACATCTTTTCGCAGAAATTTAACGCTCCATCGTACAAAAGCTTCTGATGTCTGACTTTTAATTGTTGCCATTCTGATAAAAAGAAACTTTTACACAAAATATAAACTGTTAACAATACATCTACAACAATTCGGCATAATTTATCACACCATTTCTGAAAAAAATAAAAATACTATTTTTAATGGTCATGTCCATGTTCATATGGAATTGCCCTTAAGCGAATGAAATAAAATTTAGCATCATCATAAGTGGTCTTTTGAACTATAAACATCAAAGTTCTTCTAAATGTTTTACACATATCCAGTTTTTATGAAATTTGAGGATACGTTTGCTCATTTCTTGAAAATTGTAAAGGAACAGAATGAAATTTGGAATTACGCTGGCTATCAAAACTATACATACAATTTTTTTTTAAATATTTCATAGATTTTGAGTACAGATTGCAATCCGGAAAATCGGATCCGGTAATCCGTTGGATCTGACATCATTAGACGTCTACGGGATCCGGAAATTGCAAAAAAGGAAAAGACTAAAATCACTAGATCTGAAAAAGACTAGATCTGAAAATGAAGGAGTTAGAGGACTTATCTTAAACTCATGACTATTTGTTGACAATGAAACCGACATGTTTAGAAGATTAAAGGAAATTTTCAGCTGCTGGCTGTATTTATAACTCTCTAAGAAGTCGATGGGCAGATGACACGATTAACAATATTTGTTTCCTACGATCGGTTTTTAAAATGCAAACTTGATTTTTTACAGTCGATATACCCAAAATTATTATTTAAGAAAAGTTTATTGAAAAATACTCGATGTTGTGATAATTGTGCTATTCATTAAATTGATCTGTGATAACTATCATAACTATTATAAGACTGCTTGATGAAATTACATAATTATAGTGAACTCAGTTGATGAAGTTAGATTTGTGTAATACAAGAAGTTTACGTATTGTAATGTCAGTTACAAGATGATTTTCAATGATGTCATTTGTGACCTCTATTAAGACTGAAGTCAAACTATTATACTAAATATTACGTTTATAATTATAATATTTATAATTAAATTATAAGTATATTCATAGTATATAATAACCCAAACACTGTTTCATTGATATCCATTGTTTTATTTTGATGACAAATAAATTTTTGCTGTATTTTTATATCCGGTAATAATAATAATGTAGTATAATATAATATACGATAACGTAGATCTAGTCTCATATCATATAATACAAAGATTACAATTTAACTTGTCATTCCAGATACTAAATTTTCATTGTTCATTTTATTCGTAATTGTTGGTTAACTAAAGTAGAGTTAGTAATAAGTTGACTAAACTTTACGATACACTCACTCAAACATCTTTCATACAGTTAATTTTTGGAAAGAAAGAAAAATCCTTTTGATGTGGCCAAACCGACCAGATTGATAGGGATCTGACCGGATTCTACTGGATTGAAATCTCTAATTCTGAGCTTTTGGGAAAATCATGTAAATGTTTGTTCTCTCAGCCTTCGAAAACTGCTTGGGATAATAGAATGAAATTCAGATACGTGATCAGCCCTCAAACAATAAATGTCGGATTTTTAAAATTTGAATAAACTATAAAGCATTGCAAACAATTAATTTTTACTTCCGTATACGAAGATCCAGATTTTGACGAAAAAATCGATTTTGACAATCTCAAAATTTACTTTTAAGGTTTTTTAGTAGACATCTCATCGTATGCATCCATGTATATTCATATAAATGCATGTACAACCCATTTTGACCGACCAAAAGTCCATTTTGACCAGTTTTTACCTGTCATCCATACGTGCGTACATATGTATGTAACTCGCGTATCTAAAAAACTATTACTCATAGAATGTTGAAAATTTGTCTTTAGAATTGTAGTAACATCTAGTTGTGCGCCTCTCTTTTTTGGTTCCAGTAGACTGGATAGTTTATTTACAGGGCTACCCAAAAGATTTTTTATACATTACGCTTTGAGGGCATTAATACATTAAAGCGCATTTTAGAGATATTGAAGTATTTCAAACGAACGCTGTTAAGGATTAAAAAACGAACATCCCATCGAAAATAGTGTCTTCATATTTCTTCGACAGGAACACAGAAAAATATTCCAACATATTACGGTTAATGGCAGTTTTAAAAATACTCGCTCGTTTCAATCACGATACCATCCTACCATATAGTTAGATAATGGTCCGACGACGTCATGTGCTTCCCTCAAAAATTGGGCCAAAAGTCGCCATGCTTGGTGTCACCAAAAGTCGCCTTTTTGCTGCACTTATGTATGTATGTATGTAACTCGCATGTCTCAAAAACTATTAGTCGTACATTGTTGAAATTTTATATGTAAGATTTTTGTAAGATCTAGTCGTCCACCTTTATTTTTGGTTCCAATCTAACGGAGAGTTTATTTACAAGACCACCCAAAAGAATTTCAATACATTGATGTCTACGGGTATCTTCAATATAATACGTCTGTAGTCAGTCAATGTTCGGTCCATCCCCAAAATCTCGCCACTTGTCATTGACCTCGGCGAGTTTTGACGGAATATCACCAAATTTGGCTCCAAAAATAATTTCGTATTTTGCATAACTCTAAATCTTTTAGAATGTTAAAATTTTGTATTTAGAATTATTGTAACATCTAACTGCCTATGTCGTTTTTGATTGCAAAAGGCTGAGTAATTTATTTACACAGTCAGCCAAAAGACATTAAATACTGACAAAAAGACTTCAATTAAGCTCTATGAATAACTTCAATTCATTAAAAGTCTGTGGTGAATCAGTATTTTCACTTTGACCAAAATCTCGCTAACTGTCGCAAACGTGTCTGCTTTTGGCCAAATATCGCCCAATTAACTGTCAAAAGCAAATCTTCCAAATTGAAACCAGCTTGGTGATGTCTTAAATATTTGGCTAGAAATCGCTATCCCTATTGCAGCATTTTATCTCTTTGAAACAAAATAAGTTTAGATGAAGTGCGCTGAAAATACTTTTGATTTAATAGACGTTCAAAGAACTTATGTGGTGTCAATATCAGATTTTTTTTTCATCTTTGGAGGTGAAGTATCACTTTAAGGTGTCTGTATGTAAGATATTAGTTATCTATTCAACTTCAACAAATTTCGTCATTTTTTCCTTTAAAGTTTATTTGCTTTTTTATATTTTTCGAAGACTGTACAAAATTTTCTGGAGGCGTGATATTAAAATATATAGAGTGAATCAAATAAAATTTAATTACCTTCGAGAAATGACCTCGTGTCATAAAAAGCCCATTTTGTTAAAATAAAACGTTACTTTTGAAAGTAAATTGTTTTCTCTATTGACAATTTCACTCAGCACTCAGTTACTCTCTTACCGCAATTTTAACAGTACGGGGAAATTGTAACTTTACTGTCTGTACTTTTGCCGATATGTTACTTTTATTCCTTTTACTCCTACAATGCTGACGAATACTCAGGCTTTTCGGATATTTTCATTACATCATCCCTCAACGACTGGTATTTCAGCAACTAGGTTTATAAAAGACTAACCGAACATGAATTCCAAGCGGGATATATTTTAAAAGAAAAAAAAATAAAGAGTTAATATCCATATTATATAGAACCTTATTAACAGAGGTATAATTTCCAGTAAATGAAAATTGTTTTTATATAATGTATGAAATATTTAGTAACTTAGAAGAATTTTTGAGAACAAAAAAATTGTCACTATCGTTTTGTAAATTTATCGATAGTTTTAAAGCTCTTTTATACGTTATAAATAATTCTTCTTTTAAGAAAAAGAACATGTAGCACTTTGTTATTATTAATTATGTTTTTGGCAGGGACGGCATTTCAGTTTTTCATTTGGGGGTGCGAGATTTGAAAAATTTAAATCCAGAATATCGAATAAATAAAATGTTTGTTAAATTTGGGGGTGCGATCGCACCCCCTTGCGCTCCCTATTTGCCCACCCATTTCCCTGATTTTTGGTATGTCTTATTTAACCCGAGCTAAATTTTTGGATAAGTCAAAGTCAATAAAACAAGATGTAAAAAGTTTGACTTCCACTCGGATAAACCTCAGTGTGTACAATTTCAAACTGGAAATGGGGAAGGAATTTGCTTTTCGCATCTTATATACTTTAAATACCTCTCCCTCATCATGCAACATAAATGTAACTTAATACGCAAAACTATAATTAAGAAGCAGTACTTTTTTTTAAACAACCTATCCTTTATAACATAACTTATTACTAAATGTAGTCTTTTTCAAATTAGCATCTATTAAAACAGACATTATTTCCATATCAAACGCTAATCTCTTTTTAAACCATATTATTCAAGTAACCCACTTGAAACAGAAAAAAGTACATTTATGGATGTAATTGCGATTCAAAATATATGCACACAATCTCTCGGACAAATATCACCCACATATTCTCTATTTAAATATACCATTTGTTTCGAAACATTTAAATAACTGAATAAATTATTTTAGAATATATGTTTGATAAATTATACTTTTTTACAAAACAATGTGAATGAATCTCGTTCGAAGTTGATTAAACTTCATGTCTGAATAATATTTCTCATACTTATTGCACTTATTTTAAAATTAAAATTTGCATGTATTAAACTCAAATATATTAGCAAAAGTTCTCAAATTTTTCTGAGATATGGAGCTTTATGTAGAATGAATGCAATATGAAGCTTTATGATGAATTGTATTAAAATGTGATAGTATATCATTTAATGATTTATTTAAATGCCGCATGTTTTATTGTCAGGGGAAAGGGGAAGCTGGTTGTCTCACTTTTCGCATATTTAAAAATAACTTGTACCAATATTATTTAAGAAAAATTCGTAGTCTATAAATTAGAACTGTTCTCTAATATTCACGTTAATATGGAAAATCGGAAGAACCTTTTCCATGCTGAAAATCATAAATTTTTATTCACATTTGGAATGTGACAACCTATCCCATTGAGGGTTTATTGTCTCATAAGAACACAGCAGAGTATTATGAAAATTTTTCTATAAAAATGAACTTGCATTGACCTCTACACCTTGATTTTTCAATTAACAGGAGCTGGCAGTGAAAGACTTACAGAGGGAAAAAAATGTAAGAAAATCTGAAACAATTTCAGATTTTAAATACGCACTAAATTGCTATATATTAAAAGCGTATTATAATCCATGTGGGTCTTCCATATTTTCGTTCTTCCTTATTAAAATTAAGTTGGAAAGCATATCATTATTCATGAGTGTGATTAAACAAAATTAAAATTGATATTTCTAACATCCTTTTTATTGGATGTAATACATTAGAAATAGATAGGGAAAAATTCACAATTCCAACTGAATGAAAAATTCCAAAACTTATTCTCAGGTGTATTCATAACCCAAGTAGCAGGTGATCATCTCAAAATCGCACATCATCCATTTTTTTTGCCAAATTAAAAAGTTGCACATTTTAGTCTCCGAAAATTTCCAAATCCTATTTTCTTTTGAGTATAAAAGATTTCATTCCTGCTCTGATTTCACATGCACACGATATTTTAATTAAAAAATAACCTTACAAATAATCTAAACAAAAAAAAACGTTATTCTTTTATTTTTACTTCAAGAGTTTGAATCATTTAATAAACGTGCCAAATATGACAACCAATATATGCTTAAATTCTCCATTTTTCCACTGTGGGGATACAATTGCGAAATGGCGAAGCGAAAAAATGAGCCTTTTGTGACATGTTTTTTATCGATATCTCCTAAAATAATTCGAATTTTGAAAAAATTGTTTCGAGGTAAACTAGAACACTTTATGCAAGCTTGCATTAAGCTTACACGCTTGAATTTTTCAAGCTTAATTCAAGTTTATTGACTTGATAAATCAAGCTTGCTGCAAGTTTGATAAAAGTTTGCTGTGCTGTCTGGGATAGTTCATTGCTGCACGTGTTATTGCAACTTTATCAGTTATCATATAGTTAGCGCAAGTAAGCATTTTTAACAAATAAATGTAAATTTAAATTATCGCCTATCGTTGCAATCACAGATTCGCTGTTTCAATGCTAATATAAAGATTTTGATTTCATTAAGTGCATATGGTCTCTCTCAGACAATGTTTATTCATTCCTGTTGCTAATAAATACGTTTAACAAACTACCCCTCCTTGAACTAATTGAATCAGCTAATGAATGATAGAATAATTTGCAATGATTGGACAAAAGCCTCTATTATATGGATTATTCTTTTCAAGAAAAATATATTCAGATATATGTTCAAAGTTTCTTTGTGATGTCTTTATTTTTAGACTTTGCCCATTTGTTTCATTAAAATGAAATTTAAAAGCCATTTTATTTAAATGTATAGCTTTCAAATAGAATCAGGTTTCAATATCATGATAAGAACTCATGTTAAAATTACGAATATATGAAAAAGCGTCCGACAATATCAAAATATTCCTGTAATTTTTTCTGAAATTTTAATAGGGTAAAAGAAAATCTGTCTTTAAGTAAAGTAAATTATACTACATATATCACAAACATTAGTATTTTATAAGCATATAAGCATAATCCTATGTAATAGCTTTAGAAATTTAGAAAAGAAAGGGTGCAGCATGGCACCGGTAATTAAGATCAAAGTATTATCATGGACCAGCGGATAATCATAGTTAAAATAGGAAGGTTATAGCTAAACGCCCTAATAATGTACAGTAAACAATAAATTTTTAACCAAAACATTCGAAATAAAACCATGATTAAAAGCATTACTTTTTCTTAAAGCATTCTCTAAAAAAAATGATGTTGGAAGTTTTTCTGATAATGTACAGCTTAGATAAATGTTTCAATGCTGGAAATTATTTTTTACTTTCTTCATTGTTGTTAACGTTAACTATACAGCATTTGCATGTTAGTCGAAGTTTCATTTCACTCAGCACTAATCCTACATTTCTAATATTCATTGACATTCATTCGTATGCGCCGTAAAAGTAAAATTTAACAGAAAGTTTCTAGCAAGTGTAAGGTTGTTTTTTTTATAGTGTATACAGCATATTTCTACAAAACACGAAAAAAAGATTTATTTTTGGACTATTTTTGAGAGTTCAGTTTTCAAGATTTAACCCACTACCAGTGGCGGATCCAGAAATTTTTTTTGGGAGGGGCTAAATTTTTAAAAAAGCTTGTTTCGTCGAATTAAAATGTACTATAAATCAAAATTTTAGTCTAAACCAATGTGCATGCTTTTGGAAGGAGCTAAGTTACAAAATATGATAACTTTAGCTATTTAAAGTGTATAATAAAGCAGAATGTTACCCTTTAGCAATATCTTTTTTTTGGGGGGGGGTGAAGCCCCTAGCCCCTCTCCTGCATCCGCTACTGCACACTACACGTGTCATAAAGGTGTTTATTTTTCTATTTGCAATCAACAATTTACTGATTTCATTACATTAAGAATATGTTACTCAGTATATCACTCAAAAAGAACTGCGAAACAACGCACATCTTCGGAAAAGCATTGGTGCCACTGATCCGCATTTGATCTTACCTCCTCAAATTGCTGGTCCATTTACGAAAGCTCTACGTCTAAGATAGTATAAAAGCTACCCGTAATTCAGGAATGGGATTTTTGCCAAGAAACAGACAAGGATGTAAGTGCACGCTTAATATTTTGTCGTTATTGCCTAAATTTTATTTTTCGGTCAATGGGGGGACAAAACTGCTTATATAAATCACCAACAAAATATATAAATTTTTTTAGAAAAATATATGAGAAATTTGTGTTTTTATTTTTGCTCTAAATTGAATACATATAATGCCTGAATTCTGAAATACAGTAAAATATATCCCTAACGAAATTAAAAACAATGTGTGGCTGATACATCTAATTTAAGCCAAAATAAATAATTATTTCTGAAAATTTTCGAGAAATATTTTAAGGAGGTAACGTTTTATTTTAATATTGAATGTCCTTTAAAATTACACTAGAATAAACTAATGATATACGAAAATTTCAGCCTTGATTTACTTTCTATAGTATTTAATAAAATTGACTAATAGAATTACTCATCACTAGTTTTATATACGTTTGTTACTACACAAAAGAATTTTATGTGCTGTATACAATGAATGGGAAAATTTTGATTCTTTGAACTCGGGAGTCGTATGAGTTTCAAGGCGCAAAAATAGCGCTTATTTAATTTTGTTAGTAAAACTGTTCCAATCGTTAATATCATCTTTAATATTTTAGAAAAAGTATTTTAATCTATATAAGTCTAGAAAAATGTTTTATGAAATGCGTTGCAAAGTAGATTTTTTACGTTTAACAGAAAAGCAAAATAAATTCACGATGAAGTTATTTTCATTGGGATTAATTTTTGGTGAATCTTAGTACTTTTATTTGCCGTACACTCAGAGAATTATTAAAGAGACATTTGTTTATATATGCTATTATGAGAACATTTTTTATTTAAAAGTTACTCAAAAATGTGTCGAATATTCAACTATTTAGAATGCGTGCACACACACACACACACACACACACACACACAAAATGGTATCTTGCAGCACACCGTGAATTCATTGGTGATAGAAAATTTAGTAAAATGAAGACATCAAATCCAAAGCTAAAACATTTCCAATTATACTATGAGAAAATTTAACTAGTGTAAGTTAGGCTTTTAAAAATTTAATTTATTGAAGTTTTCAAGAAGTACTTTTAACACATTTTTTACTCAAGTGCATTATTTCAAAGTGAAAGGTAATAAATTCTTTATAGGAATGGGTATTGCACGAGATTTAATCAAGTTAGGCATCTTTGTATATTTTTAACTATAATATTTCAAAACCATACACTTTAACCTAAATTTTCAAATTTTTGACACATTTGGTATCTATATCGGTATAAATTTACTATGAATTTCAAACCGTTGAAGGCAGGCTGTCTTCTTAATGAAGATAGAATACGCTTTTATTAAACACAGCATACAGGCTTTGGTTTCACACTGCCAGCGATGTTCAGATCATTAGTCTCGCCTGTTAAATTTATAGCCTGGTCATGGATAACGAGTTTAACGCATTTGACTTTTTAGCCTGACAGCATATGCGTAGTTTAATATATGAAAGAATATTTAGTTTAAGCGTTGACACCCGGATCATGTTTACACGCAACATAAATGGTAAGATGTTGTATGAAATCTGAGAATATGATAATCAGAAAATACGCACATATAACAAAGCTAGAATATCTTTAACTGTGATGAAATGACCGTGCAAAAATAGAAGACTAAAACCAGAGCAATATTGTTCTGGATATTAATAACATAAATACGAGTACGGTTCAAAAATTTATAGATAATAAGATCTTTAATCCGAATGTTTGTTAACAAAATCACAGAGATACACAGGAATAGCAAAGCATATGGTAGAGGGTATTTTTGAGCTGAAAAATAATACATTGGTTCATGTGGGGCACACTGGGTCACCTGAAATGGGATACATTGCGTCAGTAAGACTCATTGTGTCCACATTTATATATTTATTGTCTGTTTGTAAGTTTCTTACTTTTTAATGTTTAAATGATCTAAATTTATCTAAATAAATCTTCGTAGATTCTCATCTGCCACATCTTAAACAGCCACAGAATCTCAAATTTCTAAAAATTATGTAAAACAGAAAATGACACCCGAGATGGTAAAAGCCTTTTCCGAAATCTGATGCAAAATAGAAAGAATTGAGAGGCAATCTTAAAAAAAATCAGAAATTCTTAGAGATACACTTGTTAGAGATACGCAAATAACAATAAAAAATGAGATGAATAAACAAAAGAAGAGTGAAAGGCTGAATGATATAAGCAGGCATAAAAAAAATGCAAGAAATAACAATAAAAAATGCAAGAAATAATTTCTTGCATAAAAAAAATGCAAGAAATTACAAGAATAGCTCTACTGAAGAAGAGGCAGGATTAAAAGAATCTTCTCATGAATCTAACTTTGTGGAATTGGAATTTGAAGGTAGAGAAGATTTTAATTTTGACATTGGAGATTTCATATTAATTGAGGTCTACGGCAAGAAAATATGCAGTTTCAAACACTATGTTGCTGAAGTTGTAGGCAAAAATAAAAATGAATTGGAAGTGCACTACAGGAAATGAATTGAGCCAGTTTATGCACTTATCTTTGATGAGGTAGACATTTATGCAGCAGACAGGAACGATATTATGAGAAACTTGCCAAAACCAAATGTATTGCAAAGAACAGTGAGAACAGTCACAAGGTTGGATTTTGCTATTGATTTATAATGGTCAATAGTTATTGCGAAATAACGGATTTTGATTTAATATCGTAAAAATAACCATAAAACTAAAATTTTATAAACTTAACAGGACTTCAAGTATTATTATCTAACTAAAACCTGTCTCTTTAATTTTATTAACAAATTTAGTATGTATATATTTTAGAACCATAAAATTAACATTTACCTTATATATATATATATATATATATATATATATATATATATATATATATATATATATATATATATATATATATATATATATATATATATATATATACTTTGAGCTACTTTAATATCTAACTTATTACTAAATATTGTCAGACATAAAAAAAGTTTAAGTTACTCACTCTCGAGTGAAAGAAAATTTTTTATTGTATTTCTCGTTATCTTACTCACTGTACTCCATTTGTTGACCCAGTGTGTCCCTTTATGAGGTACGGTGGGTCAACAAAAAGTACTTAAGTAAAATGGTTTTTATTGTACTACACTTTTCTTAGAATTAAACTAAAGTTAATCAGGATAGGCAATAGATCAGAAAAAATAATACATTAGTTTATATTCTGTTTTTAAAATATTTTTTGAATCATATTTAAAAATAAAAAATTGACCCACTCTACTCCCCGTCTCCCCTAGATCACATATAACCATGAGAATTAGAGGTATATATAGGAAGTTTACAAATGTGTAAATATTACAGACTTTTATATTAACTATATTGCACGAATTGAAGAAGAACAAAAAGTTGCTATTCAGCAATGTTTACAGCATAACTCTTATTACAGGAAAATACTCTGAAAATCCAGTATTATTTAATGTAGAAGATTCTATTAGAATAAGCATAACCCTAAGCCATGCATAATTTGGAACGTCTTTACACTTTAATTGGGCATTTTGGAATTCATTTATGTCATAACCTTTTGGAAAAAATAAAATCGGTACATCGTGCCTATTAGTGCATTATCAAGTACTTGTTTGAGTTTATTATTCGTAATATGTTTTAAAGCATGTAGTACTCTTTTTAAATAATTCTAACTTAAAAACCTGCTCTAAGAAAGAACTGTGAAAAAAACACGACATACATGTTTCTAGAAGAGACCGATTCAGTTATATTGGATTTGCCAAAATACTATTTATTTGCTTTATGATTTTAATAAGGATAATTTCTTTAATAATTACTTTTGAATCAAGATTTACAGAAATATTTTGAAGATGCCACTCACACGATTAATAATAGTAAAAGTGTAAATTAAAGAAATGGTAAACATACCGGTATCTTTTATATTCAATATAATGTATTAAAATTTTGTAAAACAAGGATGAAAATGCTGCTTGTAAGTACTTTATATTTTGTACATAACGTCTTTTAAGCGTGACATAGACATACATTGAAACTTACATTTACTCTCTTTTTAGATATCAGTTTTTGAAAATATTTTAAGCAAAATACGTTCATTTAATCAGGAGATCCTTGTAACATCTTTAAAATTTACACAAATTTCAAGCCTATTTGAAAATGTGTATATAAATATCAAATTCTAGTGCATTTTACATAAATCAAAAACATTGAACTTTTATTGTCAGAAATTTTCTCAGATAAATTTTAAATATACATGTGAAACGTTCAACTTACTTAATTTAAATGGGTTTGTACGAGAGTATCACTATAGTATCTTAAAAATTAAAATTAAATCATCCACTCATTTTATCTCCGTTACTCAATGTTTATTTTAATACATACATTCATATATATTCATATATACTATATATATGCAGTTCGTATATAAAAATTCTTTAAAAATAAAAACGCTTTAAAATATTTTAAATGTAATTTAGCAAATTTTGATTAAATATTACCGATTTCAAATAACAAAATTTCTCCTTTGTAGAATGCTGTGAATAAATGCAATGAATCACGAAAAATTGCATTAATTTAATTATGATTAACGATGGTAAAATTGTCACCTTCGGTATAATTTTTTCTAGAGTTTTGATATATGTGTCGCTGTATCTGAATTCGAATAAAAATGATCTATTATCTAATTTTAAATATATATATATATATAGATATACATATAAATATATATGTATGTGTGTGTGTGCGTGTGCATACTAGCGACAAAACAAAGTTGCAAGCTTCAAAAAATGTATCTTTAAATGCTTCTTTTATTTAAATTTTCTACCATTATAAAATAAAAATAATCATTTTTATGTATTTCTGTGAACACGTTGCTATATTTTAAGATATTAATACAGGTAGGACACGAAATTTTGTAGCTTATACATGCAAAAAGTTTAAAAAAATTCGTTAATTTTATTGTGTAATTATATCGTAAACAACAATAATTTGGCTGTTTACAATTTAATCGAGACAGATTTCCTATATTTTGTATGTATACAGATATCAACTGCAGCGTTATTTATTTTGTAGAAAAGAATTATTTTAGATAGTAAATTTAAGCAAATACATGTACGGATTATACAAATGAAACAGAAATAAATTAAATGGAATTTATTCGATCATACGAAACGTTTAATTTGCCAAATTAGGTGCAAGATTTCACACTTTCATTACTATTTTAAATATTTTGTATCTTTAAAAAATCACTTTACCTTTTAACTTTATCTGAGTGTTTTTATTTAACCTATAATGAGTCGATCTGCTCAAGAGAAGACGATCGCGAGGCATGAATTATAATAATAAATTGAACATCTGCAGCAATTAAACTTAGGTATAATACGAAAATTAAATAATTGCCATATTTACATATATTGGTGTCCTGAAAGCCATGCTCTCTAGCGATTAATTAAACACAGAGAAATGTCTACGTGAGGTGATGCTTGTCGCAGACTATTAAACTGTGCTCCCAAAACGTAGATACAATCATACATGCATACATACATATCTATTTATCTATATTTATATATATTTGTGGGTGTGTGTGCGCGCGCGCGCGCGCGTGTGTGTGTGTGTGTGTGTGTGTGTGTGTATATACAGTCGAAGCTCGTTTTTACAAGCCTCATTTTTTTCGATTTTACGAACTAGCGGGTGATCCCGAGTATACTCTCATAGATGAATTTACACTTGATTTTACGAACTTCCAGTTTTACAAACATTTGAGTTTTCCCTAGTTGAGCGACGACTATACATACATACACTGGAGAGCCAAAATAGTATGACCACTCAATAACACGCTGCAACTCGCCTGGGCATGGATGCCACGAGTTCTTGGTTGATAACTGGAGACAGGTTGTACCAAATATTTAAGCAGCGGTCATGCCAAGTCGAGGTATTGGAACGTGGTATCGTGTAATCCAAAGATGCTCTATGGGATTAAGATCCGGCGTGCTAGGTAGCTAGGACATTAATTGGTATTCATCATGCTTCTCGAACTCAATGCCAGCCTTGTGACGAAACTCGTTGTTGTGTTCGAAGATTCCATTTCCTGTTTGAAGACATAGTGATACGCAGTGATGTTCAGATAGTCCGCAGCATTCATGGTCCGTTCTACCACAACTGCGGGTCCCAGAACCTCCCTTAGAGAACATCCCCCAAAGCATAGAAACACCGCCACCAGCCTGTGTTATAGCCTGCTGTACAAGAGGGGAACAGTTGTTCTCGTAGAAGACGGCGTACACTGACACGACCATCAAAGTGATGAAAGAGAAACCGGGATTCATCCGACCAGGCAGCTCTCTTCCACATATGTATGATCCAGTCTCGATGTTCCCGTGCCGCTGTAGACGCAGTTGACAATGACGCTTTGTAAGCAGAAGCACACGAGTGGGATGCCTGCTCCGTAGTCCCATATCTAGAGGTGTCCGTTGAACTGTGTGTTCCGAAAAATGGTACTTGGATCATTGGGCTGTCAGCTGAGCCACTGTCTGCCACCGATTTTGTTGTACTGAGCGGGGCAGTCCCCGAGTGCCTCTTTCTTTGATGATGCGTGGACGCCCAGCATCTTGGCGTCTATTAATGGTTTCACCGTCATTAATCCAATTTTTATAAATACTGACAACGGTAGATCGTGAACAACCGATCAGACGTGCAGTTTCGGAGATACTCGTTCCGAGTCTTCGGGCCATTACAGTCTGTCCTCAATCAAATTCGCTTAGATCAACAGCCTTTCCCATCACTCACAAAAATAGGCGCAAGAGCGATTCCTTACCTTCTCCAGTAAGAGTTAAATATCATTCCCACTTGCGCTCCATTTCATACAGGCGAGTTCATTGAAAAATGTGGGAGAGGTCATAATGTTTGCTCGTCAGTGTATACGCATATATATATCTATTACAGATTATTTATAATGGTTCGTTAACCATTTTAAGGTTAACTTATTTCTTCGAAATTTATTACAGCGACCGTTCGTTACAAAGGAAAGTCTGTTCTTGTTTCCGAAAATATCTGTTTAGTAACAGGTACTCACGTAGCATAAGCACCCAAAAGATTATGTACGTGCACTAGTTTTGTTTTTGTTGCTCTTCCAGCATTCGATACCCCGTCTTGCTTGCGTTTTCGCTACTTTTTGTGTGCGTATCTGAAACACATACAAACTAACGCAGAATACATGCACAACTGAAAGTAAAATTTATATAGTAGAATCTGGTGAATCGAAATATCTGAACAAACATTTGTTAATAATAATTTTTTAAGAAATGTTTATATACATTTCTCCAGTCTACACTGGGTATATTGCTTTACTTGCTAAAATCAAACTAAATTCTACCACTAATACCGAACTATCGACTACTATACTAAAAATCATTTGGTACCACCTTTATTATTTACTATTGTATTATTGAATTTTTCGCTTTCAAGTCAATCTTTTGTATAAATATTAATTTAAAAAAATGTCCCTTTTTTAAGTTTCTAAATTTAATAGTTATTTAAACTCGTGTTCTAGATTTCGGAATTATTTTGTTTTCTTAATTATTTATGTTTGAATTGTATAATTACATGTTGGACAAAATAAAAATTAATATATCTTAAAATTGGTTTAAATATAAGAAAAAATATTTCTCTACAATAGGTTTCTGTGATTCCAAATAATTTAATCTTTACATTAGGAAAGTTCAACGCAAAACACCTTTCACTTTCCTCTCAAAATATATTAGATCTGTCACAGTGTTTTCGAATTCCAGCATACTGATATTAAAATAACCTGCATTTTTGTTTGCTTTCAGAAGGAAAATTTAAATTTTGTCCGCGTTATGCAATAAAATGGTTTTACAGCAAACGATTTTCTGTCGCACTGCGTGGAAAAATTTCATTCTGCTTACATTTCTTCCATTCAAAGTAAGTGTCAGTGACAGGATGCAATAATGGAGTAAATACGACACGATTCATCATTCGCAATATCTCCAGATATTATGAACTGTCGACGAAGTTATCACGTAATGTATCACAGAAGCGGTATCATAAATAAACCTGAATGCAGTAATATCCTGTGCAGAAAGCTCTGTGCAAACGCATAGATAAATTAACGTGAATGTGATACGTATTTGCAAATGAAAATACTTTACTCGGTGAATTTTGCATCATCACGAAAAGTTTTTTATATTTGTGCCTACTGACAACTGGATTTTTGTTTATTGAGAGGAAAACATAGCATTGCAGAAAGGTTTGTTGTAAAGCAGGAAAAGGTTGTGACATGGTAAATTTAGGCCGAGGAATTTATCATCTGACATTTACACATGATATAGAACATAGTTTGTGCAGAAAATTCGACAATGATTCACAATTGTAATCGAAATCTCGAAAGGGCTGTCATTTGACAGCTTTCTGGATAGACCTACGAAAAAATTATTTAATACACAAAAATAATCATAAAAGCTTTGTTAAACATACATAAAACAAGCTCTAACAATTATACATACATTTCAAGATGAAACATTTCATGTATCTCTACAGACTTCATGTGCAGTTATTATAAATGTAATTTGTGCTTTATGAAAGGTTACTAATTTTTGTTTCACTTTTTTAAAGATTTTTAAAAATTTGTTTTTATTTTCCTACACTCTTTTTTCATTACTTTTGATTTAATCCTTTACAATCTTTAATGAAGTGAACTCAACAATTTCGAGTTTTAGAATCTCAATGAAAGGCTTCATTATAGAGGTGAAACTAATTAAACGGCAAGGAAGGATATATATAAAAAGTTGACGTTACTCAAACATTTTAGAACTCAAAAGGGTAAAAAATGATTAATACATATCAATCTAGGGTTATCTAGCCAATGTGGAGTGTCGTTTATCTTTCGTGAGCAGAAAAATAACAATGCCAGTAAAAAAGTATCATTGCAAATAGAACTGACAAGTGATTTTGCTGCCATTCCGAGCTGTTTAACTTTCCCGAAAAGAAGTATCATCTTTTCGCAAAAAAAAAAAATAATAATAATAACGAATAAAGCCTTACTGTTTCAGAAGCGGTTTAATTACCAGAGGGGGAAAATACCATCATTTTATATTTTTACTTTAAAAAAATTTTCTTGCAATCAAATTTTTTTCTGATTTATAAGACATCAATAGAGAATCACGCTTCTGTTTTTTCATTTAAAACGTCACATAAAAGAGTCTTTTATGAAGAACTTTTTAGGGTTTCACTACAGCTCTATCTTTTTAGTTAACAGCTTCAACACAAACAGTTCTTTTACTATTATAGAAATATTATTTTTTGCATATTTTTTTTTAGAAAAGTATCTTTTGAAAAGATTACATCACTATGCCATGAATAGAGCACACATTCTGAAAATATTTAAAGTTATGAGCTAAAACAAATTAAAAAAACCAATGCATAGAAGCACGCTAAAAATGAATCTCGTATACAGTCATTTTAAATATGCTATGAAAAACAACAGTTGGTTGATATTTAAAAACAAATTTGGCTATTTGATTCTATATACTGGATACAAAAATTAATATATCCTTTTGATACATGAATAGCTTCCTATCCAGAAAAATACCAAATAAAAAAAGGGATCCAGCAGAATTTTGCTAATAGCATAAAACAATTTTAACAACCTCGTTCTTGAATTGATATAAGACTATATAAGAAGAATAAGAAAAATGATATTAAAGAACTTTAAATCTGTAAGTGATTTCTTTCCTCTGAAAGGACGAACGATACTAAGGAATGGGTTAAAATCCCTAATAGAATTTTTATACACTGAATTTCACTCATACTCATTCGAAACTTAGAACTAACTATTGCATCTAACTCAAATAGAACCTTTTTTTCCACTGTAACACCAGCTGAAGCACATATACCAGTGCTACAATAGCTTTTCTCTCTTCACCAGTCTGTCACTGTGAACTTTCCCTGAAAGCAGAGCAATACGCTATGAATTTCATTACATTATTTCAGAACGTTCGATCTTCTCTGCAGCAGTTTCTACCCATTAATTCAGAATGACTGTTCCATTTCGAAGATCTAGAACCGTCTTATAAACAACGATACCATGATGAAAATTACCGGCGAACAAAGCATCTAGAATGAAAGACAGAGATTGTCCCAAGTTTCTATTCCACGTTTTTTTTTTTTGTTCTTTAGAAGTCTGTATACATATAATTTTTCTTCAAGAAAATATGCCTGCGCATATTTTCTTGAAGATGGAGTGGGTTGTTTCAGATTCATTCCTTGTCCGACCGAAAAAGTACTCAAATACCTTCAGGAAACAAACGTAAGCAAAATAAAAAAAATAAAAATGAATATTTTTTTACCACAGATAGACCGCTCATTGTTACAACATATCATTGTCACAAGCATAGCCTAATAAGAGCAACGCTCAAATGTAATTCAAAAAGTAATGAGAGACTAAAGACATAATGGAACATTGGGAAAAATTCTCTACCAGTGCATATCTGTAACAATGGGAGTGAACAGGTTATCCCTGAATACTATAACTCCACGAATGTACATCTTAATTTTGTATCATTTTTCGTAAAATAATTCCTTTTGTAATCAGAACAATAATTTTCAATCATTTCATTGTAGGTCAAGTGCGAGGAATTGGTAGATGTATAAAACCTAAGATAAACATTTTAAAATAACAATTTATTTTCTTAAAACGTGTAAATCAAATATGACCTCTTTTTTAGTATTTCGTGTAAGCTGAAATTTTGAAATAGGTATCAACTGTATAAATAATAAAATTGTGTATAAATGAGGCGGAATTAAATACAAATAACAGAAATGACGTAGGGTAATTTATTAACTTTTATTTTCGATTGCCGCTAAGTCATGATTTACAATGCAAATGTAGTTAAAGAGTAACAACATTACAGAACTAAAATACAATAGCATGGAATTTACTTTTATTTCAATTTAAGATTACATAAATGTTACGTCGAAACAAGATGCTGGTGTTCAGAAAGCAAATTCTATGACAATAACAGCCTAACTTAGTTGGACATAACCTAAAAATTTATTCATCTGAAAGCTTTTAATTTATCTTAAAACCAAACTCTCAGAATCCTTTTTGGAGAAACAGAAAACACAAAATACACTTCTATTTTCGTCAAAAATTTAATAGCAGTTTCTCCTTCTTTTTACTGGAATTTTTTAATTTTACGGACGAAAAGATAAAACGCGCTTCAGTTACTGAGTTATATTCTGCTGGTATGGAGAGAAGTAATAATGAACGTTTATTTGTTCAAAGAACCGATAAAGTTTCTAGATTATTAATTTTTGAAAAATTCTTGCAAATAGTTTCACGTGATTAGTAATCAGTTTAGACAGTAAAAATTTCAGAAACTTTTGATCTAGATTATTTAAAATCAAACTTTCAGAAGAATAATTTATTTTCAGCAATGTTTCTTTTGTATTAGACACTTTTTGGTAAGGTAAAATGAGAAAACAATTTTGATCTAATAAAAAAAATGCATTTTACATCAATTTAAAATACCATCTTAATTTTGTAAGGGAGTATGATTTGTTACGGAAATAAATCTCTATAAGTAAAATGAATTTGATATTTAATAACCTAGTGAAAGTTTAATTTATTAGCAAAATATTCGGAGTTAGTTGTTGTGAAAGTTTAATTTATTAGCAAAATATTCGGAGTTAGTTGTTTGAAAAAGTTAATTAATTTGGTACAGGTTACTTTTCATCATAATAAATAAGTCTTAATCAGAGATCGGTTTGCACATTTCTGGCTTTTTTCGGATACATGTATTCGACCAATAGCCCAGACGAGAATCAATTTCATATCATTCACTTCGGTCGTTTTCACGTGATGCTTGAACACAAATTGACGCCGTTTGAAAGGATTTTCGCAAAATCTCAAAATCCAATCAAGATTTTTTTTAAATTCTACCCCTATGTTTTAAGTTGAGTGACCACCTATCATTACACCCAATTTCATATCATTCGCTACAGTCGTTTTTACGTGATGCTTGAACACAAATTTGCGCAGTTTGAAAGGATTTTCGCAAAATCTCAAAATCCAATCAAGATTTTTTTTTAAATTCGACGCCTATGTTTTAAGTTGAGTGACCACCTATCATGACACACAACTTCATATCATTCGCTTCTGTAGTGACCACCTATCATGACACACAACTTCATATCATTCGTTTCTGTCGTTTTTACGTGATGCTTGAACAAAAAAAGCGTCACGGACAGAATGACAGACAGACAAACTTATTTTTGAGGGTCGCATCGGATTCCGGGTGCTTGAAACGGACAGAAATCGCAAAATTTTTGAATTCCAAGAAATGTACAGACAAAAGTCTAATTTTATTTATATAGATTTAAAATTTTCGTATTTCTTTTCTAGGTCAATAAACTATGATTCCGTACATTTAGTTCCCATCTTTTTGAATTTTACGAATAAGCTCTTTTATAAATAATAAGCTCTTTAACCAAAACTGTTTACTCGCGAAATCCAAGAGATATATAGACATATGAAGGCATTTGGTACAAATTATTTTTTAACGCAGCCTCCGTGTGATTAATATAGATACAGATAAATACGGGTTTTAATGAAAATAACAGTTCAAACAACTCCAAATCTTTGATAAAAGCACCTGTATAAAATTGAAATGCATCATATTTAATGTTTACGGACTGCTTTGAGTGTCACAATTAAAGTGAACTACTTGGGTAGCAGTTACTATGTTTAGATGACCTACTCATAAAAGGTAAAATATATAAAGAACTAGTAATAAATATGTAGTACACGAAAAAACCCCACTGCCGATGAAGTTTTGGCCTAATATTTTATACTAACAAAAAATCCCCATCCCTTCATTATGTCCTGCACAAAATTTCATAACTTTCTGAACATAGTTCCTGTGGTGGTTTGGGTTTTGTTATGATTAAAATTTGATGAAACCCAAGGCCAAAGATGATCGTACAGTGGTACTGTGCCGCGCATAACCTGCCTGGCAAGTACTCCTAGGATTACGCTGAAAAAGGAAAATGATTGACATACACCTAAACACTAAAAAAACTAAAGACTCTATGAACTGCAACTAAATTCCATTTATTCTTAGTTATTCCAATAATATTAATTAAAAGACGATATTGAAATAATTTTAAAATCATAACATGTCTGGAGAGATGTGGTTTTGGAGGATAAGGGGTATCCACAAAAGGTTTGAGACACTATTAGAAAATAATAGTTTGAATATTCACCATTATGATGAGGTAGCCATCTTTACACAGGGCACGATCGACGCGTGCACTATTGGGACCGCTTTCTTTCTCTTAAGCCATCACCAAGCAACACCGATTCCTTGTTTTTTTTAACACAACTTCATCACTCTGATTCGAAGCACACACTCATTTTTTAAGCCCTTTCGTCCTCTCTTGTCACACACTTTCTCCAAACTCTCTTCTCTTCTGCAGTCCGCTCGTCCTCTCTTCTTTTTCATTTTTTTTCTCCCACGGGGCTGTTTCCTTTTTTCTTACCCCCTCTTACATCATTGGCTGGAGTTTCTGATTTCTTCGTATCGGGGAATTAATGCATCCCCTCGTCGAATCCCGGACATGTAGGTGTGACATCGGGGAATATACCCCGCCAAATTTGCATATCATTTTCGGCCATAAATATTTTAACGTTGACAGTTCATTGTGCTATAATGTCCAGACTGTCCATTGCCTGGCGCCTCTTCTAATTTACTGTCCACTTGTGTGGTCTTCCCATGGAAACAGTCTCAAATTATATTTTACTGCTGTTTTCACTCCACCACATCTCTCCCCCGTTTACATAAAAAAACAAGAAAAAAAAATATTCAATGTCCACAATCACTAGTTCATTACACGTAGCTACACATGTGCTACGTTTTAAAATTCGGCACTTGTCCTGTATAGTCCATGCGATATAGTCCATCATACGTAGCTAATTATGTGCTACGTTCTACCGTTTAGTAGTTGGAGTTTAGTCCATACACAATAGTCCATCACGCGTAGCTACACACGGCGAAAGTCTCAGTTGTGATACATTTGTTCTCCCGTTGTGTCTCAAGCATTTTGTGGTTTCACGTGAGCATTTTCGTTTACCTATGCGGCTTTGCTTTGTCAGATTTTGTTAAATCTGGCAGTATCGATAATGTTTCCGAACCACTTTGCATTAATAACATTAATGAGTTACCTTTGTATCTTGTTTCTCAATTTCTTCAAAATAATATATTGTACACCAATGGGATTGTACACATATTATTATGTTTAATCACACATTCTGTACCAACATGTACCATATTTATATTATTAGAGATGGATATATATATATTAAGAATAACATACAATATCATGTGTGTCTATCACTTGTTACACATATATATTTATCTGCATATCATAAAAAATACTCTTCCCTCTTTTTTTTTTTTTTTTTTTTTTTTTTTTTTTTTTTAAATTTATTATTATTTTTTTTCTTTTTTTTTATATTTTGCTCAGACAGGGGATTCATTCCTATATTGCACACCCTTTTATTTATACGGTAAACCTCACGTACAATTGTTCAAAAATATCTAGCCATAGTCATCGATGCGTTCTTATTTATTCATCAATTTATTCCTAAATTCCCGCGTATTTTCCTGTAAAAGAGTTTCACTGCTAAACCCGTGCGTTCTATAACTACTCTCTCTCCTCTTTTATTCCTTTTAAGCAGAGCCTTCCGGCTGCGAAACTGTTTGTCGCTTGACAATCGGGACTCATGGTTGAAATTTCCGGTTTTTCACTGCGTACAATACATCCGCGCGTTTGGAAAAGGGGGAAACTGTAGTTTGACGACTCAACTCGTGCTGCAACCGGTTTATCTACAGTGCGAGGAGTGACTCGGCACATTTTTCGCCTGTGTTCTTTTAGGATGTCAACGTCGCGTAGAGGTAAGTGATTGTTATTTAATTATTTTGTTAATGAAAGCTTATGCCGCCCTGTTAATTGTATAATCTTGTAAAGAGAAACAAACTTAACGTTACTATTCTTACGCATTATTTTGTAAAGAGACGTTCTGCATGTCTGCCTTATGTTTACTTTAAAATGAATAGTCTCTACAATTATTCTAGAGCGCGTCTTACTCATCGTGGCTATTGCCTGCAATTGCCCGATAAGTACCAAAATCCAAGGGGAAATCTGCAGCTTTCCGTCCCAGTACTCTGGTGACGCAACTCAATAATTTTATTCTAACTTGTATTAATTAAAATTTGATTAGTAAAATTACTGTACTATGTATTTGTCTCGCCTATAGCTGTATGTCCGGTATTTATTTATGTGCATATTTTTGTCTTTTCATGTTGCCCTTCTCTTGCATCCTATGCGTGACGTCATGCCGCAAATCCGAACGAACGACTCGCCCCCCATGGGAATGACTCCCTGCCGGTTTGTTTACCAACAGCAAAAAGCCAAACGACAACACCAGCGGATGCATTGCTAACTTGTGTTTTACTTTTTTTTTTACATATGTATGTGTGTGCCTGTTATCTTATTGCTTGCTATTATTATTAACATTATTATATTTTGTCCGTCTCTTTTTTTTCTTTTTTTTTGGTTGTTGTTGTTAACATTTCCTTCATTTTCAGCTTAGCTTTTCTGCAGTGCACAAGGTTACACGGGATATCCCTTTTGATTATATATCATGTCATTATTATTATGATTCTTATTATTATTACTGTTATGATTAGCTAAATTCAATTGCCTTCCAGGTCGCGTTTTTCTTTTTTCCTATCAGTTTTGTAATTCTTGTCTTCGGTTTTCCTTTCACAGAAATCCCAAGCAGTTAATCAGCTACTCACGCAATTGAAAATCAACAATCATGAAAATGAACACTCTGGACGCACAACTCGGCCGCTGGTAAGAACCCCTTTTTTTTATGTTTGTGCTGTTTCGCGCCCCTTCCGGGAGCGGTTGCGTAACCAATAACCATGGGTAGGGGTTTTTGACTCGTCAGAGTCTGTTTCTTGTGTCTGGGGTTTTACCCGAAAAATGAGGTTTTTATGCACTTTTTTCTCTTCTACATGAGGTTTATTCACCTCTTTAAGTAACAAATTATTATTACGAAATAGTTTCATTACCCTATAAGGGCCGGTAAAAATGGGGTCAAATTTACACTTCTTGTGCATATTTCTCATGTATACCAAATCCCCTATATGGATTGGAGTATGTTTAGCTGGTTTTTCTAAGTTCTGCGGTTTAGCCGCTTTTTCTTGAAATATCCAGGCCTGTTGTCTGTTATTTAAATTCTGCTTAATTAATTTGTCTACAAATATTTGTAGTTCCTCCTGGGACCATTCTGATTCGAAAATATTTTGTCCCTTTACGTCAGTTGTAATGTCCAGGGGTATTTTAATGTCACGACCCAGAAATAGTAACGCCGGCGTAAAATTCGTCGTCCTGTGTTTAGAGGCGTTGTAATAGAGCTGCGCCCATACACTTGCATCTTCCCATTCAAAAGTGTTCTCTGCTATGCATCGAATACACTGCTGAAGCGTGCCTTGTGCGCGTTCTACCGTCCCATTCGATTGTGGGTGGTAGATCGACGAAAAACGACTCTCTATATTGAGAGATTTTAAAAAACTTTTTAATTCCTTTGATCTAAATTGAGGTCCGTTATCCGATATAATCGTATCTGGAAGCCCAAAACGAGAAAAATAACTTTGTAAACATTTAACTATTTGATCTGCAGTGATTTTTCTACATGGAAATAATTCTATATACCTTGAGAAACTATCAATTATGGTAAAAAAAAAAAAAAAAAACAATTGCCTCTGACACTGCGAGGCAGCTTCCCAACAATATCTATATGGAGGAATTTTCCTGGCATTGTTGCTCGGTCCATTTTTTGTCTCGCCGTAGCGGAAATGTGCCTGTTTTTGAATTGCGCACATCTGTGACAGTTATCGATGAACGTCTTTACGTCGTCAAATAAGTTGCCCCAAGTGTAGTATTTTTTGATAAAGTCTATCGTTTTTTGTCTGCCGAAATGTGTTGCGTGTGCAATTTTGATCACGGACTGTTTTAAAGATTGAGGGATCACGATCAAATCTATTCCTGCCCTCTCTCGCGTGGCTTTTCCCCTATAACGAAGAATTCCATGTGTATCGAGATAGAAATTTTTGAACTTAGGACTTTTAGGGGGTTTTTCGCTGACGTGTGGTATTATTTTGTTCAATAATTCATCCTTTTGTTGTTCTTGTCTTATTTTTTCGGTCGTTAAATCCTTCTTCCCTTCGAAGATTTGTGCCGTTATGTTATTTACCTGTTCTTCTTGTAAGATGTATCGGGACAAATAATCCGCGGGGTTTTCCTCACCCTTTATATGTTGAAATTTAAACGTAAATTCACTTAAAAATAATAGCCACCTTGCGGTGATATCGGATTGCTGCGTCAAATCTAAATGGTATTTCCTTGATTTCGCGTCACTAATTAATATAAACTCATGGTTCCATAAATAATTGCGAAAATGTCTCACCGCTTCATAAATTGCCATTAGTTCCAGTTTAAGAGATGAGTATCGTTTTTCCGCATTTTTTAAAATTCTGCTAAAAAATTTGACTGGTGTTCTGCCTTCTGGCCGATCCTGCATTAAAATACCATTAATGGCCGTGTTGGATGCATCGGTTGCTAACAGGAATGGTTTTGCAAAATCAATTTTGGTAATTCTTTGTTTTTCTAAAATGATCTGTTGTATGTTCGCGAAACTCGCCTGACACTCTTCCGACCATTCATATTTTTTGGTCTTTCTTGTGAGCTGCACAATCGGTGCAATAATTTGGGAATATTGTGGAATAATCGTTCTGAAGTAATTTGTCATCCCTAAAAATGATTGAATCTCCTTAACTGACTTAGAGGTTTTAAATTTTGTGATTTTTACGATGTTTTTTTGGTCTGGGGAAATCCCTACTTCGTCCACTTGGAATCCTAAACATGTGATGTTTTTTCGGGCTATTTTGATTTTTTACTTTCCGTGCTATTCGAATGAAATTATTAATCTCCTCCGTCTTATCATTTTCTTCACTTAGCTCCGTATTTTTGGTCTCTGATTTATTAATTGGAATTTCTTCATTATTTATTGTTATGCTATTTTGTTTCGTATTTAAAATTACTTTATTATTAATCATGAAGTCGTAACCTAATATGATTGGGTATTGTGGGTTCATTGCGAAGTTTGCCACGAAGTTTGCCAGGGAAAAAAGGTGTTATTGCATTTTTTATGCCCTATTTTAAATGAAAACTTCACGGCCTTTAGAAAAGGTACAGTTTGTTGTGTCACAGATTTTATTGTTACCTGTCTGGAAATAAAGTTTATCTTTATTTTATTTTTTATTCCTTCAAATATTTCGTTATTTATTAAACTAATTCCTGCTCCTGAATCAATGAGTGCAGCATATTCTTCATCCCCAATGTTAAGCGTTACTAGTGGTAATTTAAATACATTTTGCTCGTTGTCACTCGCCGACATTATATACCTATGGTTCTCTTGTTGTTTGTGTTTATTATCATTTATTTCTTTCGTACTATTTTGTGCTTCTATCATTTGATTTTTATTTTTGTTTTTATGGTCAATATTTACTTTGGTAGCCTCGAGTTTTGTTCTATGGGATCCCAACCTCTGATTATTATTTATCTGTTGCCTCTGGGACCCCTGTATGAGTTTAAATTCTTATAGTCCCTGTTTCCATTTTTGTTCGTTCTGCGGAAATTTGGTTGCTGTCGACCGTCCGCGGGAATTTTTTCCCAGCATGTCTGAGCGGAGTGGTTCGACTTTCCGCATATTTGGCAGATAATTGCAACTTGTTTATAACTACTATTATGTTGATTAACTGGTTGCCTTCTATTTCGGGGATTGAACCAGCAGTCTGTGTCTGTGTGATTTTGTTTTTTACAAAATGAGCATGATTTCAATGGATTGGATTTTTCATTCACTTGAGAAGTCTCGAGTGCCTGAATTTTACTCTCAAACTCTTTTATTTTATCTTTTAATTGCGCGATTTCTAAGTCCTTCAATAGACCAGTAACGTCTGATTTCTGTACTTCAATACTGTTTATGTCCTCTTCTTCATTAAAAATTCTCTCCAGCCTGATTGCCAACTCAACCGCCTCGTCAAAGTGTTTTATGTTTTCTTTTAAAATTTCTCTCCTAATTTCCGGACGTACTGCTTCCGTGAATTTCGCGAGCATGATGTGGTTCTTTATCCTATCTGTTTCCTCTGACGGCTTATCGATCCCTAAAAATGCTTCAGTCTTTTCAGAAATTATGTCCCTTAGTTGTATAATCGATGTTTTCGGGGTTTGCCTAATTGCATTAAATTCCGCGTGAACTTCCGAAGCTGATTTTATTTCCCAAATCTTTGGAGAATGGCTTTTTTCAGGTATTCGTAATTGTTTCCGTCTTTCGTCTCTTTTAGACCTAGTATAAATGCTTTTGCCTTACCTTTGAGGCATGTCTTTAAAATTATGCCTTTCTGCTCATTTGACCAATCGGTGAGAGCAGCTACGTTTTCAAATTCGCTGAAACATTGCTTTGGGTTCTCGAGACTATCGGCCGAACATCAGGGCAATAGAGGGATTAGTCCCGTGTCTGGCGTTTTGTTATGCTGGCTTTGTGCCGAACTTTGGGTATTTCGATTCCTAAGAGACTCTGGCGAATCCTGTGTAACTCTGGGACGAACCATTTTTTTTTTACTTTAAATATTTACAGATACTATTTTACCTATTTTAACACTATATGTTCCGTTACCTTATACATATACAAAATGCACTTTGACACATTCAACATACACATTAATGAAAAATATTGTACATGAATACATACATATTAAGCAACTACTAATTCAATTGTTCAGTTCTACTGATTGTTGCATAATATTCCATCAACAAAATATTTATTTATTTATTTTATTTATTTACTTAATTTTATTCATTTTATGTCAATGTGTTGGTATGACTATAAACTATCTTATTCACAACATTCTTTCTATTAGAGAAATTAATTGTATTAACAAAAATACCTTCTTTGTCACCTTTAAAATCAAAGTTCTTTCGTATATTTTTTTGCAGCAGTATATTTACACTTACAAAACACAAATAAAATATTCAAACAATATCAATGCATGGTTTTTTTTTTTTTTTTTTTGAAACTGAGAAACAAGATAGTAACCTCGTTATTATGATGCATAATTTCTCTCCCAGACTTTGTTTTATTTTTGAAAAATCTACTTTATATATATTTATTATTATTATTATTATTATTATTAATTTAAATATCATTTTAGTTACTAGGAGTACATAAAATTGCCTTTTTTCTACGGCACCATTATGTGGTGGTTTGGGTTTTGTTATGATTAAAATTTGATGAAAACCAAGGCCAAAGATGATTGTACAGTGGTACTGTGCCGCGCATAACCTGCCTGGCAAGTCGTCAACTCCGATATAAGAAAGACCCCTCACAGCAACCATAGAAGCTCGTGACGAAAGCAAAGTTACGCCGTAGGTTTTTCGGCTGGGTTACTAGCTGCGCTCGCTTATCATCGGAGTATTATCGCCAATTCACCCCCGCAGGTACTATTATTGAGAACAAGGGCAGGTACGTCAAACCGGTCGAACGGCAGTTAATCGTCACAGGTGAAAGAGAATTGGCGAAAGTGTACTATACCTTTTCGCCATCAATGGGATTTTGTTTGCTTCGAAGTTCTTGAAGAATGTCCATTATTTGATAAAACTATGCTTGTTAATTGTATTTAAAGCATGGTATACAAGTATTCAGTACCTTTTTGTAGAGGTAATTATGCAGATGGCCCCAAGGTATCCCTTTTCAGTTTACCAAAGAATGAAGAACTACAAAGGAAATGGATAAATGCCATTCCACGTGCAAATATTAATCCATCAAAGAATTTTAAAGTAAGTGCTTTTTTGTTTGTTTTTAAGAATGTATGTTTAGTATATTTGAATTTATGTATCTATAAATCTTTTATATTCATATAAGCATTAAATTTTTTCTTAATTCATGAATTTCATTTCAGTATACAAATAATTTTACATTCTTTATTGTGTATATATATAGTTATACACAAGTGTATATATATAGATATGTGTGTGTGTGCGTGTGTTATCAATACTTTTTTAATTCCTCTTCTTAAAACATAAAAAGTAAAAGCTGGACTTAAAATTGCAAAACAATAATAATAATAATAGTAATTTTGAAAACAATATGTAAAATAAAATCATATTTTGTTATTTGATTTGCAGTTGGAGGAAAATTTTGAAAATTTATTTTTTACAAAATTACAAATAACGAATTAATAATATTATAAGGATTGATATTTAATAATTCTACGAATACTGATAAAATTATTACTCTTATAAGTAATAGCATTATTTAAACCTCATAGTTCATAGTATAGTTAATAGTAATCACAATTCTCGATCACTTGATATTTATCTTTTAGTAAAATGTAGGCTTTTTTATTTAATTAGTGAAAACTATTCATTGCAGGTCTGTGAATTACATTTAAAAAAAGAAGATATTAGGAGAACTTCAGAATGCTACAATCCAGCAACGGGTGAGAAAATAGTGGCAACCTTAACACAACCAAGACTTAAGGATGATGCTTTGCTTACAATTTTTCATGGCTGTCCTGCATATTTATCAAAACATATTAAGGCCAGAGAAGCTCCAGAAAACAAAGCTGAAAGGAGAGAAAATGAGCAACTGCAAAAGACTCTTGAATTAAGTGTGAAATCATTTGAAGAATATCAATCAAAAACTTCCTTTCAAACTCTGGACGAATTATTATTATTACTAAAGGATATTCAAATTCCAGATGTGTTTACGATTGTCAAAGCTGAAAATACAGTTATGTTTTTAAAAATATCTTCATTGCCAGTACCTGAATTATCGTTATCAATAATAATAGATGAAAATTTAATGGTAAGTGTTTTTTATCATAAAGTACCTATCACTGTGCATAATAATTTTAAATTACCAGTACAATTTACAAATATAAATGATTTGCTGTCCCTATTGCATGAATTTATAAATTACAATGGTTTTTCTTTTGATAAATTAAATAATTTAAAATCTTCAGTAAAAAATATTTGCTGCGAGTTAAAGCTAATTGTTCCTGAAAGAAGCCATGATTTAATAGATTTTTTATATGAACAAATTAATTTAATTGGTAAGTAAAACAGCCCATATATATAGTGCAGATCTTTTAGTATTAAGTAGTTTGTTAGATTCAATATCTCCTCATGCATATAGATTTCTCAGAAATAGATGTGTATTAATTTTACCACATCCAAGTACTCTTAATAGACTCACTTCATCTTATAATTTAGATCCTAGAGTGCAAGTACTGCAAGATAATTTCTTAAAATATGCTGAAGATAAATTTCAATATTTAAATAATTTTGACAAAGTTGTAAATTTAATGATGGATGAAATTAATTTAAAACCCTTTCTAGATTACAAATGTGGTGATATAATTGGAGCCTCATACAATTCAGGTAAAGCTGCAAATTCGGCATTTGTTTTCATGATACAAAGTTTGAAATCTCCTTATAAGGATATAGTACATAACTTGCCAGTAAAAACAATAACCGCAGAATTATTGCACGAAGTGATTTCAAAAGTAATTAAAGGGTTACACAGTATAGGTTACAATGTTATTTGCATATCATCTGACAATAGGAGTGTGATTATTAGTAGCTGAATTTGGTTAGATTGAATAAGACTGTTTTGAGCATACATGCTGTTCTGGTATTCAATTATTTTAAAAATGAAGCTTTAAAACTAAGAAGGGTATTCCAATCAAATTACAAAGATAAATTTATTCATTGTTAATTGAATATGAATATGTTTATAAATATAAATAATGTAAAAAGCTTTATATTTTACTTAATAAATATTTTTCGATTCAAACTGTCTATGTGCTTGTTTTTCTTTAATTTTCTTTATTTTTTATAGGTGATAATTAAGAGTTTTGGAAAC
Organism: Cheiracanthium punctorium; assembly: GCA_038373885.1. Classification (NCBI taxonomy): domain Eukaryota; kingdom Metazoa; phylum Arthropoda; class Arachnida; order Araneae; family Cheiracanthiidae; genus Cheiracanthium; species Cheiracanthium punctorium. The sequence continues at coordinate 165,308 of JAWZYV010015914.1, forward strand.
GTTTTGATTAATATTAAACTTTTTTTTTTAGTTTTTTCTAAATGTTTTAATGCTTCTACAAAGGGGGAAAACTAAATAAACTACATTTTCATTCATCAATTTTTAATTGGTCAAGAAGTTAATTTCATGGTAACTATCCTAAACTCTACAATAAATAGTATAATCACTATGTGTAACGAGTGCATATAAAAAGTGATCTAATTTTTAATTAACAAGTAGAAAAAATTGTGAGTTAATACGTTTAAATACGTTCCCTCCTCGGAGTAGGGGGAAAGGTTGGCCTAACAATTGTGACGTCATTTCTCCCGTTGAAGGTCTTTCTATCTATCGGGGTTGACGGGCAAGTACTCCTAGGATTACGCTGAAAAAGGAAAATGATTGACATACACCTAAACACTAAAAAAACTAAAGACTCTATGAACTGCAACTAAATTCCATTTATTCTTAGTCATTCCAATAATATTAATTAAAAGACGATATTGAAATAATTTTAAAATCATAACATGTCTGGAGAGATGTGGTTTTGGAGGATAAGGGGTATCCACAAAAGGTTTGAGACACTATTAGAAAATAATAGTTTGAATATTCACCATTATGATGAGGTAGCCATCTTTACACAGGGCACGATCGACGCGTGCACTATTGGGACCGCTTTCTTTCTCTTAAGCCATCACCAAGCAACACCGATTCCTTGTTTTTTTTAACACAACTTCATCACTCTGATTCGAAGCACACACTCATTTTTTAAGCCCTTTCGTCCTCTCTTGTCACACACTTTCTCCAAACTCTCTTCTCTTCTGCAGTCCGCTCGTCCTCCCTTCTTTTTCTTTTTTTTTTCTCCCACGAGGCTGTTTCCTTTTTTCTTACCCCCTCTTACATCATTGGCTGGAGTTTCTGATTTGTTCGTATCGGGGAATTAATGCACCCCCTCGTCGAATCCCGGACATGAAGGTGTGACATCGGGGAATATACCCCGCCAAATTTGCATATCATTTTCGGCCATAAATATTTTAACGTTGACAGTTCATTGTGCTATAATGTCCAGACTGTCCATTGCCTGGCGCCTCTTCTAATTTACTGTCCACTTGTGTGGTCTTCCCATGGAAACAGTCTCAAAATTATATTTTACTGCTGTTTTCACTCCACCACAGTTCCTCCTGTAGACAACTTGGATTGTGAAATGATGGACTAGTTATATATTATTGCAATTTTCTGAAGTGACCTACATATTTGTGGTCAATTTAATCCAAAAAAATTATGTTCTAACACATGGATAAAAAAATTAAAATTTACAATCAGCTGCATGTAAACCACTAATTAGACTGCAAATTATGAATATTTTAATTTCTTACTGGATTGCATTCAGTTGTGGCAATTTATCGCCAAGTATAAAAAATATCACCAAGCTGAGTAGAGTTTCAATAACTTGATTTTAGCACAAAATTTGACGATATATCGCCAAGCTTGGCTGTATTTGGAGTGACATCGGGATGTAATCACTAAAGTATGCACTCCATTTAAATGTAAATGTACGAGAGAATCTATTAATACAGAATAATGAAATTCTTTGCACAAAACGCTTTAAAAATTAATTCGGTGTTTAATATTAGCACTTTTTTCGTCCTTCGTAAAAATAAATCCTATTTATTAAACAGCTTATTAATAGTAGTGTGTACAAAAATACTAAATAATCCTTATTTTTCTTTCGGGGAAGAATTTATATTTTTCTTTCGAAGAGGAATTCATTTTTTTCTTTGCTACACTTTAAAGTCATAAATATTTAATTTTTTAACACAAACATGAAATTAATTAATATCATAAGTTATTAAAAAGAGTAACAATTTATGGCAGCAATGCTTTAGATATTAAACATAGTTTCCTTTAAAAGTATTTCAAAAGAATGTTAATTATTAGTCTTTGTCATGCTGCCTTTATGAATTAAAATTAATTATAATTTTTTGTATACTTTTTAAGAGTCTTTTGGGATCTTGAAATAATTTCTAAAGTTAAAACGGACTGGCTAAATGAATATATTTTTTTTGTTTTGATGTATATATATATATATATATATATATATATATATGCATAAACACACGTAATGTGTGTGTGTGTGTGTGCACTATATATATATACGTGCGCATATAATGACAATTACGTATAATGTCAGGTGAAATTAATAATTTGTAGTAGATTTTATGCTGTATATACGCAAGTTAATTCGTTTCAAGAAGAAAAAAATATCCTTAAACTGTTTGTTTGTATAAAGTTCAAAAACGCTTTATAAAAAAAAAACTTGAATAAATATACTTCCTTTTCCTAGGGGGATAATGGAATGTTTATTGAAACACGTTCAATAATTTTATAATTAATAAAATTTATGAATATACAGTAAAATTACAAATTTCTATAGTAAATTTTATTTATTAATTAGCAGTCATTTCGACAACTTCATTATAACATGCTTGCAAAATGAAACACCTAATTATTTATTTACATAGTTGATGATTATTTAAGCATTTATTTACGATAATGTATTACCTTATTATGACATTATTAATTAGATCAATTTCTTTTTTCAAATAATAATGATTCACTGAATGGAAATAAAAGTTCAAGTTACGAAATAAAAAATATTACTGATAGAAATTTTCTGCGGTGTATTAATTTTCTTCCCAATTGCGACGAAAAAAAAAAATAGTTGTAGGTTGAATATAAATTTAAAGATGTATTTTTGAAATATGTATGAAAGTGTGTGCATAAAGACTAAAAATATACAAATAAAACTTATTTTAATGAATCAAAAAAATATTTAAAAAGTTATATTCGATGGGATGAAGATTGCATTTCATCGCTGCAGAAAAATTTATAAGAGTGGCAGACGCTCTTTTGAAATTCCCTACAATAACTGTGAATCGTTGTTTTCCTTTATAAAAGCAAGTTTAAATATTTGAAGCGCATCAGCTAGCATTGTACTCTCAATTTATTCGAAAGTAAAATCTTTGGTTAATAAGTCACTTGAAAGCATTTGAAACGAAAAGCCAGCATAGATACCAGTAACAAGACCAGTGTGCGGCAGCTAATGCCCAATATTTCCTATTTCTACCGGCAACGGAACTCTTATTTCCCCTTCAATTCACATTTCCCTGTATCTCTTTATTCATCTATTCAATCCGAGCAGAAAACTTGGACTGTTATGGCAAAAGGAATTCTTTTCTCAATGCATTACTTTGAAACTCAAGGTACTGAAGCTTACTTCTGTATAAAAGTGAATAGAATCTTTTGAGGTATGCAGTAATTTAGTTTGCAAGCATTTCGAATTGAAATGCAATATTTAAATGAACAAAATAACGAACAAAGAATTTAAAATATACAAAATAAATAACAATCGGATATTGTATAGTTCCTTTTTTATTACATTCGTTGAAATAATGAATGATACAAAATGGGATATTTTAAAAATTTAAAAACATTCTAAATTTCTTGTGTTAAAGGCAAAGAAAAATTAAATTCAATTTGTTGAAATGCTTTCAAGTTCTAGTTCTTTTTTTTAAATAACTGCAAATGCAAGTATAATTTATGATATTTTAATGTAAACATTAGCAAAATCAAAGTCGTGCCTAACTGTTTAGGCTCATGAGTATCCCAGATGCTTAAAGAAAATGAGTACTAACTCGTGAAAATTCAAAAAGAATGTAAATATAGTATCACTTGACTAGCTCTAAGATTAAAATTCTTAGAAATAAAGTTTTATGCAAAAGTGCCTATGGTTTTTAAGGACTCTAAATATTCCCTGCAAATAAAACTCCACGCCCTTTCCGAAATGATTATTATTTTATTTATGTAGAAAAGTTGTAGGATAACTTTTTGATTGTTACAAGATTCAGCTAAAACTTGGCCGTTGAGTGCAGAACATGCTGGTATTTCTTTTCGGTAAGGCACTCTAATTGCTGTGATTCATTTTTCGAATGAAAATATCGATATACAGCTTTTGTGAGCGTATATCGATTGTAAAGTGATAGAATTGGAGCAATACCAGCCCTATTGAAACTAAAAGAAAATTTGCGACAGAGTAAAAGCTGAAGACAACTGGTCCAAGTGTTGCAACAAAGTAAAAGGTTGACTCAAAGAATCAGATTCGAGAAAAAGGTACAAAGATCACTGAACTCTTCAGTGAATTGTGCAGAATTTTATTATCCAATAAAAACTTCTAAAAAGCATGAAATCCGCCCTCTCAAGAACAAGCTAAAAACAAAGGTGACAAGAAAAGTATCTGGTATCATTGGAATAGTCTCTCCCTCTCTGCATGATGTGATTCATTAGAGAAAGTAGTGTGTTTCTTCAATTTATTTCCAATATTCCATAATGAACAGCAGCCATTATTTTCAAGTTACCGGCATAAAATTTTAACTAAAATGTCAGAAAAAAGAACTCAGAAATTGAGTGTTAGAGGTATGAATTAATGCGTAATTATGAACTTAAAATCTGCAATTATTTTTGCACATTTTGCTGTGAATAATTCTTTTCTAAAAATGCATTCATAAGATAACCTGTAATCAAAATGACGATATCGTTGGATATTTCGTAAGATGTAGTCTGGCGGAAAAGTTGTTCCAACAAAAGTTGCTCGGATTTTACCGTTAGTGTGATAACCCCATTAGTTGAATTAGCAAGTTTTAGTTTTTTCTCCTACAATGTTGATTAACCAATGGATTATTATTATTATTATTATTATTATTATTTTGGTCAACGGGAGGGTACTTGCCGATTAGGCACTGTCCATTGCAACTGCCCGAAAATATTGTGGACATTTTATTATGGGGCCACCCAGTGTGCAGCCAGCATTACCCCCTATGATGGGATGGACAAGTTAACATTCATGCCCAAGCCGATAATCGAGCCCGAACCCAAACCTTGATAGAATGGTTCTTAAGCCACTACACTACCTGGGCGGCAACCGATGTAAAATCAATTTAAGTAAAATGCACTAACATAGTCTTACACAATTTATTACGTGATGTTTGCTAATTATTCTAAATATTTCACAATTTCTATTACTTACATAAAAAAAAAATTCTATATATTAACCCACCATATATAAGACCAAAAAAATGCTTCCAGCGAAAAGGGTTGAAAAAACTTGAACACAGCTGTTATTTCATAAATTAATATTCAGTCCATAATGGTATCAATCAAGTGAAACATTGGCACAGCAGCCCCTCTGCGGGGCCAAGGCCTGCGCTGCCCAACCGCGCCATGGGCTCTGGTGTGCGGATGCATATGCCTTTTCCAGGTGGTCAGCCTGACGCGAAGCCCCCAGTGTTTGACCCCAAGAAAGCATGGTCCTCCTTTTATCGACCTACTCAAGGGATGAAAAAAGTCGAGTCGACTTTGCCCAACCCGGGATTCGAACCCCGGACCTGTGGCAAGGCAGCGCACTGCGCTTACCATTACACCACTGGGATTCATAATAATATCAATAATATCAATAATAATAATAATAATAATAATAATAATAATAATAATAATAATAATAATAATAATATCGTGCAATTTTAACGCACGTAAATTTTGTGCTAATTACCTCTAAAATGAATTAATGAAGCAAAACATTTGTTAAGAATTATTTATTCTGATAGAAATTTAATTTTTCCATTAGTGGACGGGACTATCATTTTTTAATTCTAGTTTTGTGTGTGTGTGGGGGGGGGGAGGAGAGTATAGCCCAATGAATGTGAACTAGGGAATATCTTTACTAAAAGCCTCGCTCGATATTCCTTAAAAGAAATATTTCTTCAAAAAATGAAGGCAATGGACTTTATAAAGTTTATTCTCCAAACTTTAAAAATCGACTACTACTAATTACATGGTCTATGTAGCTTTCGTGAAGTTTTAATGAGAGAGTAAATATACGTGAAAAGGCCATCTGTCAACAAGTTGCATATATCCGAATAAATATTTGCCAGATAGTTCGAAACGTCTTACAATACGTTGATAAAGAGAGCTTTTCAGTTCTTCACTACCCCGAAAAACTTATAAATTTAGAAAAGATGCCTATGATAGAAACATATCTTAACTCACAAGAAAGTGATCATCTCTTTTTGTTTTGAGGGGCCAATAGAGAAATATTGCTTGTGTTTTCCTGCATGTTTTCTTCCATATTTGTTCGAAAGTAAAATCCCTGTCTAATCAGTCGTAGCACAAAATCCTCAACATGCTTCAATGAATTTGTTCGGAAAAGAAGATGAGAATATGGGCGTTTCAAACAAGCTTCATCCACGTCAGCAAATAACGCTGCTTTTTCTAATGTTTTCTGGAACAGGAAATAGTTTCTCGTTCAATCCGGTATCTGCCATTTTCTCTATCCATCTATTCACAGTAAATAGAAAACTTCGTACATTATGGTGAAAGACTGTCTTTTTTAACGTACTTTTTTAGCATAAGAACTGAATTTTGTGAAATAAGTATGTATATGGTAAATAATATACATTCTAGGATTACAAGCAGAAAACATACAGAGGATGTGTAGTGAAGAGAAAAGAAAGCAATTCTCTTTCGGAGCATGCTCAGTGTGATTTGCATCAGCGGTCCTAGAACAATCACCTTTTTCCTACTTGTAAATCAAAATTCACGCTGTTTGGAGATCGTCTACGAGTTATATTAACCAACACCTCCTAGATAAAGAAAGCCACACGACTCCTACGTCACCAAGCTCTGACGTCATCACTAAGCCAACATTTAAAAGTTTTATTTTCACAAAATAAAACTATTCAAAATTTCTGGTGACTATTCATGATTAACAATATTTTAAAAATTTGCGATGAAAACTATAATTTTACAACTAGTGGCAGGTTTTAATCATGGCTAATTAGATAATAATTTTGTATGATAAAGGTATTTTAATTTTAATGTTTAATTTAAGATATTTTCTAATATTTCTCTATTCACCGGAAATTTTAATTAGCTTTACTTTGTGAAAATAAAACTGCGATGACGTCACTTTCATAATCCTAGTGATGACGTCAAAACCTGAGTTGTTAGACTTTCTATATGTAGGAGGTATTATAACCCTAAATAAAAACAATGGAAATTTAACTGGCATCGATTAAAAATGCAAATCTTAAAGCATCACAACTAAAATCTAAGCATTATGTAAGCAAATATTTAAAAAGACGCTTTTGGAACATCATTTTATTACGTATATTAAAGAGTACGCATCCTATCTATTACGTGTATACAAGTAATAGTTGACTTATTTTATCTAATATCGAGACTTGCTAAATTTGGTGACTAGTTTAATATGTCATACTTATATATGTATATACAGGGTGATCCAAAAAGGTGCCAACACGCTTTAATTCATTATCTAATAGAGATAAGTCAGAAATGTAAATTCAAAAAATATTCAAAATAAGGTAGGAAAAAATGACTACGTTAATGAAAAATTCTTCACGTTCACTTTCAAAAAGTTACACATTTTAAATTTAAATGTGACCTCCGAAAAAAAAAAAAAACGATTAGTAAAATGTACTCCATATACTAATGAGGTGATGAACAAAATTTGAGAATTATATTCTAAAAACTGCCAGATATATGAAGAGAAACATATGATGACTTAAGCCACATTCAATCGCTCTCTGAGGAAAAAAATCCCGTCCGAAGGTCATATGTAAGAAGGCGTACAGAAATTACGAAATAGAATATTTTTTTTGCACTCTAGTTATAAACGTTTACATTCAAATTCATGTATAACCTCATAACATTTTTTTAAAGATCTCTTAAACTTTTTATAATGAAAGTAAGAAATTTTGCACATCACCTCATTAGCATATGTGGCACATTTTACTAACAGGGAGTTTTTTGTTCGGAAGTCCTCTACAAATTTAAAAAGTGTAATTTTTTCTTAAATTAACGAGAGGAATTTTTCTTTAACCTAGTCTCTACTTACCTTACTTTGAACTTTTTTTTTTTCAATTTATATATTCTACTTACCTCTAATAGATAAAGATATATCCATCTATCTATTTATATATATATATATATATATGTGTGTGTGTGTGTGTGTGTGTGTGTGTGTATATATCCCAGACAGCACATAAGCTTAAATCAAGCTTGACATTTCTTTGAATTTGACGTATTAATACAAGCTTGACAGTTCAACTCATTTTAAGCTGGTAGCAAGCTTGCCGGAGTCAAGTTGAATTGTCAAGCTTAAATACAGCTTGATTTAAGCTTGACAATTGATACTCGCTTGATTTTTCCTTTTTAAAGTGAGCGTTGATGGCGTCATCTGTGAAAGAGAATGGACATTAATTGTCTTAGCGTTTCTCAAATTTGCTCAGTAAAGAAAAGTTCGTAAAAGTTGTGTTTTATTTTATTATAACACGAGGGGGAGTTTTAGTTTCAATTACATCTAATTAACATTAGTAATTCCATTAACTAATTAATTAGCCCTAAAAATAAATTTTAATATAATTAAAAAAATTTAGTTAATTAATATACTTCACTTTATGGGTGGTAGAATGAGGCGTAATCCGCCCTCCTAAAAATAATTAATCAGTCATAAATGTACTTGACCATAGAATTAAAAAAAAAGATTCTATATTTCCAAATATGGAAATTTTTCAACATAAAATACAATTATACTACGATATTGATTTCAAAATCAGTCATTTGTCTCGATTTTGGCCAGCAGATTGCTCAACAATGAGTGTTGCGATATTGGAAGTTTTAAAACGTGTCCAGCTTTTAAGTTTATATTATGCTCATTTCCCTATTAGTAGAGTCTATAAATCACACATAACATTATTTAAATTTGATTCATCCCATGGAAAAATAAAAGAAACTTATCAGCATCGCCCATACTTATCGATCTGGCGTGACAACGGTCAATTCAAACTTCAGTCACAGCTCCCCGAGGCGTAATTGCCGAACGGTTAACACGCGGGCCTTCAAGCCTAAAGTTCCCGGGATCGAACCCAGCCGCCGACGTTTGATGGAACAGATTAAAATAACTTAAAATTTCAGCGAGGGGGGGGGGGAAATTTAGAGGAGGGAAAACGCGCGGAAAAACAAAGTGTGCGGGGCGTCCCGTGTATTGAGAAAAATTTTTTAAGCTTGCTATGTCAAGCTTGATTCAAGCTTGCTATGTCAAGCTTAATGCAAACTGGGCAAGTGTAAACTAGAACACTTGATTCAAGCTTGCATTAAGCTTACACGCTTGAAATTTTCAAGCTGTGCTGTCTGGGATACAGTGGAACCTGCTAAAGTGACCACCTTGGTAAAGAGACCACCTGTCTAAAGTGAACACTTTTATGAAATTTCATTGTAACTCATAAAAAAATGTATGGGGAAAATATCCTGTAAAGTGACCACCTGCGAAAACTGTATAGTGACCAGATAATCTGCCAAGTTTAAGTTTTTTAACCTGTCAAATGTGATCACTTTCCACTATAAACTGCCTCTTAAATATAAAACACATTCAGATAATATAGAATGCTATATCCCTTTTCAAGTTGTTTAACACAAGATTTGATCTTAACAATGATTCTCCCTTCTGTAACACTTGTTCTCAATAGATGAATAAATAAAAGAAACAAAAATATTAGATAAATAAATTAAAAAGGAAAACTTGTTTTAATCTAGATTCTTTTATATTTCTGTTGATGGTAAAATTGATTCAGCGTGGTTTCCGGTAAGAGGTGTGTGGGATGCAGTTAATCACATATTTACAATTACTTTTGGTGAAGTTAATCACACATTTATGAGTACTTCTGATTTCCCTTTACCTATTCTAAATGTAATACTCTTGCCATTTTAAATCTCCCATTTGTAAATAATGTTGTTTAACTGTTTCTTAATTTATTTTGGTTTTAGCCTTTGTAATGCATTTTGTTGACGTATGTAGTCTGTGAATATATTTAATTTTCTTCCTTTCCAAAAGGATTACAATAATTTTGTCTAGGCTACAAAAACTATATTCTGATCACCCCTGTGGCGAGTCACATTTAAATTTTGCCAAGCATGTATAAAGCCTAACATTTCTTTTCGTTTTTTCAACCTGGCGATTTATTTGGAGACCGGCACTTTTAGAACTTTGCTGTTACAGCACAGTGTGTTATCTAAACAATGCGTACTTGATGTACACTAGTGAAAATTCCATCATGAACTATATTTGTGCAAACATGAAAACAACCCAAACATTCAAACTGTACTGTCAAGCTGGAAAACGGAAATTTATATTTTTTATTCATATTTATTATTTTTTATTATTCATTGTGACCAAGAAGTATTAAAATACATATTGAAACGGAAGTATAAGGAAGTCGCACACAATTTGTATGCTATGTGCATTTTAATGTTTCAGTATTTTACTCCCTATATTTCTCTTTTTTGCTCATGGATATTTATTGATTTTAAAATGTTGTTATGAATAAACTGCAGAGGGTTTGTGCAAGTGTTATTTGAATTTTAAGCATAAACAAATTCATTAGAGTTCTACCTTTGAAAGGTGGCCACCTGTGTAAGGTGACTAGTTTTGCCGTTCCCGCTAGTAACGCGCTCGAACAAAAGGTGGAAACGCGCTTTAACTCATTATCCATTAGAAGTAAGTGGGCTATGTAATTTGAAAATAAAATCAAAATAAGGTAAGTAAAAAGACTGGGTTAAAGATACATTCCTGTTAATTTAAATACATATGTATATTTGCGAGTGTGAATGTATTTCAAGCCTTTTATTTTTATAAATTTAATCGTTCAAACTTTGTAAAACATATACCACTTCTTTGATTTCATCTCGTACAAATAAATCTGAATTGCACCTCTTTAAAAACTATGCATGTCTATTTTGATCCAACATTGTTAGAAATACATATTAGAAAGCTTTCATAAATTCTTCAGTTGATCTTCATATCTACATAAAATAAATTATATTTCCCCGGTATGAAATATAACTGACCGTGCGAACCTTCAAAATGAATCACATTTCACAAGGAAGAATATGGTAATCAGTAGCAATGTAACAATTTGTTCTTTCACGAAACGTATTGCAAATAATTTGAGGAGAAAAATTTGTAAATGCATGATTGAATAGTATATAAATTCTTCACAACAAAAATTGCTTCTGTTTACGCAGTCTTAATACTTAATTGAAACTCTACAAAAATCAAAACAAACATTATTTTTAACTTCACCGGCTTAGAAACTAATTAATATTTAACATCAGAAATTGAATTAAGCAGCAGATTAAAATTTTGAAAGCATTCAACATTACTTCCAAAGTAAAACGGTCTTCAAAGCTTTATATCCTGCTACTGTTTACCCTCAGAGATCGTTTGTAGGTATTTATTTCTACATGCGATTTACGATGCATCTCCGGTGCATATTTTTAGAAACCGGTGAGATATTCCCATTTAACGAGCCGTAACACTTTCGAAATTTTATGCCTATCCTGTAAATTATCTAAAAGAACATGCGCTTCGTCAGTTACGATAAACAAAAAGAAATAACTTTGCAGGTGTTTAGAAACTTTGTAAATCAGTAAGTTAAAATTATGTCTTAGTTCACATACGTAACGTTTAATTTCGATGCATAATGCACTTAATCATGCACCGTTCATTATGTGTTTTAGAGATTATTTTAGAAAGTATCAGAATGCCTGCGGAAAGTTTATGGAACTTATAAGGTGAATTAATTTGACAGTGAATTGCTTAGAATTGTGAGGCTGTTAATAAGTTATTAAAATAGAACATTAGTTTAAGTTAAATTTCTCATAAAAGTTTCTTAATGCATCTTTTTCTTTCTTTCAAAATAACTGGAGATGAATTTATTAACAAGTACGATTTTTTTAACTTAAAAAAAAGAAAACTAGCTTTAAATTATTTCACCATAATGAAAAAATATTCCCATTTTAAAATAGTAGGGCTTGGCAATCCTCCACAAATACAGAAGATATTTTCGAGATCTGTTTTGGTAACCTTTTTCCGCCCAAATTGGCTTTAAATCACCAAATGTGGTCACCAGTGTCACCATTGGTGATTTTTGACATATTGCTACTAACAACATTTCAGCAGCATTTAGATCATTGTTTAAAAAAAAATAGTTTTCTTGATTTTCTGATGATAATATCATTCCCACTGTAAAATAGAACGGCTTGGCAATTTCTCACGTAACATTGAAGATATCGAGCAGATGGATTCTGTTTTGGTTAGTTAACTTAGTTTTTTGGTGGCAAAGTTAGTGATATATCGCCAAATGGGATCAAGCTTGCAGACTTTTGGCATACCACATTTAAAACCGTTATTTGCAGCCATTTAGGCAATAGTTTTAGAACATGGATTTTTCAGATTTTCTAAATGATAATATCAGCAAAACTTAATTAATGTGAGACCGAAAAATTCCCTTTCGAATAAAAAAAGAATTATTGAAATCGGCCCTCGTGTTAAAAAATTATCGCTGAATTTACTTAAAAAAAAAAAGATGAAGATTCATCCGGATTGATAACCTTTGAAATCGGTTAATAAATGATATGCATTTATGACCAAATTTATCGTTACATATCTAAATATATATTCAAAGAAATGTCGAATCTATGTGATCCATGTTTACAGATCATATCTGTAAAACAAACCTAATTAGCATTATCTATTCAAAAGTAATGAAACTTTTTTGGTACGCATATTGAGGTTTATGGTAAATGGTGTACATTTATGCATGATCAACGTCATCCCCGTCATCCCCCTGTACATTTATCTGTCATTCGTTGAATCAAGCGCTTTGTACAAAGTAAGTATCTGTGTAAATTTCTGCAAAATAACATGTCATTTCAGTGCGGAAGGGCTCAAATCGTTTTGTTCTGGCTTCGAATTCCATTTGGAAGAGTCCGTGAAGTGGCGACACATCGGCCGGTAAGAAGCAAGTCAGCCAATCACGGAAGTGAGATGTCTGAAAATTTCCAGACAGACAGTCTCTATCTTATTGAAACAATTTCAAAACTTACGGAACTGTTGTAAGAAGGTCTGGACGAGGTCAGATATCTGGTAATAAAAGCCATCGTAAGAGGCAAAACTACTCTTAGTAAAGGTCGAAAAAGGTTGGTGAATTTACAAATATTTTCATCTTTTTATAACATAGTGTGCTGACAAATGAGTATATACGTGTGCGCGTGTAAGTGAAGCTCCTGGCTGCTATATCTGAATTTATTAATTTTTGCCTTATCAAAATTAACTCACTGGTTTTGTACGAGATCCATTAAATAAGATAAAATTCTTTACATGCATTCAAAAATCCTTGAAGAACCTAAACACAGAAAGAAAGTCTTGCGAAAATTTCAGGATTTTCCAAATAACGGTTCATTATGCAGAAAGCATTCTAATGCTCTCCATGAAATCAGCACATATTCTTCGAGAAAGCTTAACATTGTCCGACTGCAACCTTTAACAGAATGACAACCAGAGATTTTTTCCATACCAAAGTGTTGGTGTTACTTTAAAAGCGCAAGTCACGGAAGGCTTCAGGAAAAATATGAATTCAAGCATGTAGTTATACCAACACAAAAAGAAAAATCATCCTGCACGCTTTAGACTTTTTAAAAAGTTCTCAAACACGCAAAAACTTTTCCAATACCTTTAAATATATTCTATTGAACTAGAAGACAAAGGCCATGTTGGAGCCAATTACAGCGGGCTCTAGAAAAAACATTTGACGAAAGCATGTGTACACGCTTTATTTGATCTTTGCCCACCTAAAATAAATAACTTCATATTTAATTTTTATTATATACCCAAATCTAATTTCATGCTCTTCTCGAAACGCGTGGAAACTTTTCGCATTCCAACGATTTCATTTTGTGAAGCCCCTCTTATATGAATGCTTCAAGCAGACGATTATTTTAAGGGGGAAAAAAATTAAACTATTATCTGAAATTACTTTTAAATGAACTGACATCCCTTCAAAGCTTCATGACCGTGACTTCCATGGCAGACGAGAAATACAGGCTTTGGTACTGACATTTGGTGACACCCTTTTTGCCCTCGAAGAGTCATGCGACTTAGGGGGTGTGGCCATCTTACTGCGGCTATCTCGGACCAAGATGGCCACACCTCCTAAGTTACGAGACTCTTCGGGGGCAGTAGGGATGACACCAAATGTCAGCACCGCAGCCTCTCTTTCTCGTCAGCCACGTTGACTTCAAATATGACGTCATTCTCACTTGAAATAGCTAATTTTGTCACGCAAATGATTAACTTTTTTTTCTACTCTCGGAAATAAATTGGTCTTGAAAATAGCAAAAAAAATCACATTAAAATTAGGCAACAGATGGATTTCCAGATTTTTTAAGTAGCGCATATTGTTTTTTATATTTTTATACATAAGAAAAACTTCAAGCGGATCGTACAAACAGTGTAGATGTGATTGCTTTCTTCGTACTTTGTAATATTTTGGGAGTAATGGATGGAAAAGTTTTATATACTGGATAAGTTGCCCGGAAAGATTACAGAATCTGTCAGGGATCAGTGTAACTATATACTAGGATAAAAACGCTGAAAAAATATCTGGTGTTAATGTTACAATAAAAATAATAGAGTTTCTAAGTGCACACATACACCAAATATAGTTCAATACATACATTTTCGATGGTACAAAATGTCTAACTCTTTTATGCTATAAAACGTCTCAACTTGCATGAGAGTTAAAGAGAGTTAAAAATTAAACAAATGGTGCGAAGGAAAAGAAAATTGAAAGGTTTGCTGCAAGAAGAAGGTAACTTCAACTATTCACGTTTGCGAAAAACTGTAAAAAAAACGTTTGGGGATTCAAAGAAACCGACGAAAAGCTTCATTCCTTGAGTTACACAAGAAATAAAGATTAGAACTACATCCATTGTACATCAAAATGAGCCTTTTTTTATTTTGAGGAAGTACATGCAAATTTTAGCTCCTTTAAGATTGAGCTACTTTCTTTTTGCAGGAAAACCTTCAACTGACTTTTTCTTCATGTTTTATATTCTACTTCTTACGAATAGCAGCATTGTTCTTCCTCGTGCCTTGTAATTACTTTTAGTTAGTTGCTTGCGAGGGTTGGAATATTTTGTAGCTGAGTAAGGGTAAAATCGCTGTACCACCTGAAACATAATTACTGAGATATTCTTTCATTTATGTGCACTATTAAAAATGTATTTTATTTAAAGTAATATATTTATTTTAAATAATTAAATGAGTTAAAATTCCGTGCAGTGGACCTGCAAAGTTTTGGATATTTATTTATAAAACTCTTCAAATTTAATAAATATGTACACCGTGTTTATCGTAATTTGTATTCTTTAAAGATGTCTTATGTGGCTAAAGCATTCCAAAAACACTACCATACCATTGAGAATTTTGTAATTAATTTCTCTTTGTTTGATTTTTCCTAGTTAGAAAAAAAAAATTCTTCTGAAGACTTTTCAAAAAATAAACAGGTAAATATTTTGTGGCATGCTTCTATTTTTACAGAAAATATATTAAGGGTTATTTCTAGCAGGCTTGTATTACATATTCCGTAAGCAATTCTACCTATTAGTATTAAAATTTCCGAAAACCTTCAATGTATTGCAAACTAGTTTAATTACAAATTTTCCAAGAAAAATATTTTCTTTAGGACGAAAAAACTCATGTGTATTAAATTTTTCTTTTTGCCTCCAGCTCTGAGTAACTCAATACGTAATTTCTTCTCCCTGGCATCAGAAATTTTAATTAAAAGAGAGATTAAATCATTATAATAATTTCAGTTTCATCTATACTAATATTTAAAGCTGGAATGTTTGTTTGCATCCATGTTTAAACGAGCTAATGTTTGAAACTAACACACCGATATGAAAAATTCTTTTTGCATTAGTTAGGTCGTTTATTGACAAATACATAATGACAAATAAAACTTCAAAAGTATTACAGGCACTGTATAACATCACTGTAAGACCCATGTATTATACGAGCATTGTTCAGAAAATAAGGTAGTAAGTCCTTCAACGGAAAGTTTTATTCATGAAATCCAAAAAATACACAGAAATGGCAAAGCATTTGGTATTGATTTTTTTTAACATAGCCTCCATGAGAATCAAAGCATTTGTTCCATCCGTATGCTAAGCTATCGAAACTGGCGTTGAATTAATCAGGGCCCTGGTCACTGAGCATCTTAACAACGGCGTCCTGAACTGCACAGGCGACTACAAATGGCAGTGAGATAAATTTTATTGGCATCCGAGTGCTTCACTTTTTATAGCACACCGGCTTTTATATTAATTATACCTCTGATTTGTGATGATAAAGCACCAGATTGTTTTAGTATTAAGTATTTTAAGTTACAGCCATATATTACTTACTACACTAATAACACTGATAAACAAAAAAAAAAAGTTTCGGCGGATATCTTGATATCCAACACTTGTTTTAAGACAATTGAGACATGCTGATTAAAAATATGCAAACCGTTTGTCTCTATCACCCACCGTTTTTGAGATATCTGACATTAACCATTTATATATGTTTAACACTGTATCAAGGCAAACAACTCGCAGATAAGTTACCGTAGAGCACATATTGCTGAATAGAGTAATAATTAACATAAACTATATAGCATCATCTAGTTTAAGGTATAATACACATATAAAATACATAGGTATAACATAAAGTTCCTTAATTTAAAGTTAGTTCGGTTTGAATTTCTTGGTTGTAGACTTGCGTTTGTGCTGAGCATTTGGCATGTTGCGCTGAAGCATTCAGCAGTTGTCAGCCAACATTGCTGCACTCTATTATCGACCCTGATAGCGTGTCTCCATCACCGACATGTCCTGATGAAAACATTCGCCATGTTCATCACTGACAGAACCTAAGTTCTCGGGAAAGAAGTCGAGATGTCCCTCAAGATTCATCTCCTCAACTCACATGTTGCAACCCATCAAGCTGCACGCACTAATGCACTTCTGAACAATATTTACATAGTCAGGTGATTTATTATTTCAAGAAAATTGGCTACAACAGACTTGAATGCCAACCATGCATCATTTTCAGTACTTCTGAGTAAGTCTTCGAAGTGACTGTCTGCAATGTTCTTCCTTATTTGTGGACCTATGAACACACCTTCTTTCACTTTCGCATAACTTTGGTAATTTGTTGGATAGGTGCCGAAAAGCATCTGATTTGTTGTATAGTGCCTTCACGAAGTTCTTCATGAGCCCCAGCTTTATATGAAGTGGAGGCATAATAACTTTTTCACGCTCAACCAACGGCACACGAAGAACGTTTTTACTACTTGTCTATATTTTATCTCTGATGGGCCAATTCTTCTTTATATAGTAGTGCTTCCTATCTCTGCTGTCCCACTCACAGATAAACCAGCAGTACTTGGTGTACCCTGTCTGCATTCCCATGAGAATAGTGATTCTTTTAAATTACCACAGATATTCCAATTGTAATCGCAATAGTGAATTTTTTCAAGAAGTAGTAACATGGTTTTGTACGTCTCTTTTAGATGGGCAGAAAATCCAACCAGTACTGATGAATACATGTTCCCATTGTGTAATAATACAACCTTTAAACTTGCCTTGGAGGAATCGATGAACAGTCACCATGCTTCAGTGCTATGTTCTACCCTGAGGCTTGACATAAGGCCTTGGATGTCCGTGCAGTAGCACATACTATCACTCATTGCAAAAAACTGCACGAGTTCTTTGTGCCTGTGTCAGAATTGTGAAGTTCTTGTACCTGGTGACAGCAAATTAAATACTTTCAGACATGAACCCAGCAGTTCAGCTTGGCCTTTTGTTAGTGCCAGGTCCCGTACGATGTCGCAAAGATCATTATTCTTAATCAAGTGAATATCTTCACGAGGATGGTAGTCAGAGTCTGAGTTCTTGCTAGAAGATGGAGAACTTTCTTGTTGTTTTCCTCCGTTGACTCTGTATTCTGTAGGTGGTGTTGGTATTGGATAAGTGACGGGATCATGTGGAATTGGCCTTAACTGAGGGAATATCTGGATAGAGTGTTTTTTACATTGTAGCTTATATATTTTCATTTAGGTATTAAAATTCCGGGGGCCTCTGAACTGTAGTCACAAGGAATGGGAAAATAATTCGACGCTGCATTCAAAAAAAAAACAGAAAATTTCCAACGAAAGGGGATTTAAAAATATATGTTTTTGTTGATATCTTGAAAACCTGACGTGATAGAGTAAAATGGTTTTCAGATTTGTAATGAGCATGAAAAACTGCATTAGAAAAAGTAAGCATCATACCAGATATCTATAGCTTGTTATTGTGTGTAATTATTACCGATAAAACCACATTTTGTACCTGTGACGTTTTATTAAGTCATATATCGTTAGCCAATTGGTTTCTTTGTCCGGTTGTTGTTTCTAGAAGTCTTACTGAACTGTTACATCGGTTCGGAAATGACATCCAGACAGGCGCTTCTTCAACAGACCGAATAGATAGGAATCTCTGGATGTGAGATCTATGCTAAACCACTTGTCCAACCCAGTGCCAACTAGTGTCATTTTATAACTGTGATCGGATGCTCTACTTATTAGACGAGGAATTTCATTTGCTTGGATAATAAGTGCACCCGTGAGAACTCTTTTTAAATTACTTTTTGAACCACATACATGTAGTAAGATGTACAATAATAAGAAAGATTCGTTTGTATCGAATGACTTATACGTTTGATCAATCGTAATCTAAATCTACTAAGATTCGAAAAATATTTGCTAACAATATTCTTGCCACAGTTGAGCTGTGACATTTTAACCTACGCTCAAACCCGTGGCTAGTGTATGGAATTTGTGCAACTTAATTCAAGATGTCTTAAATAAATTTTTGGCTTCATTAAACTGAAGAACCAAAAAAACTGGT
The DNA here is from genome assembly GCA_038373885.1 of Cheiracanthium punctorium. Lineage (NCBI taxonomy): Eukaryota > Metazoa > Arthropoda > Arachnida > Araneae > Cheiracanthiidae > Cheiracanthium > Cheiracanthium punctorium. The sequence continues at coordinate 184,187 of JAWZYV010015914.1, forward strand.
ACAGGCATGCGTATCCAAATAAAGAGATATGGAACCAATCAGAGTGCGGCGCTGCGGTCGGCAATACCTATATAAGACAACGAGTGTCTGTCACAGTTGCTAGATCTGTTACTGCTGCTACAATGGCAGGTTATCTAGATTTAAGCGAGTTTGAACTGGTGTTATAGTCGGCGCACGAGAGATGGGACATAGCATCTCCGAGGTAGCGATGAAATTTGGATTTTCACGTACGACCATTTCACGAGTGTACCGTGAATATCGGAAATCCGGTAAAACATCAAATCTACGACATCGCTGAACCGAAAAAAGATCATGCAAAAACTGGACCAACGACAACTAACGAGAATCATTAAGCGTGACAGACGTGCAACCCTTCCTTCCACGTGCTTCCCTCCCTTTCCACAAATTGCTGCAAATTTGAATGCTGGGCCATCAACAAGCGACACCGTACGAGCTGTCCTCTTCTGGCAAACAAACAAACATCAACGGTATGGGCTTTCGGACCCGAAGGCCCACTCGAGTACCCTTGTTGACTGCACGACACAAAGCTTTACGCCTCGCCTGGGCCGGTCAACACCGACATTGGATTGCTGATGACTGAAAACACGCTGCCTGATCTGATGAGTCTCGGTTCCAATCGAATCGAGCTGATGGACGTGTACGGGTATGGAGACAACCTCAAGAATCCACGGACCCTACATGCCAACAGAGGGCTGTTCAAGCTGGTGGAGGTTTTGTGATGGTATGAGGCGTGTGCAGGTGGCGTGCTATGGGACACCTGATACGTCTAGATACGACTCTGATGGGTGACAGGTACGTAAGCATCCTTTCTGATCACCTGCACCATTTAATGCCCTTCCCAGACAGCACAGCAAACTTGCATCAAACTTGCTGCAAGCTTGATTTATCAAGTCAGTAAACTTGAATTAAGCTTGAAAATTTCAAGCGTGTGAGCTTAATGCAAGCTTGAATTAAGTGTTCTAGTTTACACTTGCCCAGCTTGCATTAAGCTTGACATAGCAAGCTTAATTTCAAGCTTAACAAATTATCCTAAAAAAAAGAATCCTTAAATACACGGGGCGCCAGTCGGCGAACTCGCCCCAACTGTTTTATTTTCCCACGCAATTTCCTCTCTACGCTGAAATTTCAATTTAATTTAATCTGTTTCCATAAAGTGTTCGCGTCTAGAATAGAACCCGGGACCTGTGGGTTGGCACCCGAGCGCGATATCGGTTCAGCCACTGAGCCTCGCGCAGCTATGACTAAAGTTTGAAGTGACTTATCACGCCGTTTTCTCGCCAGATTGATAAGTGGGCGATGTGTTATTTGTTTCTTTTATTTTTCTATGGGATGCATCAAAATTAAAATAATGTTATGTGTGATTTAGAGACTCTACTAATAGGGAAATAAACATAATATAAACTTAACAGCAGCACACGTTTTAAAACTTTCAAAATCGAGACAAATGGCTGATTTTGAAATCAATTTCGTAGTATAATTGTATTTTATTTTGAAGAATTTCCATATTTGGAAATATAGAATCTTTTTTTTTAATTCTATGGTCAAGTACATTTATGACATGATAAATGATTTTCTAGCGGCCGGAAACCGCCTCATTCTACCACCCATAAAGTGAAGTATATTAACTAACTAAATTGTGTTAATTATATTAAAATTTATTTTTAGGGCTAATTAATTAGTTAATGGAATTACTAATGTTAATTATATGTAAATGAAACTAAAACTCCCCCTCGTGTTACACTTCAGATGGGCTTATTCCATTCATTCCTTCTTCTTAGACTTTTCAATGCCCATTCTCCTTCTCGCCTACAGCGACAGATGGCGCCATCAGCGCAATAATCAAGCTAATGGGTTGAAATGTCAAGCTTGTATTAATACGTCAAATTCAAGTCAATGTCAAGCTTGATTTAAGCTTATGTCCGATCTGGGTTTGTGCATTCCGACGGACTTTAGGAATTTCAGCAGGACAATGCAACACCCCACACGTCCAGAATTGCTACAGAGTGGCTCCCGGGAGCACTCTTCTGAATTTAGAAACTTCCGCTGGCCACCAAAATCCGCAGACATGAACATTATTGAACATATCAAGGATGCCTTGCAACGTGCTATTCAGAAGAGATCTCCACCCCCGCTTACTCCTACTGATTTATGGACAGCCCTGCAGGATTCATGGTGTCGATTACCTCTAGCACTACTTCAGACATTAATCGAATCCATGCGACGTCGTATTGCAGCACTTCTGCGTGCTCATGAGGGCCCTACACAATATTAGGCAAGTTTACCAGATTTTTGGATCTTCAGTGTATATCGGCACCAGCAGTGACGGTTCGCAGTTTAAATTAGTGGGTGTGCTGCGTAAAGAAAACTGATCTATTATTTTAATGTTTCCTAAAAAACTAAGAAAGAAATTGTATTTTTTTTTAATTGCTATACTTTTAAGTTTTCATTCCCATACTGCAAAACAGTACTGCAATAAGAAATAACGCCACCAGGAAAAACCTTAATTTTGCTCCCCCATACTATATTTGGAACTATAATTGATGTTTTTGCTCCCACTCAGCACAGCTCCCGGGACACACGACCGTTTGCACATTTTCTGTTTAGTTGAAGCTATATCTGCGAACACCCAGGAAAGAAAAAACAGAGGGTCAATATCATAAGTGATATGCAAATTGTTCTAAGTGTTTGGGGGAAAGGTAGCTAATAAACACAGTTGCTTTTTTCAGAAAGTTTAAGCAGACAGACAATTTCAAGTAGGTATTAAACTTTAGAAACAATATTATAACCTCCAAAAATGCTGATCTAGGTAGATAAAACTTGTATTATTTATTGCATAATATTTTATAAATTCTAATTAAAACCGAAAAAGTAAAGTTAATTTAACCCGAATCTTACTAAGGTTATTAAAGGTTTTATATTATTTGAAATTTAGCATGATTTAATGTTTAACAAACATCACACAGTTACCCAAACGGGTTAAATATGGAAGTCATCAGTTTTTGTTATGAGCAATTAAGGGTATTAAACATAGCAACAACTAAAAATTTCTCCATTTGAATTTTATCCAAATCTTCTCTGCAGCAGAGATTTTATCCAAATCTCTGCTTGCGTTCTATTACAATTCAAGTCGTTTTGATATTTAAATTTACTTTTCTTCTTAAAAAAAGTGTAAAAAATTCTTCGCATAACAGAAACATTTACAGTAAAAAATCTCGAGGAAAACATTAGTGTAAATCTATTTATCTGTTTTTCTACATTAGGACTGAAACATTCTAATTTAAGTAGATTTGAGAAGGATGAAGAAGTTTTACATAATTTTCATAAGACATTTAAAAAAATTTTAATGTTCTCCTGAACCATTTTTTTTACGACAGTCACTTCTAGCATTTTCCTAGATTCATTTCATTAAGAGAAAATTATTTCTAATGTTCTGAAAAATTTTAGAAACGTAATTTTAATTTGAAGTAGGCTAAATAAGATATGTTCATGGAAATTATGTGCAAATAATTGGGTAATTGCGTGATTTAATGGGGTAAAAGAAAGATTTTGAAAAGTTCTAGTTTACGATTTCAAATTAGAAAAATTGCAAATGGAAAGAAAGATTTAACTGATTTTTAACGTTATTTGCTGCTGGCAATTCATTGCTATTAACGGAAAACACATTCTTTTATAATCAATTTTTGTTTCTAATCTTGTGTTTTTCATATTTCAGATATTTCATTTATTATGCTCTAATTAGTCTATAAACAATTTTTTAACAGCACAAATACCGTATTAAATTGTACGTTTAAAATACAAATTGAAGTCTTTCATGATCAAAAGGCACTTTAAAGTGTAGAAGACTGTCAACCTGATCAAAATATTTCTTCTTTTAGCCTTTGTATTATGAATAGGTATTGCATTTTTACTTATAAAGAAACATTCATGTGACTTTTTAAATACATTTTTACATGAATTTTTTTTCAGGTTTCTGGAAGTAAATGAAAAAGCAGCATACCCTTTCTGTATAAATTTCTTCCATAGCGTTTGAGTAGCTAAAAGATTTAACTTACGTGTTTAAATAAAATAACATGGTACATTAATATTAATTATTTAAACTGTCCTTTCATGTAAATCATTCGGGCATTTGGTTTCTGACTATTCGAGAGAATAAACATGAAAAGATAGTAAATAGGTAAATTAACTTGAGATACCATTTTAAAGTTTATTAAAATAGTATATAAATAGAAAGAAAACTGTGCACAGCGCGACTACAAAATCCAACTGAATAAAAAGTTTATGTTGTGGTGTATCGATCCGAATTTCTTTGAAACAAAAGCATTAAAACACAAAAACGCTTCACATAGCTTAGGGAAAAAAAAACTTAATCTGCCTACAACAAACATTCGAGAATATATCGATTTTATTTTATTTTTTGGTTTTGTGGTTCCTTTACTCTTAAAATATGTTTTAGAGACTTCGATTAATACGCGATATGCACCCGAGAAACCTGAAAACAAAATCTAATGAAAAATAAGAACCAAAATAATGAAAAAAATGAGCATACAGGAATGAATTTCACGATTCCTCTAAGCTTACAGCACATATATATCAGTGTTCTTTGTGTTTGTTTTCAGTTTTATCGATGAGAAAAACAGAAATATGTTATTTTCTATCGCAAAAAGAACTGGTTTAGAATGCCTCAGTTCTTGATAGAGTATTCGAATTTAACTTTCAGATGTTGTTCTTTCGTGTCTATGAATGTGAAAAACAAACTCAGAAATCAAATATCTGAAATTAACATTAACATTAAAATAAGCGGAGAAACAAAGCCGTATTTTGTTTCATATCTGTACAGGTATACTAAAAAATCCAATCTGCGACTCCCCCTAATAGCACAGATGGTCACAAAAGTGTCGCTGTGACGTCACAGAGGGTCACAATTGTCACAGGACTGTCACATACTACTCACATTGTGACTTGTGAGTGATGTGACTCTACTGTGTGGTCACTGTGAAGTTTATTTGTGACCAGTCACCAGGTGACATCGCCGTGAAGTCACCATGTGACTAGTATGTGATCGGTCGCTAAGTGACTCCACTGTGAAGTCACCATGTGACTAGTATGTGATTGGTCGCTCAGTGACTCCACTGTGAAGTCACTGTGTGACTATTTTGTGACTACTGATTTTTTTGGACTTCAAAATGACGTCACACTGGCCGCTTTTGTGACTTTGGAAACATACTCATTTTTTCTAATATTTTGTGGCAATTTCTTTCCTGAAACATTTAATAAATAAATGCGAAAATAGTAATTCAATAAAACCTCGCAGTTATGTAGTAATGGAATTTAGTTTAATTTATTAACTTTTAAATTATTTCGTTTAAACAAGACAATATTATTTATAAAAAAAATATTATTCTTAAAAATATTAGAGTTAAGAGTTCTAATCACAAGTGAAAACTAAGTATCTGTGAGTAAAATTAACAATTTCTTTCATATCCCCATGGCATATATGTTTCGATAGCGTATGTAAGGTTTAAATTTCGGATGGGGGGAGGAACTATCCGGTATTTTCAACCTTATTGTTACCAGAGTAAATACAAATGTCTCAAAATTGCTGTTTTTTAATAATTGCTTTAAGTTTTCAGATCCCCTTCCCCTTTAAATACGTCTCTGGTATGTTTGAAAGTTCCACTACGAAAAATTTAAGATAAAACTATGGGTCTAAGTCAAAAATACTTTATTTATTTTATCTAATGCATGTTTTTCCAATTAATGTTATTTATTTTTATATGAAATCCTTTTTAGGCAAAATATAGCAAAAATATAAATCTTATCCCTCATACCTTAATATATATCAAACCTTACATGTCGCACATTACAAATTGATTTCATAACCGAATAAAAAATTTCAATAAATCATTAGTTTTTTCGGATGAATACCTAAATAAAACAGCACATTATCTTCTGAAAATAATTTATGTGGAAAAAGAAAGATTTCCAAGATTTTTAATTTATATTTATTAATTATGATATTTTTTATATTATTTATAAAATAAATATATATATTTATATATACAACTTATTTATAAAATACTCACAAAAAATTTAAATTTCCAAAAGAAGCCGTCAAAACTATCTTTTGCAGCCGTCAGTTTACTTTTAAAGGTTGCCGAGCACGGTAAGCACAGCGTTGCGGTAAGATGCTGGGCTAATAACCATTAGATCCCTGGTTCGATTCTGTACCTCAACTTTTTCTTGCCTGAGAGTTTGGTGCTGCCATCTGGTGTATATTTTCGGTAACTCTTTTTCCCCGAATTTTTTCGCTGTCGCAAAACTGTCTCATCGTGACTTCTCTGAACGGTCGCAATGTGACTACACAGCGAGAGGACATAGGGACTCTGGCGTGACTTTGCTACGGAGTCGCGGCGACTGTTTGTAACTCTATTGTGACAGTATTGTGTGGTCGCATTTCAGTCACAGGGGACTGTTGTGCTATTAGGGTCTCAGATGTGTCATAAAATTTTAATATAGGGATACTAATCACAAGTAATCTCAAGCTTATCACAGTTGTCTGTTCGATGAAAAAGAAAATCAAATGCACAGAGTACTTTTTATGCAATCTTCTCCAGCTAAAATAGGTAAACAATCAGACAGCACAAAAGATTTCATTAAGTCTGTATAATTGTATAATCTGTGCGAAACATTTTGGAAGTCACTGCAAAATATCTCTGTAATATATCTCTACTGTGAATTAATTAATGTACCGCTATATCTCCTTAATGAACATTACTAAAAGCTTACTTCTTTATTGGGTCAAAACGCACTGGTCTTTTGAGAAATTAGAGTGAGTTGTATAGACATACACATACACAAGCCTACGTCATAAACTTTGGCGTAACAATAGAGAGATTATGGGCAAGATACCAGGCGTCCCGGGACAAAGGGATCTCCCAGATATAGAGGGTTGCAAGCACGGGAACATCCTAATATTTAATATTAAAAAGATTAGAGACATTTCCATCTTTGTCGTTAATTATAAGTTACCTTCTGGAGAACAATCACAAATTAAATGAAACAAGGAGTAAGCTGTTTTAAACGTTTTTTTGCTAATTGTATTGTGCTTGAAATGGGTGAATATCTCTAAACTGCCCTTGATCCTATTATATATTTATGCAATCATTGTTTTCTTACGTATTTCGTGTCAGATTCCTGAAACGTGATCATCCGACGTGATTTGTTGCTTTTCGAGAGCTACATTTAAGTCAGCATATATTTATTTTCATGTCTCTGACAGATTTTAGAATAAAAGGCCCAAATTTTGCCCATCACCTAATTAATAGCACATTTTACACCTTGAAAACTTTCTTATATAGAGGCCGTGTAAAAATTTAAAGTTTGTATTTCTTTAGATTTAATCTCTAGTAAAACTTTTAATCGATAGAATAAAATTATATACCATTTTTAAGTCCCTTCATAATTTATTTTATATGTCTATTATCCACATTTAAGGAATAAAAGTCTCTGTCAATGTTTTAGTGACATCCTGTACTTATTCATTTTATATTTATGTGTTATAGACAAAATATTTAAGTGAGCTTTTATAGTACAGCGTTTTTGGTTTTAATCATAAAGATTTCAAAGTTTGTAGTTAAAGTGACAAACTGTCATGTTAGAAAAATTTATTTCATTTTTCTCGGCCCGTTTTAGGTGATGCGCGAACAAAAAATAGTGTTACCAATAGAGCGGCAAAAGGACAGACAGATGTACATTTTTAAGGTTGTTTCCAATTTCCGTGAGCTTGAAACGTACAAAAATAACAAAGTTTTTGAATACTTCTTTGTAAATTGAAAAAAAAAAATATGTCAAGTATTCATTTTAAAAAACCTAGATAAATGGCATGTTTCCTGAAAAAGAAAATGGAATTAATGTGTTTTTACATGTGAACTGCAAGCGAAAATTTTGCAAAATTCTTCTAAACATGAAAAGTTTACTGTAAGCAATGTCAAACACACACAAAGCACCTTGCATAACACTAATGAAAAACTCTTTTCTTTCTTTCGGCAAACAAACAACCAAAAAATATATCCACGTAAAAAATGCAAGCATCGCAATTTTATTCCATAGTTTAAACTCCTTCTTTTAATGAAATGAATCATAATTTAAATTTTTTCACATTTCTTTTGGAAGAAGAAAAATAACAGCTCTCTCTATTTCCTGAGATGCAAATAAATTTTTAATGAAACAAAACATTTTTCATTAATATATCCTTCGCACGTATAGAAAGCGTTTAGAGAAAATATTATTCTAACGGAAATTACATGCAGTCTTTCAACAAAACACTTTTGATTTTCTCTTGAAAAATAATTATTTCAAAACTTTTACAACAAAGTATTTCATCAAATTTCGGTGTTTCAAAAACTCCCTGCAACAAAAAGAAATTATAGCTGCTTTTCACCAAAACTCTCGGTAGTATAAACATGTCCAAATATTTTCGTTGTTCTAGTTATGGTATATCGATAAAAATGGATAAAGAAATATTAATGTGAGGAAAAATATTATAAGATGTATTCAAATTTTGTTTTAAGCCTATGAGCTTTTTTAATGATATTTCGTAAGACAATAAATTAATTGCATATTCTTCAGACAAGTTTAATAAATTATGAAGTTTAAATGCATTAGTGTTACAATAGTATAATTCAATGTTTAAAATTTTCAAATACTTTTAATATATCTTTGTAAGACTAGAAGTCAAAGCTCGTTGTTGTTGTTGTTGTTGTTGTTTCTGAAGCCCCCTGGCAACCGTAACGGCGGTGCCAGATCCCCCTAGGTAGGGAGGCGATGGGCAGAGGGGGTGCGGATTCCATTTTTAGGGCTCCAGTAGCAGGAAGTACGATTTAGCCCGTGGTCCTCTAATTTTGAACCCCTTCTAGAGGAGGGACCAATCCCCTCAAATCGGCAGCCCCCAGATGTATCTTTTAACAACTTGGAGGACATTGGAGCCACGACAGATTTTACGTGCACCAGCTTTCATTAGCGTACACCGTCCCACAGTAGTCGAGAAGAGAGGAAGTCGACCCTCCCAACCACTGGCGATGCCGGATGCTGCTTCACTTGCCGTGTTCTAATGGGAACGGAGTTTAGCACCCAGACCACTGCGGGACAGTCAAAGCCCTTTGTGTATACAATTACAATGGACGCTAGAAAATACATTTGACGAAAATATGGGTACACTCAATATATTTCATGTTGGTACGCCGAAAATGAATAACTTCATATTCAATTTCTATTATATACCCAAATCGAATTGTTCTTCTGGAAACACGCGGAAACTTTTCGCATTCAAACGATTTCGTTTTGTGTAAATTGACCTTCTTACATCAATGCTTCAAGCAGACGATCCTTTTAATGAAAAAAAAAGTAAATTGTTATCTCGAAAAACTGTTTAAAACGAGCTAAAAGCGCAACTTTACCTTCAAAGCCCGATGATCATGACTTCAAATATGACGTCATTGTATTTTGCAGAGCCTAATTGTGTCAAGCAAATGATTCACTTTTTTTATTCTTGGAAATAAAATGGAGCTGAAAATAGCGAAAAATCGTTTAAAAATGAGAGAAAGGGTGGATTTCAGATTTTAAAGTAGCGCAGATTGTTTTCTATATTTTTATACATAATACTGAAAATTTTCAAGCGGATGGTACAAACAGTGTAGCTGTTATTACACTTTTTGTGCTTTTTAATCTTTTTGTACTTTTTAATCGTCTTGGAAGTAATGGAGGTAAAAGTTTTATTTTGAAGTGTTTGCCCGAAATTGTTACAGAGTGAGTCAGTGAGTCAGGGATCAGGGTAACTGTTTAGTATGATTTCACTCTAATAACACCAAATATCCACCAAAAGAATAATTCTGTTTTTCACCGCAAGCCATTCAAATGAGCTTTTCAAAAATATTAAAATATATCTGAGAATATGATACCAACAGGAGATCAGGGCACAATGGTACATGGGTACATTGATACCATATAGATATTTTTAGTTGATTTATTTAAAAGTGTAAAATTCCTATCCTAAAAGTTAACAGCAGTGAAGACATTCTTCAGATGAACGTTTTCTGGAATTGTATTTGCAGTTTCTTGATAACTTTGAATTTTTAATTTTTTAATCTTTTAGGAAGAGAAACTAAGGATAAAGGAAGAGTTTTAAGTTAAGTATTTAAGAAAGAAAAGTGGTTCTATTAGCATTATTGGCATGTATTAAGTAACATTATTGGTACTTCAGATGTATGTTTTTTCCTACCACAGCCTAAAATTTGTGGTAGTACAGTTGGAGCTGCACCAATATTATCTTTTCCTGGAGTTAAGTGACTATAATGTCCACTAAATGTTTGAAAATTCTATTTTCCTCCTTGCGTTTTGTCTTGCAGTTTCAAATTAATATACATGTTTTAAAGTGTTTTACCATTTTTGTATCCGAGTTACTGTTACTAATAAAAGCGTAAAGCTCACTATGTTTATTTCTTGCAAGTGTACCAAAGAACCCCGTCTTTGTACCAATCTTTCCCGCCATTGATATAAAAAACTATTATTTCCTTAACTACATGTTACTGATTTTAATACAGCAAAATTTTTCAAATGATTCACATTGCGAGATTAGAAAACACTCTTCAATTACATAGTTTAAAATTTCAAAATATCTGGATGCTCATCATAAAAAAGGACAAGTTTCTGCAATCTTGATCAATATGATATCTCACGCTGATTCTTTTACCAATGTATTTTTTACTATCAGGCCAATTAAAAAAAAATCCCTTTAGCATTTAGGGATGGACGCGAGACGAAAAATAAGCGTCTCGCGTCTCGCAAAATAGCCTAAAAGCTTGTCTCGTCTCGCAAAAATCCCTATATCGTAATGTTAAAAATGTGTGTCTCGTCTCGCAAAAAGTCGTCTCGCGTCCATCCCTATTAGCATTGTTTTTAAATTTGGCGGTATCAAGAAAATTCACGCATATGGATCGGGGTTCATTTGAAAGGGTGAAACCTTTTGAATCAGCTATAGAAACTCATGATCTTCCCAGATTCAACATTTTGGACTGTCCCTATTGTAGACAAATAAACGTATTCGTTTGAGCTGAAAAAGCAATTGTGTTTTCGAATTCGTACTTTGAAGCGGTATTAGCCATTCCGTGAGCCCCTTTTCTACACTTGATGTTATTTCTGAAGCTATTACATTTATGTTATGGCAATTGCAATTAATCAGGTGATTATGCATAATCGTTACTAAATTTGGTAACTATTATAAATTATTGAATATTTATCTAATTAGCCTAGTATTAGATACCTTAGTCCATAACTTTTGAGAAATGAATCCAGTTCAGAATCTAATATATATATATATATATATATATATTTCTATTAAAAAGAAATATCTAGGAAAGAAGAGTTCCACGTATTTTCTTCGTAAAATTACCGGGTGTCGCAAAAATGACCGACGATATGAAAATTCAATTAAAGAAAAGTGGAAATACGGTTTGCAGCATTCTGCTTTTGAACCAAGTAATTTTTTCTCACCAACTTTCAAAATTAATTACAAAGCCCGTCAATAGGTGGCGCTGCTTTTCTTTACCCATTCCACTCTTTCAGATCGGTATATTATTTCTACATCCCAGTGTATGATTCGAAAATTGTTTATTCGTTGGAACAGTGTATTTTTATTGCTTTGCAGTTTCATCACCTTGACCACAATTTTGTTACAACGAGACGCAGTTTTCAATGGAAATTCAATGTCACTGGAACTGTCAATGAACTCAAAACATCTCTGGTACTTGTCAGAACATTCCGGCTGAAATATGTGCTCGAGCGGTCTGAGAATTTTGTCCTCAGACTGCGACACGTTGCTGTAGCAAACTGTGGTAGTTTTCAAAACAATATTTTATAGTTTTCCGAGTCAGCAGTGCCATCTGTTGATGAAATTTCAAAATGATTTTGAAAATTGGTAAGACTAAATTCCCTGGTTTGCTAAGCAGGATGACGCAAACCGTATATTTCGATTACCTTCCACTTTTTTTTTTTTTTTTCAAATCGTCGGTCATTTTTTGCGACACCCGGTAATAAAGAAATTCAAGAATAGTCAAGTGTACTTCTTATGATAAACTTGACTTTCTTTTGTAATTATACTAAGAAAATCTGAGTAAGCCTCCATTTGTAGAAAATTCTTAGTTACCGACTGATATATATATTTTACAGTACAGCCTGCTGTTTGGACTGTATTGTGATGTAGTTATAGCTCATTTTCGGTGTGTAGAATGTTCTTACATCAGTGACTGGATCTACTAATGCATTTAAGTTATCTCATGTTTCATGAAATATAGCTCTATACTTATTTTTTTCAATTAAAATAATAGTCAAAATATCTATTACATTCTTCATTAAGAATCAGAAATTATGGAAAATAACCGGTTTGAATCGATAAATACTAAAATATATAGTACTAGCTGAACTACCCGTTCTTCGCACGGGAATGAATGGACTTTTTGATATTACGATTTGTGGTGATTACTATTCATTGTAATAAACAGATATAGCAAAGTGGATATCGCGTTATATTGTGTCCAATAATCATTCATACCGAATTGCAAGGCAATCGTTTGTACGGTGCAGAAGGCCATGCGGCGTAGCGCAATCTAGTGGCGAGTTTTAGCAAAACGGATACGGCGAAAATATTTTTCGCATTCAGATATCGATGTATACGAATTTTCATGACTGTCGGCTGGACAGTCCTGAAGTTCATGTGTTGACGCAACATCTAGTGGCAAGTTATAGGAAAATGGATAGCGCCAAACTCTTCCCCGTGTTCAAATATCTATGTATACCTATTTTCATAGCGATTATTTGCACAGTCAAGAAGTGATACACTGCAGGGCCATCTAGTGGTTCAATAAAGTAATGATTTGCTACAGCGCCGTCAAGTGGCGAGTTATAGCAAAATGGATAACGCCAAAATATTCTCATTGTTCAAATAGCTATGTATACTGATTTTCATAGCGACCATTTGAATGGTCAAGAATTTGGCCTGCTGCAGCGTCATCTAGTGGCGAGTTAAAATAATAATGCATTGCAGTGTCATCTAGTGGTGAGTAACATCAAAAGGAACGCAGTTAGAATATATTCTTCGTGCTCAAATGTGTAAGTAAAAAAAATTTTATGCTGGTCAGTCGAACGGTATAGAAGTTGATGCTTTGCAGCGCCATTTAGCGGCAAGTTACAGCAAAATGGATAGTGAAAAATATTCTCCGTGTTCTAATATTCGCGTGTACCAAATTTCATCGAAATCGGTTGGACGATATTCGTATAGCAAACGGCTAAACGGAATAGAATTCAACGTTGTGCTGCGGCACCAAGTGGCAAGTTAAGGAAAACGGATAGCATAAAAACCTTCTCCATGATGAAAGACTTATGTGAACCAAATTTCATCGTGCAACGGTGCTGTAGTTTTTCAACCTCATAAACACATACCAACATTCATTTTTATCTATAACCAGTGTTATTATATATACCAGTCTCAAATAAAATCCAGTTTTAAATCTAAGCCTCGCCAAAGTGCCAACATACGCCATTTTGCAAGAGTTTTTTCAGGGAATCATTCGAAGCATTGACTTAGCAGCAATCAATATGGGAAATGGTTCGACCGCCAAAGAGTAGCACGCATTTATTTTAAAATTGGAATCCCTTAATACAGCCGATTTTTTTTTTAATGATCAACTATAATGTGTTTTATTCATCGTTACTCCGATGTACTAAATGAGAAGATTTCAATTTTCTGAAATTTGGCGGAATTCCCCCAACTTAAATCAATGTACTCAATTGGCGAGAATTCTGAAGTTAGATCGCTTGAAATCCCTTAATAACTGCATTATTTCTTCACGGATCATTAAAATTTAACGCTGTATTCTAATAAAACCTTTGCACTTGTTTTCAAAAATCTATTTCCTTAAGCTCTCAATAAATTGCGCCAAGCCGAAAACTGGGCAAACCGCTAGAACTCACTTACTCAAAATCCATATTTCAGCCATTTTATTTTTTCGCCAAACTAAAAAAATTTACACATTAGCCTCGGAAATCTTCAATTCTTATTGTTTTGCGTGTAAAGCATTACATTCCTGCTCTGATTTCCCATGCACACGATATTATAATTAAAAAAAAAATAACCTTACGAATATAAACTAACAAAAAAAAATCATTATTATTCTTTTATTTTTACTTTGAGAATTTAAAACATTTTATTCGACAAAATCGCCACACATGGCAACCACGATCCTTATTTTACACTTTTTTCACTACAGGGGTTACAATTACGGAAAGCTTTTTGCGTGAAGAGCATAAAAAATCTCTTAAATTCCGGGAACGGGTGGACTTTCAAAGTTTTAAAGTGGACTACAATTTATTCTATATTATTTTACATATCTGTGCTAAATTTCAGGCCGATAGGTCTATTTTTGTGGATTTGTATACGAACGACATTTTATTCGGCAAAATCGCCACACATGGCAACCACGATCCTTATTTCACGCATTTTTCACTACAGGGGTTACAATTACGGAAGGATTTTTGCGTGAAGAGCATAAAAAATCTCTTAAATTCCGGGAACGGGTGGACTTTCAAAGTTTTAAAGTGGACAGTGGTTTATTCTATATTATTTTACACATCTGTGCTAAATTTCAGGCCGATAGGTCCATTTTTGTGGATTTGTATACGAATCAAATCCACAAACAAACAAACAAATAAACAAACAAACAAACAAACAAACAAACAAACAGAATTTCATTTTTATTTATAAGATTGGTCATTACATATAATCATCGGCGATTTTACGTTATAACCAGTTTCAGACGTTATAACAAGGTTTACGTTATAACCAGTCATAAATGTTCATTTTTCGTAATATATATAGTATATAAATAACTTGAGATGTAAAGTCTTCCTTAAAATATTTTCCCTATAAGACTTGAATACTACAACACGGAACATTAAAAATCCTCAAGATTGGATTTAAATTCAAAATATTTATCTGGTCTTCAAGATGAATTCTTAACATGAATATTTGTTTGCATTTTTCTTCTCATACTGCATTATTAATCTCGGTGATATTACTTTGCACATTTTCTTGCCGAGAAATTTATAAACTTGGTCCGACTTGTAAAAAATAATATGATTTTATAAATAAACCAGAATCCCATTTTTTCATGATGTTTTAGTCTCTTTTCTCCTTCAAAAGTGCTATTTTGTTTCATTGCTTTTATCGGTCATATGACCCGAACGCATTTCTTTCTATTTCGTTATTGTACTGTAATGTTCTTTCTAAACATTTATTTGTTTTGATTGTTTCATCTACAATACGCTCGAAAATTTAATATATTTTTCTTTATTATAGAACACTAGCTGAAGTACCCGTTCTTCGCACGGGAATGAATGGACTTTTTGATATTACGATTTGTGGTGATTACTATTCATTGTAATAAACAGATATAGCAAAGTGGATATCGCGTTATATTGTGTCCAATAATCATGCATACCGAATTGCAAGGCAATCGTTTGTACGGTGCAGAAGGCCATGCGGCGTAGCGCAATCTAGTGGCGAGTTTTAGCAAAACGGATACGGCGAAAATATTTTTCGCATTCAGATATCGATGTATACGAATTTTCATGACTATCGGCTGGACAGTCCTGAAGTTCATGTGTTGACGCGACATCTAGTGGCAAGTTATAGGAAAATGGATAGCGCCAAACTCTTCCCCGTGTTCAAATATCTATGTATACCTATTTTCATAGCGATCATTTACACAGTCAAGAAGTGATACACTGCAGGGCCATCTAGTGGTTCAATAAAGTAATGATTTGCTACAGCGCCGTCAAGTGGCGAGTTATAGCAAAATGGATAACGCCAAAATATTCTCATTGTTCAAATAGCTATGTATACTGATTTTCATAGCGACCGTGTTCAACTATCTATGTATACCAATTTTCATAACGATCCTTTGCACAGTCAAGAAGTAATACACTGCAGGGCCATCTAGTAGTTAATTAAAGTAATGATTTGCTACAGCGCCGTCAAGTGGCGAGTTATAGCAAAATGGATAACGCCAAAATATTCTCATTGTTCAAATAGCTATGTATACTGATTTTCATAGCGACCGTTTGAATGGTCAAGAATTTGGCCTGCTGCAGCGTCATCTAGTGGCGAGTTAAAATAATAATGCATTGCAGTGTCATCTAGTGGTGAGTAACATCAAAAGGAACACAGTTAGAATATATTCTTCGTGATGAAATTTGTAAGTATAAGAAATTTTATGCCGATTTGTCGAACGGTATAGAAGTAGATGCTTTGCAGCGCCATTTAGCGGCAAGTTACAGCAAAATGGATAGCGAAAAATATTCTCCGTGTTCTAATATTCGCGTGTACCAAATTTCATCGAAATCGGTTGGACGATATTCGCATAGCAAACGGCTAAACGGAATAGAATTCGACGTTCTGCTGCGCCACCTGGTGGCAAATTAGAGGAAAACGGATAGCATAAAAAGCTTCTCCATGATAAAAGACTTAGGTGAACCAAATTTCATGGTGCAACGGTGCTCAAAGGTGCTGGAGTTTTTCAACCTCATACAC
The DNA here is from genome assembly GCA_038373885.1 of Cheiracanthium punctorium. Lineage (NCBI taxonomy): Eukaryota > Metazoa > Arthropoda > Arachnida > Araneae > Cheiracanthiidae > Cheiracanthium > Cheiracanthium punctorium. Next base: position 200,847 of record JAWZYV010015914.1, read on the forward strand.
TCATACCAACATTCATTTTTATCTATGAGCAGTGTCATTATATATCCCAGTCTCAAATAAAATCCAGTTTCAAATCTAAGCCTCGCCAAAGTGCCAACATACGCCAATTTGCAAGCGTTTTTTCAGGAAATCATTCGAAGCATTGACTTGGCAGCAATAATATATGGGAAATGGTTCGACCGCGAAAAAGTAAAGCAAGCCTTTATTTGAAAAGTTGAATCCCTTAATACAGCCGAATTTTTTTAAATTATCAACTATAACGTGTTTTATTCATCATTACTCCGATGTACTAAATGAGAATATTTCAATTTTCTGAAATTTGGCGGAATTCCCCCAACTTAAATCAATGTACTCATTTGGCGAGAATTCTGGAGATAGATCAATTGAAATCCCTTAATAACTGCATTATTTCTTCACGGATCATTAAAATTTAACGCTGTATTCTAATAAAACCTTTGCACTTGTTTTCAAAAATCTATTTCCTTAAGCTCTCAATAAATTGCGCCAAGCCGAAATCTGTGCAAACCGCTAGAACTCACTTCCAAAAAATCGGCAATTGAGCCATTTTATTTTTTCGCCAAACTAAAATAATTTACCTATTAGCCTCGGAAATCTTCCATTCTTATTGTTTTACGTGTAAAGCATTACATTCCTGCTCTGATTTCCCATGCACACGATATTATAATTTAAAAAAAATAACCTTACGAATATAAACTAACAATAAAAAATCATTATTATTCTTTTATTTTTACTTTGAGAATTTAAAACATTTTATTCGGCAAAATCGCCACACATGGCAACCACGATCCTAATTTCACACTTTTTTCACTACAGGGGTTACAATTACGGAAAGATTTTTGCGTGAAGAGCATAAAAAAATCTCTTAAATTCCGGGAACGGGTGGACTACGATTTATTCTATATTATTTTACATATCTGTGCTAAATTTCAGGCCGATAGCTCCATTTTTGTGGATTTGTATACGAACGACATTTTATTCGGCAAAATCGCCAAACATGGCAACCACGATCCTTATTTCACACTTTTTTCACTACAGGGGTTACAATTACGGAAAGATTTTTGCGTGAAGAGCATAAAAAATCTCTTAAATTCCGGGAACGGGTGGACTTTCAAAGTTTTAAAGTGGACTATGAGTTATTCTATATTATTTTACATATCTGTACTAAATTTCAGGCCGATAGGTCCATTTTTGTGGATTTGTATACGAATCAAATCCACAAACAAACAAACAAACAAACAAACAAACAGAATTTCATTTTTATTTATAAGACTAGCTGAAGTACCCGTTCTTCGCACGGGAATGAATGGACTTTTTGATATTACGATTTGTGGTGATTACTATTTATTGTAATAAAGAGATATAGCAAAATGGATATCGCTTTATATTGTGTTCAATAACCATGCATACCGAATTTCAAGGCAATCGTTTGTACGGTGCAGAAGGTCATGCGGCGTAGCGCAATCTAGTGGCGAGTTTCAGCAAAACGGATACGGCTGAAATATTCTTCGCATTCAGATATCGATGAATACGAAATTTCAGGACGATCGGCTGGACAGCCCTGTGAAGTTCATGTGTTGACGCGACATCTAGTGGCAAATTATATCGGAAAATGGATAGCGCCAAACTCTTCCCCGTGTTCAAATATCTATGTATACCTATTTTCATAGCGATCAGTTGCACAGTCAAGAAGTGATGCACTGCAGCGCGATCTAGTGGTTAATTAAAGTAATGATTTGCTACAGTGCCGTCAAGTGGCGAGTTATAGCAAAATGGATAACGCGAAAATATTCTCATTGTTCAAATAGCTATGTATACTGATTTTCATAGCGACCGTTTGAATGGTCAAGAATTTGGCCTGCTGCAGCGTCATCTAGTGGCGAGTTAAAATAATAATGCATTGCAGTGCCATCTAGTGGTGAGTAACATCAAAAGGAACACAGTTAGAATATATTCTTCGTGCTGAAATGTGGAAGTATAAGAAATTTTATGCCGGTCGGTCGAACGGTATAGAAGTTGATGCGTTGCAGCGCCATTTAGCGGCAAGTTACAGCAAAATGGATAGTGAAAAATATTCTCCGTGTTCTAATATCCGCGTGTACCAAATTTCATCGAAATCGGTTGGACGATATTCGCATAGTAAACGGCTAAACGGAATAGAATTCGACGTTCTGCTGCGCCACCTTGTGGCAAGTTAGAGGAAAACGGATAGCATAAAAAGCTTCTCAATGATAAAAGACTTAGGTGAACCAAATTTCATGGTGCAACGGTGCTAGAGTTTTTCAACCTCATACACACATACCAACATTCATTTTTATCTATAACCAGTGTCATTATATATCCCAGTCTCAAATAAAATCCAGTTTCAGTTTCAAATCTAAGCCTCGCCAAAGTGCCAACATACGCCATTGTGCAAGCGTTTTTTCAGGAAATCATTCGAAGCATTGACTTAGCAGCAATCAATATGGGAAATGGTTCGACCGCGAAAAAGTAAAGCAAGCCTTTATTTCAAAAGTGGAATCCCTTAATACAGCCGAAAATTTTAAAATTATCAACTATAACGTGTTTTATTCATCGTTACTCCGATGTAGTAAATGAGAAGATTTCAATTTTCTGAAATTTGGCGGAATTCCCCCAACTTAAATCAATGTACTCATTTGGCGAGAATTCTGGAGATAGATCGCTTGAAATCCCTTAACAACTGCATTATTTCTTCACGGATCATTAAAATTTAACGCTGTATTCTAATAAAACCTTTACACTTGTTTTCAAAAATCTATTTCCTTAAGCTCTCAATAAATTGCGCCAAGCCGAAATCTGTGCAAACCGCTAGAACTCACTTTCTAAAAATCGGCATTTGAGCCATTTTATTTTTTCGCCAAACTAAAAAAAATTACCTATTAGCCTCGGAAATTTTCAATTCTTATTGTTTTGCGTATAAAACATTTCATTCCTGCTCCGATTTCCCATGCACACGATATTATAATTTAAAAAAAAATAACCTTACGAATATAAACTAACAAAAAAAAATCATTATTATTCTTTTATTTTTACTTTGAGAATTTAAAACATCTTATTCGGCAAAATCGCCAGACATGGCAACCACGATCCTTATTTCACACTTTTTTCACTACAGGGGTTACAATTACGGAAAGCTTTTTGCGTAGAGAACATAAAAAATCTCTTAAATTCCGGGAACGGGTGGACTTTCAAAGTTTTAAAGTGGACTATGATTTATTCTATATTATTTTACATATCTGTGCAAAATTTCAGGCTGATATGTCCATTTTTGTGGATTTGTATACAACTCAAATCCACAAACAAACAAACAAACAAACAAACAAACAAATAAACAAACAAACAAACAAACAGAATTTCATTTTTATTTATAAGAAGATTTAGAACATTCATTAATATTAAAGAAATAATTTTTGTACAATCCATCTGATATTTCAGAGTAGAATAAGAACTGTATGTATAGTATACATGTATGGATATTTATTTTTGTTTAATTATTTCGTTTTTAAACTCTAAATATTTCGTTTGAAAGAAAAAAAGTTTTTTTTTTTTTTTTCATACAGATAGCAACGCATTAGTATTGCTTGGATAATGCAAAGTAGTAAAAAAATTACCATTTTATATGTCCTTTGTGTTTTCTTTCTTGAATCTAAATTTCGAATCTTTCCCTCAAATCTAAGTTTTTGTTGCCAGATTGATTGTTTAGTATTTATATGAAAGTCCTAGTTTCAAATTAAAACTCTTATTTTATTTGATATACTTGAACCTAGTTGAATAATTGTTATTATGCTAAATTCTCTGCGATGGGGTACCTATAAATGTGCTTTGAACATGTTCTAAAATCTTTTACAAAGGATACCAGTGTAAATACTTGTGTTTTAGAAAATCTGCATGTTAATGATTTAAATTTAGTTCAATTTCTTACAAAACTATATTTTTCACTGTATTCTTCAAATTGCATTGATGTCACAAATAAAATTAAATATACCGTCTTGGCGTCTTTTTCAAAAAAGTGATTTGGTAATAATTACATTAAATAATTAAATTTAAGCAGTTTCGGTCTTATTTAAATTTCTGAAACATATGCAGTTTTTGATAAAAATATGCCTTTATAGTTTCAAAGGTCTGTGTGCAATTTTTCAAAGATGCCATTGAACGGGGCAGACTTGCTCAGAATTATTTAAAATTCTTAAAGTATCAACCTTTCATTTTTTGAAAAAAAAAATTATCATGTGCTATGACGAAATACATAATTTTTCTTGCATAACATTTAAAATACACTATGGGTGCACTCTCAGAAAAACTCGCCTTTATACAGTATTTTATTTCTCATTTTTTCAATGAATAATTTCCTCACTCCGTGGGAAAGTAATATTTCCGAAAATTATTCCTCCCGAAATCTGAAGAAAAGAAGAAAACAATCGTTTAATCTGAAGAAGTTTCTTCAACTACCATGACAAAATAAGAAACGGATTTTCATCAAATAAAGGAGATTTTCCGGCAGCAATGCTGCCAGATAAATTTTCGTGAATTGAAGAAATAATTTTTAAGAGTGTAATAAGAAAAATAAATTATACAGGTATAGATATTCATAGATTGATATACACTGCTGGCCACCCAAATTGCAACACCAAGAAAAACAAGAGATATCACAACAAAATTTATTGTGTAGATAACATGTTGACCAAGTAACAAATGATTAAATTTACAGCATTCTATGAAGCGTGGTTCCTGCCAAAATCAGTACCCAGAGTAGCCGCCGTTGTTGGAGATCACAGCTGCCACACGCCTCGGCATTGATTCAAAGAGACTTTGAATGTGTTCTTGGGGTACAGCAGACCAAGCAGCTTCCACACGTTGCCAAAGTTGATCTGGTGTGACAGCTGGGGATGAACTCTGGGTCAGTCGTTGAGCAACCATGGACCACATGTTTTCTATCGGCGAAAGATCCGGAGAGCGCGCCGGCCAGGGAAGCAATTCAATCTGGTGATTGACGAAGAACCCTTGGACAATGCGTGCCACGTGTGGCCGTGCATTATCCTGCTGAAATATGGCTGTTGGCAAGCCCTGAAGGTAAGAAAGGACAACTGGCTCCAACACCTCGGAGATGTAGCGCTGGCTGGTTAAAGTACCGGCAATGCGTACTAGAGGAGTGCGAGAGAGATATCCGATACCGCCCCATACCATAATACCCGGTGCAGGACCAGTGTGACGGTGCATAATGCAGCTGTTCAGCATCCTCTCTCCACGGTGTCTCCAGACTCGAATCCGACCGTCGTGGTGTTGCATACAGAAGCGTGACTCGTCAGTAAAGAGAATTTCATTCCATTCTGTCGTCCACATCCTTCTTTCATCGCACCATTGGCGGCGGAGACGTCTGTGGTTCCGCGTCAGAGGTAGACAAAGCAACGGACGTCTTGCGGACAGACCATTCTGCTGTAAACGACGTCGAATGGTACGCGCAGACACTGGATGATGCGTTACAGACTGAATCTGCTGTGATATGGTTCGTGTATGTGACTGAGCGGTCCGTCACTGCCATGCGTACAATCTGCCTGTCATCACGTGACGTGGTGCACTGAGGTCGATGCGGTCGATCACGTCTGTCCGTCGTACCCTCCTGCACCCAACGATCACATATCCGCATCACAGTTGTTTGGTTTCGTCCAATACGACGACCGATTTCCCTGAAAGATAACCCACAATCTCGGTATGCCACTATCCTTCCTCTGTCAAACTCGGATACTTGATCAAAAGATGATCGTTGTTTCCTACGAGGCATAATTTATCGTTTTTTTGAAAAAAAAGCAAGAAAAACACAATTGCTGTACTTGAAACCGTCGAAATCTCCAAGCCTTAAATAGCGCTTTGAGGTGGCGCCACAGGCGCGCTTGATGTGCGTCTGCGCTGAAATTCTAATCATTTGCATATCTCACCTCAGCTAATGCATGTTGTAAATTTCATATTATTTGCATGCTTCCTTCAGGGTGTTGCATTTACGATGGCCAGCAGTGTATATGAAACAAGGACTAAAAGTGGAATTTTCAATAGAGTCTCAACAAAGAAGAAATCTCTATTTTTCTTGAATCTTATTTTTAGGAGGGTTTATCTACCTATTTTAGTCAAAAGCTTTATTTTATAAGTGCTTTATTTAAGGAGGGGGGGGTGGGAGAAAACCCACTACAAATTACTTCACCAAAACGAAAAAGTTATTCCCGTAGTAAAGTTGTATGGCTTGGCAATTTCTCTCCAAATATAGAAGATATTTCCCAGCTAGATTCCGGTTTGGGAACCAATACCCACCTTGATTAGCTTTGACAACCTTGATCAGCTTTTAACTACAATTTTTTTGCTTGCAGGCCTTTTGGTAAGGGTTTAATTTTCTTTTTTTTTTACAATTACAATCTTCTAAATGAAGATATCATCAGAGCATGATCAGATTAATGAGACCACATATGAAGTAATGCCTTAAAAAAATGAATAATCGATATTGGTCTGCGTGCTAAAAAATTCCTCCCTAAACAAACATGCACAAAAAATTACGATGAATACATGACCACCTCTTTGAAGTCGGTTAAAAAGTCAATAACACTTTTGTATTCCATAGTTCAGCGGTTCTCAACCTTTTAACGTCGCCCCCCCTAACAATGGCTAACTTACGGTGGCGCCCCCCCTTCACCTTTTTCAGCATACATTCAGTTTTTAATCTTTAACAATGAACATTTAGGCGAATTTTCTGCAAAATAATGTTATCAGTAAAGTTTGAATGAACATTTTAAGCGAAAATGGATAGATTTTTGAGTAAAAATGAGAATAAATAAGATGATTTTTTAAAATCATGCATCACTGCTTGCTCTTTGGTTTTTCTCGCGCCCCCCTCAGGTTGAGAAACGCTGCCTTAGTTAAAATGTATTTTCTCTCTCTCAAAAAAAAAAAAAAAATATATATATATATTACTAATTGGTGCATGGGGACATTATCATACACAAATTAGTAAATTTTGATTACTAATTGATGCGTGGGGTAAACGCAGCTTTTATTCAAAACGCGTTTTGGTTCAGAATTGGTATTTTTGAATATTCCGCTTCACATTCTTTTCCAGTTCTTAGAAGCAACTGCCAAATTCCGTTTTATGTACGCCTATTAGACGTACAGGAAACGAACTCTCCAATTCGCCAGGCAATGTAGGAACACTATACATTCTTAAGACGTTCTATGTAATATGTCATGTTAAAACAAATTTCAGAAGGGAAGGGACCTTTTCTTTCCACGTAGCAATAAATGGATGGCTAAGGTACCGAGGCAGAAGATTTTTACAGAGTACTTTGAAGTTTGTGAAACCCAGTTATATACTTTATTTTATAGTACGCTCTATACAACACATTGTGCAAATTTTGAGAACACAATGCCAGAACCAACTCTCATTTTACGTTTTCTGCCCGAACATGCGGACGTAAGTGACACCTAAATCTTGTACGTGAGGGAAGTGCAAGTTGATCGTACTATACAGAATTTTAAACGAGCATTTGCTATTAGTTCCGTATAATCGAATTTAGCTTGTTTGAGTAAAGCTTACATGTTAACCAGCTAATATAAAACTTTAAAATAAAATCTTATAATCTATACATTTAAATAGTAATTAAATAAAAAAGACTCATTACACGATAATACAAGAAACCGTTACACCGAATCGAGCATAAAATTTTATCATTTATGATGAATAATGTTTTTTTTTAATCTGACTTTAAAACATATAAGTATTGAAAATGGCTTAGTTTATTAACTGTTAATGCATCGCCTGACATTTCCTAAGCAAAGTAATTCAAACCAATATTTGTATGTACGAAACCTCCAATATTGCGTTTTTATGTCGTCCAATTCGCCTGCAGCTAGGAAAATACGTCAGCTAGCAAAATACGGCAATTGGCAATGCACCTAGCTTGCGCCGTTTGCTAAAATCATTTCCTCTCTGTTTCTCATATCTATTCCATGCACTAGTAATTATCGGGTATACCGTTTAATAAATCATTCCCAGGAAAAGAAATATTCCATTATTGAACGGAAAATTCAATTTTCGGGTTATGAAAACTTCCTTTTAAAGATAACGGCCGTTTAACTAACTAGATAATGTTTTAAGTTAATTAACATTTTACTCGCAACAATTTTATAGCTTCGTTTCTCCCCGTCTGCCGAACACTTCTGTAAATTCATGAAATGATACGTGCTCATTAGCATGAGGATTGTGTGGCTAAGCGAGGAAATTTTGAAAGCGCAGCCTTTTATAAACATTTGCCTGCAAAAGACGCAAATGCTGCGTCCGTATGTTTATTCATGCTCGTGTTTGCGTGTCAGTGTTTCATGTTTAATTATGTGCGCTCCACATGGACATAAGCAGCTTTGTAGGCTGTTAGTGTTTTCTCAGAGACTTTCGTAAGAGATTGGAAACACGATTGATTAAACAGTACCGTGAATTGAAAAAAAAAATTAATGATCGTTCTTTTATTGAAAGATGGATTAGACAGTTGTGAGAAAAATTAATTAATACTACATGATCAGGTAAAGGGTTTTAGACGATGTTAACACATGTATTAGTACCAAAAAGCCAATGTTTTTATGATAAGTGAAATGAAACGCATTATGAAAAAAATTCAATAGATAAATAAGAGAAAGGAAATATATATTTCGGGGTTGAACTGAAAACTTAATAATGATTGTTAACCCTTTATAAAACCGTGGTCTCTTAAATACAGAAATCAATTATCATTAATGAATTTTCTGATTTTTGTTCAGCTATATTGCCTGTATATTTTCTTCATACATCTAGATTCTAAATTATATTTGGCTTATGAACTTTTCTTTCATTCGTAATTTTAAAGAAAGCTCGAATAATTACTCGAAAATTGAGCATAAGAATCATGGCTTTTAATTATATATTTTTGCGTTTAATTCCCTGTACAAGCAGCAGGTAGTTTTCCGACTTTGATTTTGTGAATAATTAATGCATTCTCCTGAGAAATATCTATCAATCTTTAAAACTTGTTTCTCCAATTTTCACGTGGGATATTACAGTAGAGGGAAAATATGTGAATTAATCCTAAAAAATCGGCCAGAAAAATTCCAAGTACTCTCGACTCTCTGCACATAAACTCGCCTTATAAAGAGTTAAGACTTTATATTAGATAAATTCTAGGCTTGTACTGCTTAATGATTACCATTTAGTTCACTTGTATGCAAGAAAACAAATGGTTACAAAATTACATGGTAACATTCAGTTTTATTTGTGATTTAATAGATTTAAGTTCGTACAGTAAGGCTCCAGACAGCACATAAGCTTAAATCAAGCTTTACATTTCTTTGAATATGATGTATTAATACAAGCTTGACAGTTCAATTCATTTTAAGCTTGCAGCAAGCTTGGAGAAGTCATTTGAACTGTCAAGCTTGAATACAACTTGATTATTGCTTGATTTGGAAAGCCACATCCACATAACAAATAATTTATCGTCATTCATAAATGTACTTGACCATGGAATTAAAAAAAAAGATTTTATATTTCTAAATATGGAAATTCTTAAATAAAATACAATTATACTACGAAATTGATTTCAAGATCAGTCGTTTGTCTCGATTTTGACAAATATTGCCCAACACGAGTGTCGCGATATTGAAAGTTTTAAAACGTGCGCTGCTTTTAAGTTTATATTATGCTTATTTCCCTATTAGTAGAGTCTATAAATCACACATAACATTATTTTAATTTTGATTCAACCTATGGAAAAATAAAAGAAATAGGGCAGAACCATCTGATCAGTCTCGCCAGAAAACGGCGTGACAACCGCAACAGTCACTTCGAACTTTAGTCATATCAGCGCGAGTCAGATTGGCTGAATGGATACGGCGCTGGCTTCCCAAAACTTAGGTTCTGAGTTCGATCCCAGCCGCGAACGCTGGATGGAAACAGATTAAAATAACGTGAAATTTCAGCATAGAGGGGAAAATGCGTCGAAAAATAAACTATGTGGTGCGAGTTCACCAACGGCCGCCCCGGGTATTTAAGAAAATTTTTTTATGCTTGCTATGTCAAGCTTAATGCAAGTTGGGAAAGTGTAAACTTGAACACGTGATTCAAGCTTGCATTAAGCTTACACGCTTGAAATTTTCAAGCTTAATTCAAGTTGATAAATCAAGCTTGCTGCAAGTTTGATGCAAGTTTGCTGTGCTGTCTGGGGCTAGAGAATAAATATCTTCTTTTCATTTTAACAATGACTATGATGTACAATATTATGTTTCTTGAATTTCTGTACTAACATCACATTATTATTTCTTTATAAAGTTATCAAACTACATTTAATTAGTTAAGTAGTGAAAGTGATGATAGCGGTAATACTGGTAATAGTAAATTAAACAGTATTCTTAAAAAGTATTAAGTTACTTAAACAATTTTTTAACAATTATTTTAATGCACATTCTTTAGTTAAGTAAAATGAACTTGTATAGTTCATTAGGTTTATTTACACTTCAAACTTGAAACAAGATATAACAAATGGTGTCACTGTAAATGTATTATTTCTTATCAAAAAGGCGTTAACCTTTCGATGCGCGGTGGTTGCGCCGTGAAAAACCTCCTCATTTCAGCTCTTTTACAGCTAGTCGCAAAAAAATATGATTAACTGGTCCCGAGGCTGAAAAACTGCAGACATTGCCATCGATTTATTTAACTACCAACAACTGGCTATCTTCCAGAGCTAAAGAAGTTTTCTGAAATAGCTGGCTGCGTGGTCGTTGCCATTGATTCATTTAACTACCAAGAACATGGCGGTTGATCGAATCGCTGCCATGTTCTTGGTAGTTAAATGGATCCATGAAAACGGCTGAACTTTTTCAGCAATGAGATTATCCAGTGTTTCTTCTATATTGATGAGAAAATGCTTGTACTTCGAAGGGTTAAAGCTCATTTTGCCTCATGTCTATTTTCAAAATATTCTTAAATATAAAATTTATGATAATGCTCGTTTTAAACAAGTTTGAAATATTTATATTTTCTTTAGAATTTTACAAATAGCGCCGCTGTAAGTAAAAAGATCTTGTTCACTGACAGATCCATTAATAAAGTTCTCGTTAGCAGATTTACAGCAAGGCAGTAAAAAAAGCTTTTTTTTTTCTCTCTTCGTAATAACTGGAATGTTTTAGTTGCGATCGTATTTACACATTTTGGCATGACTAGAAACTTGTCCAATGGGTTGCTGACGGGATGAAAAGTTAGCACTCTCTAACTCTTATCCGATGTGTTTGTTTTTCTGTTTTTCGCTCTTGTAAAGATCTCGATGAAGAACGAAACGACGTGTTCGGTTCTGGGTATGCGGCATAGAAAACACAAATGTGTCATCCCCGAATATTTCTTAACGCTTTGAAGTGCAAAGCATGTTCACATAAATATAGAAGACCAACTGAATAGATTGTCTAACGTTGAAAAAATATGCAGCTATTGCCATCGATCCATTTAACTAGATCGATGCAGCACTTTTTCAGCGTTGGGACCATTTAACCCTTTCTTTTGCAACTGGCAGTGAAACCACATCGGAAAATTATCCCCACTGTAAAATAGTAGGGTATGGCAGTTTCTCGCCAAATGTAAAAGCTTTTGCCAAGTTGGATTCAGTCTAAGTAACTTAATTTTTCTCGCCGCACTTGTTGATAAATTGCCAAAAATGGCACACCTTAGCGACTTTTGACATACATTTGTACCCTCAACGTGTTCTTTTCCAATTTTCTCAATAAAAATACATTCATTAGGACTTAACTAAACGAATTTGGAACCTCATATAAAGTACTCCATTTCGAGTAAAAAAATATCGAAATCATCCCACGTTATAAAAAACTATGGCTAAACATACGTACAAAAATAAATAAATAAATAAATAATCCAACGAATTCTATATTATTTTATCACAATTATATTTTGCAGTTCATTGATGCAGATTTATAGTAAGAAAAAAATAAGTCTGAATTACAGTTGAATCTCTAAAATTTCTCATCTATACGCACACAAAATAAAAACCGAAATTTTCAATTTCTTTTTGGAACAGAATGTCAGAATGGAATCAGAAAGGCAAAACATTCAACAATAATTTTAGAATATTTTGACAGAAAATTGAATTTTTTAGCTTTCATGAAATACCTTGAATTATTTGCATCGTGAGAACAACACCGTGCGATTACTTTTGGAAGATCATTTTCAACTTCAAATATTTTAAATTAAAGTTATTTTACTGGAAAACGTTTCTAGAAGTTTCGTAATTAGTGGGTAGGAAAACTATTTAGTAAATTATCGTCTGGCATTTCGTATTCTGTGGTCTTTCAACAGAATTAAATTCGTTTGAAATAGATCCTCTGAGATTCCTTACGTCAGAAATGAAATGATTTATTATTCTAATTTGTAATTTCAAATGAATAGTGTCGCTTTCCGTTTGAATTTTTTTAATGGTGTAATTTAATATGAAAACTTGGTAATGTCTAGATAACTAATGGATGCTAGTTTCAAGTCACTGCTTGTAAATAATATTTTTAACATATAAAAATTGTAAATCTCTTTTTTCAGTTTTTAATTTTCATTCCCATTAATCCGTGAGTTCTGGGATTTAAATTTTGACAAGAAAGTGTTTCATTAAAAATAAATAACTTTGTTAAAGCACACATATACAGGGTGTTTCACGAAGAACCCAAAACTTTGAAAATGAATAACTCCAAAACGGTGATCTATAGAAACATGAAACAACTGGTATATTTATTTAAAAAACCGTAAGAATTTGATACAAAAACCACAAAATTTTAGTTACGAATTGCACCGATAAATGGTTCCGTAAGCGGCAGTGCGGTCTAATACAAGCAGCACTGCGGATCATAAGAAAATCCTGATTTTTCGCACAAAATGCATTGCCTAAAACTTACCATTTGGAATGCAATTTCTTGCAAAGGCATCGTTTAACCATTATTCTTTCGAGAAATGCTGACGACTTGCGGCATATTCCACTTTTCAAACATTTGTCGCCTCTCAACAATCGTTGGATGATCGATCTCGGAGCTTTCTTTCTGGCATCCGTTATGCCGCCATTTATCGATGCAATTTGTAACTAAAATATTGTAGTTTCTGTATTATACTCTTACTTTTTTTTTAATTTTTAGTTAACATATCACTTATTCCATTCTTCCATCTATCCCCGTTTTTGAATAATTCATTTTCAAAGTTAGGGGATTTTCATGAAACATCCTGTACAAAAACAAGTTTTGCTATGAATGTTTCTGGTTACACAAAGGCTCCAACCTTCTTCAGCAATAAAATCACCAGCCCACTCTCAAGGCAGAAGTTACGACTCCTGTCTTTGGGTGGATTAGAGATTTTGAAGTGTCCAAAACTTAAAGCTACAGAAAAAGAAAATGCCCATCTTTTATTACGCCATCATTCATCGTACATCAAAGATTTTTATGCTATTCGTTTTCAAATAACGTATGCTTTCATTTTGTATTCATAAGATATGCATAAGGGGCCGTCTTAATATTTAGTTCCGCATCACTTCGTTTTTTTTTTTTTTTTTTTTTTTTTTTTTTTTTTTTTTCGTTTTGCACAAAAAAGGAGACAAAGACATACTAAGGATTTTGTAACCTGGGGATTTTCAGATTTTTAATGTAGGAATTTTTTTTTTTTTTGAACATCAATATAAACTTTTTAAGGCAACCGTACGACCAGTATGTATTTTATTTCGTTTTTCGAGCATAACTTGCTCATTTTTTCTGAGTAAGGGTGGTAAAAGTTTTGTTATAGCGTGGTATAACCGAAAATGTGTTCTAAAGTTATTGAGAGTCAATGAGTCTATCCGTTAGCTATAGGCATCAGATCGCTTCAAGTGCCGTTTGTCGAACCTGGGCCAAATTTGACACTCTGATTAAATGTACAAGAGAAAACTATTCCTGAACAAAAAATGAATCCGATTAATAGTGTTTTAGTTTTTTTATGTTTCGTCCAGTTTTGGGCCATTTTTCACACATTTCTGTTATTTCTACCTGAATTTTCGTCTGAAAACTCTATTTGTCATATCACTGGAAAGTCCAGAGGATACTTTTTCAAATGAGCTATGCTGAATCATCGTACCTAAATTGTTTTTTCAACGAATTACTAAAGCGTCACGAAAAAATAGTGATTTCGCGGTGATTTGCTCTTCGCAAGTGCGTTGAGAAATTATTTTTGAAAAGATTGTTTTAAAAAAGTTGATCACTATAAGTATTTTAGGCAAAAAAAAAATTTGTAAACATTCAGGCAGCCGTTAAGTATTTTTTTTTTCCTTTTTGAAAATAAAGATGTTTTTTTTCAACAAAAAAAAGTCTATTTCTAGTAACTTCGTTCTCTGTTCATTCAAACCCCTGAAGGGGAAACACTTGGCTACGACGCATAAAGAAATTTAATTAGCTGATTATACGCTAATTTTTTGGTAGCTGCGTCAGATTCAGTACTTGAAGAGAAGTGCACACATATGTAGAATAATGTTTTTAACATTCATATGTATTAGTGGTTGTGAAAATAAGCCACTGGAGCAGATTAGCAAACCAATACTTGAGCGCATCTCATGTATAAGGTATCAGTCGATTATGTACATTGAAAATTGAAATCACAAGATCATGAAAAATATACACTTTATTTTTCAATATTCATTTGGTTATGTATACAAGTTAATTCTCTTTTTAGTATGAAAATAAATAAGAAATTTAATGCTAACGAAAGTCATTTAATTGTGGCATGTTCCCCCATATATATGGGGAAGATGCCACCAGTAAGATGCAACAACACTACAGCAAATAAAAAAATACGACAAACATTACAAAATTATATGTGAATTAACAATAACTATAGAAAAGCAAAACAAAAAAATTCTTTCATAGAATTCTTTTATGAATGAAGTTTGATTGTGGCCAAGAAACTCGATCAATTCTTCTTTTGCAGTTTATAGGCATTGTCTGTATGGTAATAAAATGTGAATTCTATTTATTAAATTTAAAGCTTTAAGAAAGCATAAGAAAGATATAAATTGTAATACGATATTCCAATGTATATATTAGTAGAATGTTATATGTGAAGTTAATTAAAGTAATATGTGAATAATAATAATTATTCTAAAATTTGCATTATTTTGATCATTAATAATTTCAATTACTAATTTTTTTATTAATTTTAATTATTATTTGTGTGACTAATATTTTTATTTTTATCCTTATATGCATTTAATTATTTTTAATTATAATAATAATTATTAATTGCATCTATATTTTATGCGATAATATGCAGTGTTAAAATAAAAAAAAGCAAATTTTAAAGTTCATTTTATTTATTTCTGAACCATGTGGTGTCTTCCTGCAAGCCCCTAGGTATAAGGGGAAGATATCACGCACGCCTATTTCCTTATTGCTATAGTGTTATGGCCGCTTCTACATGCATCGTATGTGTAACATAATGGGTAACTCATATTGCTAATACCTTATTTAAAATAACAAGTGCGTTTAAGAACTGTAAATATGAGGAACGGAATATTATAAAACTTGTACTAACCACATTAAATGCTTATGAAATCCAAAAATAGCACCGATTAAAGACGATTAACTCAGATAAATTCACAAGCCACAAACAATGTCGGAAGGTGCTCTTCACACAAGTGGCTCAGTATTGCTATTTATCGAAGCATAAAAATATTATTTATAATATTGCGTCTTCCCCCAAATTACCTTAGTCTATATACCAAATTTGGTTACAATCATCCATTTTATCTGTAGAATTTTACTTACAAAGAAATTTTAACTACAATTACCCTGCATATTCAAAACCATTGTATGAACGATTACAGAGTAATAACCTTTAACATAAATCTATAATTAAGGAATAACAATAAATCTATTGGTTAGTGTCAAAGAAAGTATTTTGTAAACCTAATGAGAAAAATTGTGAGTTAATTCTCTTATAAACAAGCGTTAAAACATGACGAAATTTTGGCAAAATATGTTTTATTTTCTTATGTGAAATGCCATAAAAAAAAATTCCTAATAATCTAACACTTTTAAGAAAGACGGAAAAGTACAGAAATAGATATCAGCTGCAGCAATGACGAATAACAGTCATTATATAAGAATTAAACAAGTCCAAAGCATTGTTTAGGTGTTCTGTGTATCATCCTTTCGCTGATTACGTTACAAACAAAATGACAAAATGCCGGCGCAACCGTTACATAATAAGTCTCGTGCTAGTAAATAATTAAAGAAAAAGATGCTATTCGTGAGCTGCCAGTTTTAACCAAGAAAACTTTTTTTTGTCTGTGTGAAAACTATTTTCTAAAAATAGTGCACCGGACCTAACAAGATCAGTTGCCAAAGTAGATGAAAAACTGCAAGGTTATGCCAAACACGTGATAAGCTACGTATGTCGTACTGGCTCAAAGAGATTTTTGTAGATAGCATAGCCTTGATAAAATGGCATTCAAAAGCTAATGAAAAATGAACGAAGCTTGACGTCATATATTCGCATGTTTATGCTCGAGTTTTTTCTCCTGCATGCTACTTTTCCTCCAATTTTTTGTATTGCGAGGCAGCTACGAGAGAGATTTAGTAGTAAGCTGGAAATAAGCATAAACATGACATCATGTGTTTCTGCCATTCAAACACACTTTAAGTTACAAAAACATAACCAAATTCAAGAAAGGCATTTCTAGACTGACATTTATTTTGAATTTAAAATTGTTTTTTAATGTGCTGAAAATTTGCCTTTGGTGATATTTATATGATAGTGATACGTAATATTAAAATTAGAATGCGATGCATTTGAAATTTGCAATATAAACAGACGCTGGCTGTGCTCGCGCACAGCCAGCTGCGTCAAAGAAAGGGTCTCTAGATCTGTGGCACGCGATGAACTTTTCGATCGTCCGCCATCTTGCTGGTAGTTAAGTCGAGCGATGGCAACGTCTGCCCTTTTTGAGCATTGGGAAAGGGTTGCGCCTCAAAGGGTTAATCGACACTTAATGCACGCCAGCCAGTTTCTAACAAATTCAGAAAGCATTTGAAGATGACAGATGATTTCTAAGTAATCATTTTGTTCACAAAAATGAAAAATGCACACACTGGCAGAGCAAATATTAAACTCTAAAGAGTAGATTAATCTTGCATATGCAAACAGAGAATCATACACTTTTTTCATGTATGCATAAAAAACACACCCGGAAAGCAAAGTTATAAAATCTTTCTGGGGTAACGTGCGCAGTATTTGCCTTTTGTAAACAAACCCGCTGAAGAAAAAGGCTCTCGCGCATACGTCATAATATTAAATGGGGCAGAAAATGGGGGAACTATTTCCGGAATTCGTTTGACAGGAAATTTCTTTCTATTCCTTCCGCTTTTACAACATAAAAAAAGAACCTGTGACTTCAGATTTAGGATTACATTAAACGCGAAAAAGAGGAAGACTGTTTGGCAGGTTTCGTCAAAAAAGAAGTCATTTTCCCCCCCACCAACGATCCAGTCACTTCCGTCCCCCAGCAGTCAATATTCCATACTGTCTTTCATGAATAAAATGTTTTATGTACACTACTATCGGCAGAGAATATAGGAAAGTAAAGAACATGTCATTTTAAAAAATTGTATTCCAGAATTATTTGATGTTATAGCAGCTATTATACTCCATGTGCTCATGATTTTTCATGTAATTATGTTGCAAATTTTGCTGGCCTTATAACGGTATAGGCTGTTAATTATTTATTTTTCATGTAGAAGAACTTCAACTAACTGAACTAACTTGGGAACACTTTAGAACTGTGGTTCGACAATTAAATTACTAGCTTAAAAAATTCTTTGTAAATTCATTTTTCCATAGAGAAATATTTCTTTTATTTTAGTATGATAAAATATATTGTGTTGTGTTAAAATAAAGGTATTCATTTTGCTGAAATTTTTAACCTTTTCTGACATCAGTTTATAATTGTTTTAATTAAAACATATCATAATTTTACACACACACACACACACATATATATATATACAGGGTATCCCAGAATTACCGGGACATATTTTAATGGGAGTTCGGTAGCGTACTTTTGTAGCTGTTAATAATCACTTTGGAACAAGTGCTGAAATAATAGTGAACTTTTCACCCTTGTTCATACAAAACTAATTAATCTTTCACAGAAAACATGTAACTAAAATTAATAGTTTAAAGATTCTATTTTATTTCATGAATGAAATTTTTGAATAAAATCCCGTTATCTATGAAACTTGGTCAAGGATTTAGACAAACACTTCGGCTCTTTTTCCAAAGTGATTGTTAACAGGGAAGGGGAAAAGGGGGTTTTTGAACAACATTGCTGTGTGATTTTGAATCCTCATTATGTGTCTATACAGTTTGTCCCAGTAACTCTGGGGCACCCTGTATATGTATATATACACCCACGTTTTATTCCATTTTTTTAAATCGCAATTTAGTAAATATCAGTTTTGTTTTCCACCACGAGGTTTTCAGTCATCGCTAAAGTTTGACTAAATGGCATAAGCGAAAATCACTTTATTAAGTGTCTTCCTCACAAGCATTTCAAATATCCAGTTGATTTAAAATTCACATTATTTAGGTTTACGAATTTGTTTTGTGCAAAAATTAAATATTTTATATTAATTCACTCAAAAAAAATTTTATTCAGAAAACTTTTAAATAAATTTAACTTTTCAAATGTGGAAATAAAACATCAGATGCGGAAATTGAAAAATATTACTTTTGACTGTACCTATGCAAAAACATTTAATATGCAGACTAGAGTGTGTTTCTTTAAAAAAAGGCATTCAGAACATTTTTCAAGCTCAAACAAAAGAAAGAAATCGGTACACAAATACTCAAATATTTCCTTGGAATTCATAGCTATTGGTATAGCTTATGTTTTTTACCATTCTTTTGGTTCTAACGTAAAACAAAGTACTATAGCAATACGAACAGAATGAAATTCTTTTGCTTGTTTTAAATTTATAAGCATGGATCTTAGGAACGTTTAGAACAAACTTTTTTCATTCATTCTAACACATAGATGGAAGTATATATATCCATACATACATATAAATTTATTAGAAAAATTCTTGTATAATTTTGAAATAATTTTAAATTATTATGTGAACTTCAGGAATAGAGTTGGAATGCCAATGTTTTCAAAACATCGCATTGAATAATTGGATTCGAATATGCATTCGGCAATCTGTACAAAGCAATATGCTTTTTAAAAGAGTATGAAACTTTTAATGGGCTTCACATAAAATTATAAATTCTACTCAATGAAAACAATTTTAAATTTTTTAAAAATGTTATAAGATAATTCATCGAAGTCTGCATTTGAAGTCTGTATTGAAATCTGCAACAAATCAAGGTCTGCATTTGTAAATTCCCCTTCTACCACTGAACACAACTCGTTGAGTCTAGTGGCATAAACCGTATATTCTCTGTGAAATACGTAAATGCATACGAAGTTCGTTTATAAACCCTTTTATTTCATGAAACGTCATACAGAGTGTCCAGCAACTAACACCCTGATTTCAAAGTCAAAATTTTCCAACAGAAAGATCAATGGAAGGGTGTTGAAAACTGTAAGCTTATTACGTAAGCTATAAAATTTTATACAGAAGTTAGTAAGTAGTAGTAGGAGAAACTAATGTTTATACAGAAGTTAAGTAGTTAAATTGAAGAATCTAAAATGTTGTAAATCAGCGGTTGGTTCTCAACCTTTTTAACGTCGCACCCCCCCCCAAACAAAGGCTAACTTACGGTGGCGCCCCCTCACATTTTTCAGCGTACATTCAGTTTTTTAATCTTTAATAATGAGCATTTGCAAATAATGTTATCATTAAAGTTTGAATGAACATTTTAAGCGAAAATGGATATATTTTTGAGTAAAAATGAAAATAAATAATATGAATTTTTTAAAAATATGCATCACTGCTTGCACCTTGGTTTTTCTCGCGCCCCCCTTGCAAACACTCTGCGCCGCCCTTCGGGGTCGCGCCCCATAGGTTGAGAAACGCTGTTGCAAATAGATGATTCCAATGAAACGTTGGACTGGCTAAAGGCAGAAAATTTTCAAGAAACTGTCGAGTCAATCGAATGTCAACCTACAATCAAACAAAACATGAACACATACTTCTATCACTTAATAGGGTTATTTTTTTCCAATCGATATATAATATCAGCAGTAGAGTTGGGCACCTCATGATCTCACTTTGGGCTCTTGGATATAAACACATTCTGCAAAGGAGAAAGGAGTCCAACAAAGCAAAAAGTGTTACATTTTTCGCAGAAAAACTCTACTTAACCTTTTCTTAACAAGAATACAAATTTAGGTATATGTCTCTTCCTCTGTCTAAGCTCTTTGAACATAGTAACTTGCCTTTGAATTGATCCACTAAGTAAAAAACGATGCAAACTACATTTCAGTATAAAATAAGAATTTATTTTAATTTTAAACCTTTTTGGATGCATCTATCGTTTGGAAAGCAAATGTATTCTTTGACTGAAGGTAATTTCGAGAATCAAAATTCTCATAATTTAAGGTTATCTGAATTTGTCGAAAATCATAGAAACTTTTCTTCTTGTTCACTTTATCAAATATTTGGAAAGTCACATTTTGATATTTTAAGGAGTTCTGAATAAATTTAAATGGCATCTAGCTGATATTATCCAATTTATTCTAGAAAATAGGACACTAAATAATCTCAATGACTTTCTAGCGTAACTGCACGTGTTTTTATATCCTTTCTTACTCTACAATACAATTGGAAGAAATATTTCAAGTAACTGAGTGGGAAAGAATACAAAAAAAAAAAAATGTGCACATCTGCCTGTAGCAAATTTCAACGTATTCATGAGTTTACTAGAAATTTGAAGAAAAGAAATATAATTTACTGAGATGCTGCTTTTTATAGTATAAGATAAATCATACCCAAGTATTAATAGAAAAGCTTCAAAAAAGTATCCTGCTTATAAAAACAATAAAATGTTTTTTCTTTTATTTTAACCCTTGAGAAACAAGCTCTCTGTTCTGTTTGTTAGTGTGTTTGTATCTGCATTATTCACGATTATTGATTCTTTAGGCATCTTTCAAAGCAAGTTCTTACACTAATGAGTCAGTTTAGATTCTTTCGGTAAACTGTTTAATTTCAAAAGACTGAACAACAAATATACAACAAATACAATACCATCATTTCTCTTCAAAACTACAATGAAAGTCAACATGTGAAAGAAAAAATAAGGAATAAAGGAAATGTTGCTTACTCAAAAGTATATTTTAAAAATTTAGAATTAAACTTTCATGCTGAAAGACACTAGTAGTTGTAAAAATTGATAAGAATAACTCATTCAATGAAAATCAAACATGAAGTATTTGTTTCATTAGTTGGTAAAGGATACGTGTTACGCACCATTTGTACTGGTAGTTGCTCTGTAAAAATATAATTTCATATCTTTCCTTTTTAATTATGCAGTACAAATTTTAATTGATGTCTAACATAATCCTTTACATTACGAGTCGACATTATATAATGTTTATACTTAAACCTCAGATTTGTAAAACATATCAAATTTTACACGTGCCGAAAATCAATAACGGATTAAATGCTACACTGGACAAGAACATTTTAAACTTCATAAATCACTTTTAAATTGAAAAATTACAAATTCTAGGAAATTCGATAAAACTGAAGCATCGTGTTTCCTTCGATTTTTTGTAAACTTAAAGGGGTAAAAAATGACTGAGAAAAGTACACACACATATATATAACATGTACTCAAATATTTTCTCAGACAGCTGGCATCCTTTCTCTTACACTCGGTTTCTTTCCTTGGAAACAGTATAAAAATGTGCAATATCCGTTTGAAATGAAATGTTTTCGAAAACAGAAATGCTCAACTACTTCAGAAATTTCACGCAAGAGGAAATCGTTCTCGTCTTCATGCTCTCAGTGCAGAAAAAGTTCATAAATAGATTCTATTAGTATTTGTGTATTTTCAAGAATCGAGTATGAATAAGCAAAAATTAAATACGGCTTGAGCACGCTTGACTATTTTTAATTTCAGATTTAATAAGTGAATATTTTTCAAGAGGAGGAAATAGTAAATAGAAGTTTCATTTATTCTTTAAGGAGAAAAAATCACATAGAAAAGTTTCGCATCTCTATCAAAAATACTTCAGAACCATGTTTTTCAAACACTATAATAATATTTTCCAAACTAATATTTATTATATGTAATTAAAATAAATAATCATTTTTAAAATTTGGTAGAAAGGGTAACATTTGTTTTCAGTATTAGACGTCCTGTTTTATAGTTTTGTAACTGTTAAATATTCGTTTAAAACTAACTCTATTTATAAACCTCTCTTAATGAATTTAATTTGATTATAGCGGGAAGAGATGACATTCTCAGTTCATTCATCTTTTGTTGGACTTATTCTATTTTTTATTTACTAACCCGTGAATTACTGAGCCAAACTTTTCTATTTACAGTAATCGAATCCATTTACCAAAGCATGACAATGCATTTCTTTCCCCTATTCTGAAGTAGATATATCGATTGCTTTAGTATGTGTTTTTACTGCAATATACTGTAATTTATCAGTATAAGTAAGAGGAACCAAATATACTCTTTAAAAGAACTTTAGATATAAATTATCATGAATCATTTCTTGTTCTTACAGTCGCGTCGCGTAGTTCGTCTTCCCTAAATTTTACATGCTTCAAACATCATTATTGGCACAAAACCAAGTGTGTTCCACCATAAGGAATATGATTTCAAAACATTGAATTCTTTCGAATTTAGACCTGCTTATTTAGTTGATTTTGTTCATAAATTGTAAATTATTTCTGAATAAATATATTTACTACAAGCGTGGTGCACCTGTACATTTATTAATAAGTGTTGACACTGATCATTTATAAAGCGGGAAACAACAACATTGATTAATTAAGTATTACTTCCATTTGTACACGGAAATCAATTCATTGCTCAGTTGTAGCTTTTTAGAACTAAAGAAAATGGTACAATATATCCTATCCAGCAGTACATTGGTAAAAGTAACCATCTCGTAGAATCATATCATAATCATACATAATGAAATTAACCTCTCTTCCACCTACTTGATCGAGTCAAAATATTTCCAATCACAAACCCAATAATTCAAAGTCATATTCTTACCATTAGTCGGCAACAGAAGGGACCTGCACAGGTAAAAATCCATTTCCTGGGTAGACACAAACTCGAATGAAACACCGCAGCTTATTTTACCTTGCGAATCGTGTTTATTTAGATACTCACAGCGCAGAAAAATTGCAATGGGTAAAAAAAAAAGCGGTCTTGTTTATACGTTCCCTGCCCACTCGTTGGTAGATGCTGGGGTAAACCGTAGCGGCTCTCGATCCGAATGACATCCGAAAATGCAGGAATATGAAAAGAAAAAAATAAAACCTCGGTTACTGTGATTAATGTCGTCATAAATAGACTCTCACGAGAATTATATACGTTTTGATAAAAGTTAACACGCAGCGGATTCCGTTTCACAGATTTCGAATTACTGCATTTACAGAATATCTGAAAAAAGTGTTTGGACGGATGGTTTTAAGTAATTATTCACTAGTTATTTCATTTTAATGCCTCCTTTCCCTTTTTGATATCTTGTAGATTAACCCGATTGTCCATGTGCCACCAAAATTTCACATGAGTTATAAGCAGAAAAGGGAACATCCGTAACACAAAATATTAAACATCTGTACTTATTACGTGTGCGAAAGTGCTTACACCCAGGGGCGTACCCAGAATAAAAATTCGGGGGGGGGGCAAAAGGTGAAAAACGCTAAATTTTTTACAAAAAGGCTTCATTATTATTCTTTTGTTAGCAAAATTTTAAATTTCGGAGAGGACCGGGTCCCCTGGTCCCCAGTAGGTACGGCCTTGCTTACACCGTTATCCTGTAGTTGGCTTCAACTGTAAATAATAGTCGAAGATCATAGACGTAATCCAATAACATTGAGCACATCTGAATATAACACAAGAAAAACATTATTTATTATATTTACCTGTATCATTAAGTCATTTGGTATTAAAAAGGTCAGTTTACTTGACAATTTCTCTTCATTTCACTGACAGATTAGTGCAATTTTGTGGGTGGGGTCTTTCAGCTGGAAGATTCACATGCACATCCATTTTCTGGAAGTAAAATAGAATCTTTTGTGTAAATTTCTTTTTCTCGAGGCAGGAGTGATCGCCCCTCTACCTCCCCCCTTCAATCCGTCCTTGCTGGACTTGCAGGATGTTTTCATTTTTTGCTTAAATACGAAGAGATATGCGACTGTGGCTCCTCCAATTCTCTCAAATACTTATGGTGAGACTGTTCACGACACATTGTTTCACTAAAGTGAAACATTGTGTCGTGAGTGGTTTCAACAGTTGGAGAACATTAATTTACACGTTGAAGACCGGCACAGCGCTGGATGAGAGACGTTTTCGAAGGAGAATTAGAGGGAAGACTCGTGTCAAAAAGAATTAAACGACGATCATCGAGAATGACTCAACAATCCATTTTTACTTTGAATCATAAATATATTACTTTTTTACAATAAAACATGAATTTCTTGAAGTAAAACAGCGGAAGCAAAGTATGATGCCTAATATTAGGAGACCATTTGAATGTATAACCCTTAAACTACTTGTGCCATTTCGCACAGAAAACTTTCTCTTGAAATGTATTTTGTACACCATGCAATTCAAAACCTTAAGGTAAAAAGAATGTTTTATAAGATTAGTTTTATATCAAATACCATAATCATGTATAACAAAAAGTAAAAACTTTTAAAATAAGTGTTTGTGGCAATATTATGTAATATAACCTAAATTAGAGAAATGCATATTGAAGAGTTTCAACTTTTTCTTTTTTTTATAAGTTTTAGCCAAATCGTTAGATCCGTGCTCGAGAAAAATTGACATGGATTTATAATTGTATATGTTACCACTAAAGCTCTAAAGCCGTTTAACTGATTTGTTCCTTTAATCACGAGTTTTACGCATTTCATCTGAGTAATGTCCGCATTAACGGCTTTCTTATCGTTAAATTTTAGAAGTTTGTTTCTCGTTAGTGATGCATGTAATCATAATTTTATCATATGTTTTGTACATTGCATTTCCTTAAATCTATTAATATTTTAAGCCGTTTAGTTTTTTACAATTATATTATTCTGATTCATGAATTCTATCAATTAATTTGTTGATTGCATGATTCTATTAACTTGCTTCTTTAGATATCGAAAAATAAATAATTAACATAATATTCATTTCCTTAGTTGTAATAACATGTTATATGTTATAATAGTTGTAATAATATATTATACCGACTTCTTTTTAATATCATAAACAGAAAAGATCTTTTTCTCACTTTAACATGTGCCTATGATGTAAAAGTGCAGAATATCTAGTTAATGTGTAGATTAGCTAAATAGTCTGCAGAATGACTTCTTTCCGCACCTTAGTAGTAACCTATGTATACTTATGTAACAATTGTTCCTCCTTTATGTAAGGGAGAACAAATGCAAGAGACAATAGAAATACCTAAGCTTTCTTTTTTTCATTCCCACGTAGCGCATTTCGTTCACCAGACAGACTCGATGATACAAAGACTTAACTCAAGCTCTGCACGTCAAACAAATGAAAACAAAAACCTTCATTCATCACTCAGGGTGAGCCACCTGCAGGTTAGCAGTAAAGAAAAGTTCCAGAGCGAAGCAGGATTAAAACTGGAGTGTACAAAATGCACCAGCAATAGTAATGAAAGGATAACCGTAAATGTATAACGACAGCGAAAAAGACTTTTGGAATCACGGTACACCTAGTACCATATGCTCGCTATGGTTTTCAGTAGTAATTCAGGCACTTGCAGCCCTTCGGTTTCTGGTCCACAATTTAATTGCAGATTTGCCATAGTCCAATTAGTTATAGGGTGTAAAAAATACCTTGGTGGAAACATTTCAAAACGAACTGCCACTCTTACGCGCTATGTTTAAGCACAAACAGTTATATTATTCGAGCACAGTCAAATATTTTCTAATATTTGTTTTTTACATCGACGAATAAGCAAAATAATTTTATAATAATAGTAAAAAAAAGTACAAGTAAAACTTCGTAGGTTAATCACTAAAACAAACCTAAATAAGTTACTTTAAAATCCAGATATATGCAAGACGCTAATTTTGTTTCTTAAAAAGTTGTGACTTTAGAAATTTTTGAAAATGACTTAAACGTAAAAAAAAACAAAAAAAAAAACTTGTGTACTGATTTGAAAGTAGGTCCTTTCAATCACGCTAGTCTTTTAGTTTAAGCAGTTAGTCGGTCGATTAAGTTAATAAAATGCGCTGCTTCTTCCCATTATTCTAAATCTATCATTTGGTTTAAGTCCCAGCATTCTAATACATGTTTATTTTTAAACAATTCTTTCATATACTTCAAATAAAAGGCAAATATAGTTTGGAAAAATTTAGCCTCATTCAAATCTTAAGGCGACTTTTTAAAAATTAAAAGTAAGAAAGTTCAATTATTTTCAACTACAGTTGCAAGAGAAAACTAATATGTTCCTTGTTCATTTTTCAACCTTAATATTGCCCAACACAGCGTGCACAAACTGTTATTTCAAACTTCCGTAAAATATGGCTCTTTAATTAAAAAGGGCCGCATCTTAATTTACACGAACTGCTACTTAAAATGAAGGACAAAATTCCGTTGCACTCGTCGAAATTTCAAACGGCGACTAGTTTCACGTAAAATAGGGAGCAATTATAATTATTAAATGGCGACTCTTGCAAAAGTTTTCCCTCGTCGCTTTTAGTTTTGAATATATTTAAATAATGGTTGTAAGTGTTTTGGCTTCAAGCAATAAAGAACTTCGCAGTTCTCGTAAAAATGTTAAAGGTGCGCACATAAATATTTAAATAAGAAAAAAGTTGATTCATGGTAAAGAATATTATTCATTACCATATTTTAAAATTTTCTGTATAGATTAAACGTTTACTTCTCTATACATGGCAACCTGTTTCCATTGTACCTAAAATTAAAAAACAAAAGACAGGAAAATCGTGATTTTAAAACTGCGATGCTCATACACAAATTTTTATTTTTCTTGCACAAAATTTTTTATTATTAAGTTTCTCGTATGAGCAGCACTCTGGGAGTAGAGGTTTGCTCCGCAGACAGATTCGCGGCAGCGGCGGCTTTACGACCTCAGAACAGAAACCCGGCGGCTTGGGAAAATTTTTAAAACGAGCAAAATGAAAATGGGTGTTTGCGTACATACACACTTACACCCATATATGTATAAATTGATGTTAAAATAAAGCTTTATTAAGACTACGAAAACTAGTCCTGAGTATGTTGCATTGTGTTGTAGTGGGTTTATAGCCAATTAGCTACACGTAGGCACTAGGCCGCGGGGTCTTTAAGGAGTCCTACCACCTATCTACGCTAAGTTTCAGAGTAAACCACGTTAAACTCCGAACGGTTAGGCCGGCGGATTCGACCTGGTTTTGAACCAGGCACCTTCCATCTCTTCGTGCAGAGCGCTATGCACTCGACCACTGGTGGTGATCTTTGTTTGAGCTTGCCGTGGTGGTGCACGTTCAAATTATATTGCTACTGGAAAACTCGAAGAACAGATTTTATCAAAATCGAATAGGTTTATGTTCATGTGACATATTCAAGGTACATTTAGTTATTAGTATACGATTGATACGAGTATACTCGTACATTATTTGCTTTTAAACCTCATTTTTTTCCACAACCTTCTCATAAACTCTTCCAAACCTATGATGTTCTTTCGAGGCGGAATATGAACATCTATTATCAAAAATTCGCGATGCAATGTTTTAACAGTTTTTAAAGCAATCAACTTACGACATTGACTCAAAAAAAATGAAATTGTGTCGTTACAAGTGACTAGCGTTTAGAAGTATCTAGAAGAAAAAAAAGCAGTTGAAATTTTATGTTAAACTTTTAAAAAAAGTTTTGAAGCCGATTGTACGCCGCGATGTACATTCGGCGTTCTTCGCCGGTGCACTGGCTTGATACAAATGTCCGGCGGTGGCGATGTGGCGTGGCGGCTCAGACCTCTACCTAGGAGAGTGTAAACAGTCAATTTTGTTGAATGAACTAAACACGAGATTCGCTCAAGGACTTAAAAGAACTGTAAAATGTTCACTAAAGGATGCTATGCATGGAGAAGACAAGCTTTAACCATAACTTAAAACAAGCAACAAATTACTAAAAGCTTGTGCATAAACGTTTCATATTGTTCGAGAGGTCATTTGCTTTGTTGAATTTGGTGTTACTTCATGCAAAGTGTCACCTAACAGACATTTCTTGAAAGAAAAAAAAAATCAATGTTTCATCGCATCTACTGTATGCAATACGTACATACCAAATTTGGCTCACATCCATTCACACGTTTTAGCTACAGGACGCTGTTTATTTATAGTAGAAGTTTAACTGCCTTGAAGAAAACAAACACATTTTATTAATTCACATAGAGGTGAGAAATAAATTTCTAGTTTCAGAGATCTATGAAATGATTTATCTTTCATAGTCACAAAATCAAAAAATACGAAAAAAAGAGTGCTTGAAACAGCAACAGTTCGAAGTGACAGAATGTGACAAAAATTTGACGACAGATAACTTAAATAATTCGGTTGTTATTAATCAAAGAAAGAATAATAATTCAAAAATCCAACATCAGGTGGCGCTTGAGGACATATACAAATGTTTAATGTTCTTACACGCGTAAAAACATATTTAACAAAAAACTCCACGGTTTACCCTTCATTGTAGACAATGTGCTTCAGTCGAAAAGCATCGTTCTCACAGATGAACGTTGTTATTACACCGGAATATCTAGATCATGAAGCCAAATGCGTTTTTTTTTTATTATTTAGCACAAAATCCACTTTTTCAGCACTAGACTGTATCCTTCAGTAAAAATCGCCTTGTGAGATATCGCAACCTGTTTATTGAAGCCCTGAGTGTTCTTTATGTAATAGGTGCACATCCGTAATTTGTAGAAATATAAATGCAAAATCCACAGAATGGTAATTCGTTTTGTTTGGACACATAGGGGGTAAGTCAGATAGCCAGAAGAATATACTTTAGGATAATTAAGAATGATCACTCGTGCATCTCTCACAATTTCTATTTGATCGATGATTTGATCGCTTTTAAATGAAGAACAATGTATTGTCGTGTGTCATATTGCACAGGAATTATGCTGTAAAAACATTCACGCTGTCCAATGCGAGATAAAAAAGTTCCTCAGTTTTACGTTGATATCTCGAGAGGAATCGTGTTGATATTCCATTAGTTGTTATCTCACTATAAAACAGATAAATGATAAAAGGATGTCACTTTTAAGCCCTGAAGTGGATTTTCCGGGATTACTTTTTCTACCGGGAAGATTTTTCCTACTTATAGACATCATCCTTGACAGAAAACTGGGCATAGTAAGTACTTCATTTCCAAGTGATGGGAACTGATATTTGAGCGTGGAATTCAGTCGCAAGCAGTTTTTATAGCGCTGAGTGTCCTTTATGTAATCGGTGTGTGACTTGTAGCAATATAAATGAAAAATCCACAGAAGGGTAGTTTGTTTTGTTTGGACACTTATGGCATACGCCCCACACAGAAAATTTGTAACACGCTCATGCATGATGATTAACCGATTGCTTCCACAACCGGCACAATAGCCACGTTTTCCATGTCAATAGAGTGGGCATCCATCCACCTTCCTTTTCCAGGAAGAATGTTAAGCGGTCTATGTTCTTCAATTTTTCGTATCCTGCGCCACAGAGTGTTTCATATCGCATCTTTCATTAGGAGCTACTCCGGAGTTTTATAGGTTCTCTTTGAATTTTAACAGTTGAGCCTTCTCTTGCATGCACATATTATGTACAGACCGATAATTATTGCTCATGAGATAAGAGAGTGGCACATTAACTCTCACTAATTACACTTTAATGACAATGATTGAAAGAAATCCTTAATGATGTTTTTTCTGCTATGTTCTTCTCGTATCAATAACGAAACACCAGTGGTTTTTCTTGTGTTCCCAATCAGGGGCAGCCCTAGGCCAGTGGCGGCTCCACCATTTGAGCACATGAGCACGTGAACCCTCAAAGGAAAAACTAAAAAATAAACACATTAACAAATTAAATAAAAAAAATATTAAGTACATTTCTAAATTTTTGTGAATTTAAAAAGGCGAGTTTTACTCTCCCTCCAGCCCACCCTATTCTTAGATACGCTTATTATAGCTAACGCACTCACTGTATTGTAGGTTACTACAGCACAGTATTTCCTCGTTCGCACGAGCGAAGAAGAGGCCTTCTGAACCGCTCTCTGAGTACAGAAGCGGAGAGAGTTGCGGGAGAAGCAAGGCGCTGCCGATTTCATTCCGTTAGCACCTGCGCTGCTGATATCATTCCGTTCACACATTTACAGTGCGGAGTATTTTTTGAGGTTATATTTATCGGATTCTCCCTTTGTTTATTATGTTCAGTTAATTATTCCATTTTTTTTTCATTTTCTTATCATTATTTTTATTACTTCTTCACTACAATATTTTTTACAAACTAGTGTAAATAACTGAAATGGGAATAAAATAAGTCTTTCGGATATAAAGCAATTACATTTTTCAATATTATTCTTTAAACAAATTGAAATAAAATTAACCAAGACAACATTGCTAAAATCTATCTTTGTGACGAAATGTAAGACGAAAGATGATTTGTTTTCTTGGATGCAAGGAACACCACCAAGTGTGGAACATAGGCTTATTCAAGAAATTCGCTCAAGGAACACCAAAAAATCTTTTCTCACTTAAAAAACGTCCACAAACAATAGATTATTAAATTATTAAATGAATGATCGTAATCCAGACAGCGAAGGCTGAAATTTCAGGACTTCTCAGGCTTATTCCGAGGACTTCTTTTTCTCCGCTCGTACAGTCCCAGGTTTTTGTCAACTCTGCAGGCAGGTTTTGTTGACACGATTTTTAGACAGGTTTTGTAGACATGAACTGTCATGGTGAAGATCTTTTCAAATATGTTTACCAGATAACGCAGAGGTGGGGGCGGATAAAATACTGAAAGTCGCACAAGGTTTGCATTTATGATAATTGATCGCCACTTTTGATGCCCCCCCAAAAAAAAGATTCAAAACGGAACCAAGTTTGGAGATATCTTCCGAATTTGGCTAGGAACTAGTGAAGTACAGTTAAAATATGACTGGCGAAGATTGTAAAATAGTGTTATTAGGCGATTTTAATAGAGATTTCAATTCCAAATATGTGTTTTATGGAACAAGAAAGACAAGCACGGCACACTCATGGATTATGATCCCCTTTCCAAACAGTATTTAAAATGGTGAAGTATAGTTGGAATATGCTTGGTGAAGATTGTAAAACAGTTTCAGCAGGTGATTTTAAGATAGATTTCGATTCCAAAGATGAGTTTTATGGAACAAGAAAGAGTTGATACCTATTTCAACGCCCCCACTCTCGCCAAGCTAAAATTTCGCCACACTTTGATGAGCTTTGCAGTCATGGGTCTCTAGGAGTTATGCGCAAGTGTCAATGCTCCCAACAGAAGTAGATGAAAACTAAAGTGAATAAATTAGCGATAAACGTACCAGTTAAGGAATTTGAAGACGTTTAATTTCTAAAACTACTTTAATTGGCAACCCAAAATAAATAAGTAATGGAATGCTGTACTTACATGTTGTTCCTAAATCGCCATTTTCATTCTAAACTAAGGTTGCCACATAAATACAAAAAATCGTCGTGGTAACTGTATGTTTAATGATCACCACCTTGGTGGGAGTAGGGACGTTAAAGTAGAAATCAACCCGAGAAAGTCAAACGAGGCACACCCATGGATTATGCTACACTGATGCAGTTCCAAATAGTATTTAAAACGGTTAAGTACAGTGTGAATATGATTGGCGGAAATTGTAAAACAGTTTAGTAGGCGATTTTAAGATAGATTCGATTACAAAGATCTGTTTTATGGAGCAAATTAGTAAAATACGGCACACTCATGAATAATGATACACTTTCCAGTTTAATGGAATAAGGGAAGAAAATAGCGCAGGGATTATGATACATCTTTAATAAATAGCATTGCAGTGCGTATTTAAAATCTGAAAGTGTTTCAGATTTCCTTATCTTTTTTTGCTACTTTTCTCTGTAAAGCTCCACCTAGTGAAACTTTCTTTTTGTTTAACTACTTAAAAAAATTTCGTACATTGTTCAAAGATCAAAGTTGGCGGTAATTTACTCACCTATTTTAGCTTCACAATGCTCAATTCACAATTCATAGAAGTGATTTAATTAAAACTAGCGTGTATACGCTGTACAAGTAAAAGAAATGAGTTTTTTTTAACTGATGTGATTAGCATATTTTTGTTTTTTATATATTCCTTAAAAAAGTTCCTAAAACGGTTTCTTACCTGCTATAAAAACTCTCATGAATATTCTTTTTCCCTTTTTGTATGTTTTTGATATTAATCATTTTTTTCTGGAATATAGATAAAATTGCAGTGTAATGACGTTCGTGAAGCTACTTGAGAACCTTATACGTAAAAGAGTTCTCAAGTTAAAAATTGTCAAGAAGTTAAAAATTGTATCAATTACTTAGAAAAGAGTACGTTTTATTCGAAATTGTTTTTGTTTAGTCAATGAATATAATTTTTATGTTTCCTTAAGTAGCTTGTCTCATTCAATCTTTTAGTATTTGAGTTGAAACACTTAGTTTTCTCTAACGTGAGTTAATCTTCCTGTTACAAAATTTTCTTTTTATTAAGAATATAAATGGTTTGCCTCTCTCTAAACGTCATGTATAACACAAAGAAAATGTTAATTTAATCCTTTGGGCGCAATTAAAAATGTTTTAGAGATCGTTTACGTAGTCTTCAAGACTTTTTCTTCTGCTTTCCTAGCAGGAGGGTTTTCTTGAAGATTAGATTATCGTGATAAAATTTGAATTTAAAATAATTATACGATCTTAGTTTTTTTTTCCATGTCTATGTTAAATGTGTACAGGGATGTAAATAGATGATAGTGGAAACTATCGAGACTAAGAATCGAGAAATAATGATAAAGAGAAAAATAAACTGTTTTCTACAAAGAGTTTATATATATATATATAATATATATATATACAGGGTGTGTCACAATTCCCTCCCGGATTTGGATGGCTTATGAAAAATAATATATTACCAATACAGCAACAAAGTTGACTTTACTGGAGAAAGAAACATTACAAGTTTTGTTTCACAAATAACGATCTTCGTCGTCTTCAGATGGACTAAGTTCTGCCGGCGACAATCGTCTTCTTCCGTGTCGGCCTCGATCTCCGGACTTAATTCCATGTGACATTTTTTTTATGGGGTTAGATGAAAGATCGGTGCGCTCGTGCCCCCTGTGCAACGTGATTTACAAGATTTACGCCAAAGGATCACAACCTCATTTTCTACCATTGATCGCGACATGTTAAAGCGAGTGTGGGAAGGGAAGAACTTGATTTTAGACTTGATATCTACCGCATCACGAAAGGTGCACATACTGGATATTTATGGAACAAAACAGGAAAGTTTTCTTTATCCAATAAAGTCAGATTTGTTGCTGTACTGGTAATATATTCTTTTTTATAAGCCTCCAAAACCCGGAAGGGAATTGTGATACACCCTGTATACATATACGAGTACATATATATTAATATTTATAAATCTGTAAAATTTCCACAGTTTTATTTTTTATAAAGATATACACAATATTTCGTAAAATTAAATACATGCACGATTAATATTATAAACCATATTTTATTTTGAATGATTATTTCTTCAGAAAAACATTATGTTTCTGGATACTGCTTAGAAATTTTAACTATATTTTTAAAAATCAGTGATTATTAATTGGTAGAAGAAGACAATGTATGAGACTCTAAATGGTTGTTTGTATCTTAAGCGTCATGCTTTTCTCCATTACCATACTTAATTTTAAGGGAAGGGGGATGAATTTTGATCTTTCGATTTTAATTTTAAAAAGAACACAAAATAGAAAGTAGTGATAAATTGTGTGTGAAGTACATATGATGTAACATTCTAAAGTTTTAAAAAATATTGTATAAATATATGTATAAATATATATATATATATTTATATATATATATATATGTGTGTGTGTGTGTGTGTGTGTGTGTGTATACTGCGATAATCCAAAATTCCTTCCATGTATTTGGAATTAAACACTATATGTAAAACATTCTTTTCGTTGCTGTTGTTATTTTTCCTAGAATGCCTGAAATATATTTCTAAAAGCTGTTGGAGTGTAATCTCTGCTTTACATAAAATAATCCTTTAAACTTTAAAATGAACATCTCTGGAATATTTTTCTTGTACGAAATATTCCATTTTTATTCATAACTTAAAATATGACTTTTTTTCTGCATTTGAACCAAGGAATTGTAATGTAATAGTGCAATCTAAGAAAATAATTTCCACTAACTTTCACAGCATTGAATGCGTTATACCATATAAATTCTGATTTTGTGACAACAGTCAA
The DNA here is from genome assembly GCA_038373885.1 of Cheiracanthium punctorium. Classification (NCBI taxonomy): domain Eukaryota; kingdom Metazoa; phylum Arthropoda; class Arachnida; order Araneae; family Cheiracanthiidae; genus Cheiracanthium; species Cheiracanthium punctorium. The sequence continues at coordinate 235,574 of JAWZYV010015914.1, forward strand.
AAAAAATATATAAAAATTTTCTATTTGACAAGTAAAAGTTTTTGATAAGTTAGAATTATATTAAAATGCATTAATCCTGGAGAATTGTAAAAGGAATCGGAATCATTAGCATATTAGTCAATTAAACTTCAAAAACAAACTTTGATTGGGCAACAGAAAATCATGCCATATGAAATCTTTTCACCGTCTTTACAACTGAAACTTTGAGTTTTATTCTGTTTTTCGTGCTTTTTTTATTTCACACATCTAGATAGAGTAACAGTTTTTCAACTAAATAAAAAATTATCATCTTTGAATTTTATGGAAATTTACTCTTTCACAAATTTGACTTTTATTTACGTGGTTATTCTAATTCAACAATTAAGACTGATACAGTAGACACGAATAAAGATGTTAGTAGCTGATCAGTGGAGAATAAAAGATAATCAAAAATCAAGAACATCATTTTTTTGTAATGTAAACACGCGTAAACTGCAAACGTTTTAATTTGCGTACATGTAATGTGTTCCGATTGATACGTTACTTGCGTAACCAACAATTTCCAGATTTATTTTGAGTATTTTCCGCAGGGTTGTGTAGTGGTTAGAGAGTCTTTCTACCACACCACTAGTCCAGGTTCGATTCTCGGCAGAGGCATGTGCATAATTTCGCTTTTCCTTTCATAGGAGGCGACGCTGTCTCATTTATAGATGCTTCCATAATAAAGATACCAGTAATTGCGCCCTTGGTAACGGCCAATGCCTATAAACGGCAAGTGCCCACCATTGGGAAAAAAAGAAGTTAGAATATTTTCCCCTGCGCTCTAAAAATAACCTCCTCTTTCCTTTAAAAGTAGCATAATAACAAATTTACAGTCAGTTAAAGAAATTTTTCAAAACAGTTAACGTTGTAAATAGTTTTGAAGATAAAGGAACCGAGATTCTCGTAATTTATGTTCGATTCTAAGAATATATGAAGAATGACAAATTTAATTTATGAATGAATAATGTAAAGAGAAGCGTAGCAATAGTTTAATAGATTGAACTCGGCTTCCATAAGAACACTGAAAGTGAAGCAGCGTCGGCATGTAGAGTCCTTGGGAGAATGAATTCCTTTCTCTCATCAAAGTCTGCTGTGATCCGTGCAGTCACCTCGGATAATGATGGCCTCCACAGAAATTCAAAATAGCCGACTTCGAAGTCCAATGCGCTTTGATTGAATCCGTTTTGACCAAAATAATGATTAACCCTTTCTTTTGAACAGTAAGGCACAAACACATTGCACAAGAAAGCACAGAAAACAGCGTGCTGTGTGCAACTTCCTGTGAATCGAACGGCTGCTGTTGCTCAAACTGGATATCGTTCGGGACTACCAAATGCGCCATCTTGTCGCAATCCTGTCTTCAGAGTACGCGCCTTATTTATTGAAGATGACGACAGTGTTCGCTAGAGGGAGCTGGTGTGGGTACAATCTGTTCACGACTCCAGTGTCATCCATGGTCAAGCCATACCTCTGTGAATGTAATTCTACGTCTGTATGTGAAGGTCTGTCGTCTGGAATTAGTTAAAAATTGGAAGACCACTCATAAGGAGTAACGTTATGAGTTACCCCCATAATAAAATGACCAACATATTCAGACCTCGTAGTGGTCAAGCCTGTAGTCGGCAACTGACCGGGCAATACAAAGAGAGACAATTAATAGTATCTGGGATATGCTAACATATTATTATAGAGAGTGTCCAATAGCATAGCTCATACTTGATGATGTAAGAGTACGCATTGTGTTGAGGAAGCTTACAGACTAAGGGGGTCAAGATAAGCCAATAATTTCAGTTATAAGCCGTCAATGAATGAATATGAACTAACAGTGAAATAGCAGAGAAATGAAACATACTCAAAATGAAGGGAAACCCAATCCATATTGACATTGTAAGAAAGAGAAAATGCAACATTTATTCCAGTATGCTAAATATGAATACGTAGCATTTTTTTAAATAATCATACAATGAGAAATTAATTCTTTATAATTCAATAATGAGTGATTCCACGGTAACTCATGCTACATTTTTTTAAATCGCATTTTCAAACATGGCCTAGTTGAAAAAAAGTGCTTTTGTTTTCTTTTAACAAAATCTACGCTGATTACAAATTGTTTACTTTTTTTCAATAAATCAATAAAAATCTTATAACTGATTAATTTTTTGAAATAGTAATTAAAATTGCTTGGTAACTCATGCTACCACAAAAAGACGTTGAAGTGTGGGCAGAAAAGTCAAAGCTGTATTTCTGCTAAAATTCTACTTTTTTAAGTCCTATAATCTTTATGAAAGTTTGTTTGTACTTTCTTATCACAAAACATCATTTAGTTTTGTGTGGGATATTTTATAAAATTGGTTATTGAATTAAAATAAATTAAGAGTATGGTAACTCATGCTACAACACAGATGAATGAGTTTTAAGAAGGACTAAAAAAAAGAAAATAAAATTTTATTTTTAGGTTTATTTAGATTGGTCTATTTTGCTCATAATAATAATTAAAACAATGTACGCCGTTCTAACGTACCTGTTTCCTCATTGAAGCCATAGTACAATCGGCTTCTGGTCTGTTCAGGCTCTGACTGGTCGAGTCGAGTGGTTGGCATTTGCCACCTCCTCCCCCCCCCAGCGGAAGGGTAACTCATGTTATAATAGTTTTACGCGAAACAACACAACAAACCTGGGTGCTACCTCTTTTTAATCTTTTCTTGTAATTAACACGGCTAAAAACTGAAAAGAATATTCAATTTTATAGTAAGTAATAGTTTATTACATTTGCAAGGGTAACATAACTACGTTTTGGTAACCCATGCTACATGTGCTAGACACTAAAATCATTTATAAATAACAGATCTACATAGTTACTTTGATTCTAACCATTTATATTATTATTTTTAAAATCTTTATGCGTGTATTTCTCAGAAAAAATCAGGAAATATAATTTTAAAATTTATAAAACTTATACAACAACATATCATTTTGCTGAAATTTAACGCATAACAAAATCTTCTGATGTCTGACTCTGAAGTATTGCCATTCTGATAAAAAGAAACTTTTACGCGATATAAACTGTTGGCAACACAGCTACAACAATTTGCAATAATTTCTCACACATTTTATTTAAAAAAATTAAATGGTCCTGTCCATGTTAATATGGAATTGATCTAATATATTTTGCGATAGTCATAGACTATTTCCAGAAATATTTTCGATCTTATTAAAAAAAGAACTCCACTTTTTAATCAAGATCTATCTATAGGAACGTAGTAATAAAATATGTTTATTATTAGAACATACGAAAATGTATTCCTTTGAATTGCTTTGACGTCTATTTTTTTTTTAAATAGGTATTTGCTTATCATGAACTATGTCTAAAAATAGCGACGGTATCACATATATTAATTTTTTTCAACATATTACGAAATTATTTTCTGGCAAATCATCGAGATAATAAGTTAAAAAATGAATGGACTATTTTAGATCATATTTTTTGTTATTTTAAAGTTGACAGTTGAGGAATACAGCACACTATTGTATGTTTTGTAGATTCTTATCTGATAAATACGTCAGAAGTATTTTAGAAAATTATTTTGCAAGAGGAGTTCTTCATTAGAATTGCTTAAGACATAATTTATTGCTAAATATCCGTATTCATTACTCAAACGAAAACATATCATAATCTAGGTGAATCGATTCTAAATAAAAATGTAGTTTCATGAATCTTCATATGTAATTTATGGTATTTCTGTAACAGTTAATTATGATTAATTGTACATAACTAATTAATATTTATAATGTTAATTTTATGCAGCTATGTTGTTAATATGAGCTTAAATTTATATAATTCAGTACGAAACTTGATAAGTTTTTTTTTAATAACAGAATGCTAAATCGAATGTGATTTTATTTTAGTTTTTGTACTATAAAAAAAATCAAACCTGGATTATACTTACAACTCTAATTGGCACAAAATTAAACTCTATCATTTCAAGAGTTCCTTATGGTTTATTAATATGTATCAATGTAATTAAAATGTAATAAAATGCCAAAATCTAGAAAGGAAATATATTTACTATCACCGATGTTGGTCAATTTCCAATCCATTTTATGTGCTTGAACCTTAAAAGAAATATGGTAAAAGACTAAAAAACTCTTGATATTGGAAACTTTCATTTGTTGTTAAATGGAATTTTAAAAGTTTCTGTAAATAATCACAGCTCAAAATATGGAAAATGGAGCGAGTGATCAATCTTAGTTTACAAAAGACATTTTATCAAGCTCTGAAATTTAAATTCCATCACTCCCTTTTTCATTTCATTAATTTGTGAAAAAAATAAACTACTGCTATTATTAATTTGCATAGGCTGATATTTTTGGCACTGTATCCAATAAAATCATAAAATTAGGAAACAACGCAGAATTAAAAGAAAATGAAACTCCATTTTTGTTTACACAATATTCCACTCTTTCGTAAAGACTTCTATTTACAGTCTAGCTAGAGTTTTATACATTATACATTTCTCAAACTTTCGTTTAAATAGTTTAAAAGCAGTATGATCATTTACTGCAAGGTAAATACACACATAAAACATACTAGTTTGTTCCACATTAAACTTTTTATAATAGGCATTATTTATGCTTAAAAAATTGCAAAATTTTCTATCTACTTTGGTAGTTATTTTCCAAACACTTTTCAATTATCATATACCTATTTCATTGTTTGCTTTCTCCATAGCTGCTAAATCACTATATATGATGTATATAAATGTATGTTATGGCTTTCAGACCATTCCGAAAAATTCCACAACCATTTAACCCAGCTCATTCGTGTTAAATAGTAATGTAGCTCATTTGTGTTAAATAGTAATGTAACCCCATCTATGAAAAAGCTTTCAGTTTGGAATTGCGGATGCGCATGCCTCTGAAACTCCTCAATCAGCCAGAGCAGTCCAATGGGGATCGTATGGTATGTTATTTGAAATATATGGGGGTCAAAAGGTGGCACCAGACTAAAGAACTTCTAAAGTCGATGAAGTAAAAAAGACTAACCAAAATGTTCTTCATACAGAATATTTCAGAATGTTCTAAATTGTTTCAGAATATTTAAGAACATTTTAAAATGTTCCTCTAATGGAACTAGGAAACGAGTTTATACATTCTGAAGATTATCTGGTAATGCAATAGAGTATTCTAAGTTGTTCGAGAATGTCCCTGAAAGTGTTGAACCTACACTTTCGAAGTCGAATTCGCCTTGTGTATGCGGACGGAATGTTTGAACTGCCTTATATCTCTTTCTCATCATCGTGTTCTGGGCTAGAGCACTCTTTGATCTCGTCAACCAAGTAATTTAATTTTTTTTTTCAATTTTCGAAAATATATTTGAATTAACATTTAAAAACATCTCGTTTTCTCGAAGTAACGCGTTATGAAAATACTTTTTAATGTTTTTTTAGCAAGCCTATTTCTCTTGTCCCAAGAGCGAGAACAGTCAGCTTGTTTACAATATTTTTAAAGCCTGAAAGTCGTCTTTAATGTGATTACCTTGTTTAATGCATTATTTTATATAACTTAAAACAGGTACTTTCTCTGGTCAGTTTAACTTGATTTTGTAATCTTCGTCAAACAACAAATAAGTACCTACCTCCATTTTCCTACATTAAATTAGCAAAAGTTACTCTTTGTAAAAAAAAAAAAAAAAAAAAAAAAAAAGTCAATAATACGTCATATGTTTCTTGGAAAATCTGGTAAAAAAAAAAAGGAATTTTTAGGAGTGCAGCTGTTATTTTTTTTCAGTAAATTTATCTATAAAAGAGAAATAAAATGCAAATAGCATAAATTTATGTCCCTGGAATGCTTGTGGAAGAGAATTATTGCAATAATACAAAAAAGTTGCTTCCTTCCTTTAGCTTTTCGTCATATACAAACTATAAAAATGTATATTAAATATGTAAATGCGTTGAGAAACAAAAATAAATGAACATGTTACATATTAAACAATCAACAACAAAATATTTTGGAATTTTGCCATTTTAAAACAAGTTAGCAGAAGCATACACATTCAAGTAAACAAGAAATTGAGCTGAAACTTGGCAATCTATTTTAAGAGCATTTTAATCTTAACTCAGCTTTATTCTTTAAACTTTTAAGTTATCTAATTCTAAAAGCTTTAAACTAGGTCAACGGTTTCAGCCCACCGACAGTGAAAATTAGGAATGCTACAAGCGAGCATCATTTTAGATATTTAAACTGATGATTATATAATTGAAGAAGTTTTTCTACTTTTGATGCATATTTTTCCTTTCAACTGATACGGAAGTATAGGGTGCTTCAAAAAATAACTATTACAAACGAAAAATTGGTAAAGGGAGCCAAGATGTTTCAGAATTGAATACCAATGTAGGATCAAAAAAATGTTGTTTTCCTGCAACTGTTAACAATGGCTTCGCAACCGCATTTGACTGCTGAAGCGTTAAGTAAATTTCGGTATAAAGCTATATCGAAAACTAGCTGCTTAGATAATTGCTGATCGGATCATCTCAAATTGTGCTTCTTTCCCTGAAGGGACAGTAGAACTGAGGTCACGCGATTTTATCTCTCTTAAACAAATAAGAATAAATTAAGGACAATTAAGTGGAAAAAATGAAAAATTTGGCAGTGAATAACTAAAAATAAGAATGAAAAATAATCTAGGAAAAAAATCTCACCCAGTAATAATTATCCCCGCTTTCTATATACATTTCCTTTAAATTCATCATCAACATTGGCACGACAGCCCTCTGTGGGCCTTGGCGTTCTTCAGAAGTCGTTCCCATTCTACCCCATTCCGAGTAATGGACCTCCAGTTTCTTATTTTCAGTTTGGCAAAATCTTCATCCAGGTTGTCCCTCGATCTTTTCCCAGGTATTCCTCTAGATCTACTACAGAAAGGAATTGCATTAAACTCCATAAGAACTGTTTTCCCTTAAATTGCTCCCGAAAAATTCAACATGTGTGTGTGTGTGTAAGATTTTTATCTCATCATTTTTTTTTCTTGCATTTTATTTCACTTACAAAAATTCATTTCTTTTTATCATTTTCAGAGATAATAAGTAATAAGTATTTCTCACATATATTTTTCAAGGAAGAGGAAAGAAAACTTTAATTTTTTCCAAACCCGTAAATGAAGGAAAGCGAAGAGGGGATGGAAGAAGGCGATTACCTTAAACACTTAAAACATGCGGAAAATTAATTCATAAAAGTATTTAAATACGAATTCAGTCAAATTTTGCAGTCAAATCCAGGTCAGTTGGGTTGACTGCCTGAACGAAAACCAGGAATCCATTCTTACCCTGCCGACTATAGTCTAATATAAACAACATTTTAAAATTGGAAATTGGGTCATTATTTTTATTTAATATATTTTTAAAGCAATGATTTAGAATAAAAGCGCCAGGGTTTATCCTAACCTAAACAGAGCACCAGGTTCTATACACATTTCGTTTCATATAGCTCTATTGTAAACGAAATTCTGTCGGCGGTCGAATGAAAGTTATTAACGCAGGAAAAACATTCAACTGAACGCTCTAAGATTTGCAGATTTTGGTGAATTTCAGTTACAGGTATTTCTCGATGCAACATTTTGAAATATAAAAAAAATCACCTTGCTTCAGATAGAGTCAGCTTGGGCCCAGGGTAAGAAATTCCTGCGTACGAACATGGTTGGAGTAGAATCAAACGCGATATTTGTTTACAATTTTCATAATGATTTCGGCCAATTTTATCTGCAGATACTTCGTAAGCAAAGAAAATGAGAAAAAAGTGCAGCTTGAAAAATGTGCAGTTTCTAACGCTCTTCTCAACGATTTAACATTTATGCAATTTAATAAAAAGGAAGAATTTTTTTTCACTATAATCAAATGGCTAACTTTTGCAAGCATGACGAAGAGCTCGCATCGAAAATAGCTTTGAATTTTTGCTTTGTGTTTTAATAATAGAGGATATTATTGTTCAAATGTTGCATCATTAAGAATGATTTACAATGCATGATTATTGATTTTAATTTACGAATTGTTAAGGAAAAATAGTTGTTTTAATAAAGCACAGTTCGCCAACAAACTTCGTTGACGCACTTAGTGTATTCCCATCGAATGACATGCATATTAAATATTTAACCACTTGGCATCCAGGACGTTCGATCCTGATTTTATCGTAGACGACTTGCAGACGCACAGCGCATATTTGAGCGGTTTTTCATTTTCTGTTAAGATACCTCCTTCTTCAGAGACATCTGGATATATTTGATTTATCACTCAGTAATTTTTGATTTGACAACAGGCACTCACTAATTTGAAACTAATTAATACAAATTCAAAAATTTACTCTTAACGCTGGTATGTTCATACGTGTAAAAATCGGTCTGGATGTCAAGGAGTTAAAAAGAAAACCTATATATATATGTGACGTCAGATAGTTCAGTAAAGTTCCAGAGTTATGGCAGGTAAAACGGTTTATTAAACATTATCTTTAAGTTACAACATAGAGTGAAAGAGGAGAGGGGAGGGGAGACGGGTACAAATATCTACGTGGACTAATTAAGCAGTTCCAGTGGCAGAAGTCTCTCGATTTTCGATGTGCGGGTGTATTTACGCTCACCACACCACGTGGTTTACGAAGACATAACTCCGCCTCTCTCTTATCTCTAATTGAACAACACGCATTTACGAACATGACCCGCATCCCGGGCTACAAAGGCGTGGGGACACGTGTACACTCTAAAGAACTCAGAATCGACGGCCTGATGTTTGACAAATAACAAAATAAATAAAACATAGCTCCAGAGCGCGCGTGGCAAGTATGACAGGAAAGCAAAACTTACAGTGAAAGTACCCGCTTGAACAATACCCAAACTAGTAAAACCCAAATTACCTTTTTATACATTACATATATACATATATTATATATGTATATTACTATGATACTGCATAATCTAATAGCATTAGCATGCAGCTTACGATTACTATTACAAAGGCTTATTACTGCTTTCAATACTGCAGTCTCATTTAAAGCGTTCGGCCTTTCACACGACAACAACAACAACTTAAACCGTTGGAGCAATGTACTCTTTGACCATTTCGGGGTTCATGATTAAGATTGACCATACTGTTTTCGGAAATTCTTTATTCTTCGTAACTGTCCATGAAGAAGAATGCATTTATTGCTTGAAAAAAACTGGAAGCTAATAGAAAAGACATGATTCCTTACGCTAATTGCTGACTATATTCAAAGACACTGTTTCCCTTCTGCAACAAAGAAAGCTAGAAAGTTCGTAGAACTGTCAGTCTTTTAAGCGTCTGCGTTAATTTAAGCACAAACACTGAAAAAAAAAAGCAGATAAAATCTAGTTTCTCTGAAAGTATCGTAACATTGTGTTTGGCGGTTGCTCTGTCTGTCGTTACAAATTGCCCGCTGGTATCAAGAGGGCTTAGTGTAGTTTACCTATCATTTCTTCTATAGAGGAGAGGAGGTGAATATGGAATACCATTTACATTTCTAACTGTAATTTCATAGATTTTTAAATAAAATCCCCCAAAACAGCCTGAGTACATGCTATAATTAATCGTAATGAAATGTCAATTGCAAAGAAATACACAATTTATTTTGTTGTTATAGAAAAAAATATTTTTAAAAAAAGTTACGAATGCAGTATAATATGGAATAGATGGTTTAAACAGATGAAAAGCAATTTATATTGCTTCATATATAGTTATTTGTTACTATAAAACAAATTTTTATGTTTTGTAGTTTAAATCATTATACTGGAGTCATTTCTGCTTCGAGTCGATTTAGAAAAGTTGTAGATATAATTTTCTTTCTTTGCTCTGATACAGTCATGGTGAGCCCACAGAGAACAGCTGGATCTTTGAATCCAAACTTATCGTCGTTGATCATTAGAGAATTTTTCGTGACAAAAGATGCATTCAGCGTCTTTGTTTAACGGGTCTTTAGTGGATGACATGAAACCCATTACAATATTACCCAGTATTCCATAATACCCGACACGCCATCTCGGAAAACGAACCTTTAAAACTAATTGGCAAAGCACTGTCATCTAAAAAATAACCACAGTTCAACAAACTACCATTCTCTTAGTGTACATTATGCGTAACATCAATGTTCATGTCACGTGTTTACTAGTAAGTTAAAATGTTTGAAAACTTATCTACAAAAACTCTTGAAAATCACAAAACATACTTTGTTCTGTAGCGAGTGGTACGGCAACAGAGAGCGGTCAACTCTTACTGCATTGTAAGAAGGTAATCTTTCTTGAGTTGTTCATTGTATTCCCTTGTGGCAATAGCAACTAACAGAGCCAAAAACTCGGTATTCCATATTTCCCGACTATTCCATAATCACTTCCTCTCCTCTACATTGTACAACTAACGAGTAATTTCAATGCTGACCACTATCAGATTCCATCTCTCTTTTTTTAAGATTTGCGTAAACAGAAATTCACCTTATAAAATCCTACAGTTCAAACCAGTACTTATCTGCAATAATTTCTATAATAATCCACCAGAACTCACATTTTTAAGACTTAATACATTTTAATATCATCTAATATTGAATATTTTTACAATATTTTTATATGTACAGTAGAATCCGCCTATTCCGAGCATTGTTCAGGAGAAATACCGATTTTTTTAAACTTAAAAACAGAAGAAGTTAGAAAGACGTTCGTGAAAGAAACGTACATTTATTTGTGCCTGAAACCAAACTGGAATGAAAGTTGGGTTACTTATGGTACATCTCGATTCCATTTACAATCTCCGCACTTAATTTACGCCTTAGCAAGTCAATTTAATTATTTTTCACAAAGTTTTTATTTATTTAATACGTTAATATTATTAATGAAATCTGCCTATTCCGAATTCCTGCTAAACCCAACAGTGTTCGGTCCCAATTAGTTCGGAATAGCGGGACTGCATTATATATATATATACAGAGGCTGTTTACACATTTTTAGAACGATTTCGGGGCCGTTTAATTAAACTTTATAATGTAAAGACTATTTTTTTTAATGTTCGATCTGATAGCCTTTTTTCTGAACTATAAGTCTGCATCGTGATTTCCATGATAGAAGAGCTTTTCGTAAAATTTCCAGGGGTATTGCTTTCCATTCCTATTTCACTACTTTCCAGAGTCCATCTATCGTGGTGGGTTTGCGTTTAGAAAGAGCACTTTTTAACGGGTCAAAAGCACAATAGTTCATAGGTGAAACGTTAGGGGACTTCGCTGGAATATGTTGAAAAGGAATATATGCAATACCTGTATCAGTCTTCATTTTTTCAAGGAATACAGGGGTAGTTTTCGAAATATGACTTGTGTTGAGCCACATGTCTCGGCAAAAGCTGGTGAACATTATGTTTTTTAACTTTTTTAAGTTGTAAATCTTGGTTTATTATTTTATTTATTGTTGCTACAGATGTATATAAAGACTTTTCAATTGATCTCGGTGTTGGCGGATTTTCTTTTGTTACCAGCGGTTTCACTTTAGAAACGTTTTAAACAGTATGTACCTTTTTCGGATATTCGTTTGGAGTCTTCTTTCCATATAGAAACGATGTTTGACGGTTTTTACCTGGCCGATTAATAATGTTGCTTATTTTGCACTTAGAAATTTTAATACCATGTATTTCACAACGTTTTTGAATTATGGAATAAGAATATTTCTCTTCGGAAAGCGCGAAAACATATCCTTCAATCCACAGCTTGTTTACATATGACATTTTGAAAGAAGAATAAATTTAAAAGTAGCAGACGATATTTCTCGTTTCAAATAATAATCTGTTGCCAAAAATATTTATTCTGAAACATTTACTTTTTTTAAATTCTTTATCGAAATCGTTCTAAAAATGTGTAAACACCCTCTGTATTATATTGTTTCAAATTTTGGGTTAATCTACCCTTCAGGGGTTAAGTACAGCTTAGGATTTATATTCTACGTTAAAAATAGTTAAAATTTGCATTTTGTTACACGAAAATTGGTTAACTAGAACGCAAGGTAGGGAGTTTTGGTTATCTCCATTGTTTAACATAGGTTTTTCTTCGAATTCTCGAGAAATATTGGAGCTATCGCTTAGCTGACTTCAGTTTTTCCGGCGCCGAATCAGGTGATTCTTTGCCTGTATTGTTTGCTTCCCTGCATTAGTTTTCCGGAATATCATAGTATTACTCAATTGCGCTTCACAATCAAGGTTTTCGATTGTTTGGGATTTTTCTCAAGATGGAGTCTTGCGGAATCGCTAGAAATTTCGACTGTACTATAGAGGGAGGAGAAGATCGCGCACAGCAATTTAGTTGCTGTATTCAGTTCTCAGTAGGAGACATTGAAAATAAACACTCCAAAAACCCGGTGTTATAAGATAAAATAAATAAAAACTTCGTTCGGTCAAAAAATTCGTTCGGTCTTCTTCAGACCGAAGGGTTTGTCTGAAGAAGACCGAACGAATTTTCGGTCGAAACGATCGTTACGCCTTGAAGTAACCTTTTATGTGTGTTTTTTTCACAAAGTTTTTATTTATTTTAGGAGACATTGATTTTGATGAGACCATAAGCCTCTGTGTTGTTAACGCTTTTATAAGCGATCTATTTCTTGTTTTGATAAGCTAATTTACGGAAGCTGTTTGTGAAATCGTCAATTCTTTTATGCTGAGGAACATATGTCAATTTTTTCCTAGAATTTTCACTGAATTTCAGCATATGAAAGTATTTTATTGTGTGAAATATAACATCTGAGAAAGCGTCTCTATTAAGCTGACTATTGTTAAACGCGTTATTGCTTATTAATTTTTATGAATTGTGTACAGGAGATTTTTCTGTGAGGCTCTAGAATCAATAAAATTTGTATTTCGTCCTGTAAATTGGACCTTTTACTTAAACTGTACATACACATTGGACTTTTAAGCAACAAACCCGGGAACTGAGCAAAGTTTTCTGCAACAATATTTATATCGATCATCATTGTCAACTCATTACTGTATCTATACAGCAATATAGCCTGCTTTTACAGTTTTCAATATTTACAACTTAACCCTTTAACGCGCAGTGTTTCCGCTGTCGGAACACCAAACTCTGACGTTTTGACTGGTGCTAGTCACGAAGAATAGATTTGATTTCTATAAAAATAGTTCCACGTTGACATAGCTCCACGAGAATCCTTTACTTTTTAGCACGTCATTTCCCGTAAAAAAATGGTCACGCTTATTTTTAACAGCACTGACATCTGCTGAAAATGGAAGAATGCGAGAACAGCTGAATAGATTGTCCAATGCTGAAAAAAAGGCAGCCGTTACCATCGCTCGACTTAACTACCAGCAAGATGACGGACGATCGAAACATTCATTGCGTGCCACAGATCTAGAGTCCCTTTTTTGACGCAGCTGGCTGTGCCCCTTTTTTCAGCATTGGGAAAGGGTTGCGCGTCAAAGGGTTAACGTTTCCTAGTAAACTGCATTAATACTTTAGTAAAGAAGCTTGTAAAAAATTCTATTTCATTTTCTTCACTTCTACGAAGAATGCGAAAAACAAAAAGGTAAAGAACATTCCTTACAGCATCCATCATATTCATTTTATAATAGAGAGCTTTACGGTAGTATTAGGAAAATCAAGACATAATCCTTGAAGCATGTTTACAAGTTCTGAATGCAATCATAAAAAATGATCTAGGAGAGTGTGGTATTAATTCTATTTACCTTTATCTCGTCATAAAACAGGAGGGAGGAGCACGTAGGAAAAGTTACTTGCGTAAGTACCATAAATGTCTGAGTAATAAATATAATTTCTTGTCTCTGGAGTAATAAAGGTGCAAATGTTTGCTGCTCAGTGCTAAATTCCCGTTTGCTTGCTACTTATCTGCGTTAATTTGGCTTTTCATTTGTTCTTAGAGGAAAATTAAACTCTTCATATTGAGATTGTTTGGCCCTTTAAAAGTACTATAAACGCGTATTTGCAAACTTTCCGAAATTTTTATAGTTATTGCTTATTTAATACAACATTCATGCAAGCAGAAGGAAATAATAAAATTGTTTATGCTTAAAATTAACGAAGTTTTAAAACAATTAATTTTAATCTGTCTTTAAGTTACTTTATCAACTCTGTATGGTATCGTTGAGTATTTAAATGTTACTTAGATCAACATTTTTAGATCCCATTTTCTTTTAGTTTGGTGCCTAGATGACATTTCGGAGTTAATGGATAATATAAAAACATACTAGTACATAATATGCTGTTATCAATTATTAAAGTTATTGGTGCTTTATTTGTTTCCTCTACATGAACAGTGTCCCCCCCCCCTCTTCCTCCAAATAAAGAAATAAATAAACTAATTTCTTCAGTTCTATTTATACCATAAATATGTGATGGAGCTGGTCAGTGAATTTTTCCAAGATCTTATAAAGCTATAAGCCGGTAGGCGGGCTGATGTTGTGTGGTTTAAACTCTAAATTAAATTTTAGCATAAATAAATCAATGTGCACATAGTTTAATGTTTTTAATATTTTAATATAAATATTAACTTTTTGGTTACCTGTATATTTATTTTTTACATTAAAATTGCCAATAATATTTTCCTATTCGATTTACTGAGACTTCTTTCAATCAGATATCAAGCTTCGATCTAATTAACGACTCTGGACTGTATCAATATTTATTCCAGCAATCATGAAACTGATTGCAATAATAAGAAGAATGGTATAATCTATCTCACGGCCCTGTTATATTCAATTTTCCCAGCATCAGTTTACAGTCAGTTTTCAAAGCTAATGGTTAGAATGCAGTTAAATTGTGCTTTTGCTTTGAACGTAGGCATATGAGTTTAAATTTAGCTTTTGCAAAAAATACTTCTTAAGTATAAACTTGTTTAGTCTACAAATTCCTTGGATTTAAAATTTTCGGAAAAAATTATTAAGCAGTCAACGCTAAGTTCATTTCGCGAGAGTCAACCATGTGTTCAGAAGATTTAAATAATATTAATTTTTTTTTCCCCTAGAGTATTCTGCAAAGTAAAGAAATAATTTTTGCGCCCATAACATAAATAAAACGAAGTCCTTAAAAAAGTCAGTAGAAAAAAAAGTTAACTTTCATTTTCAGAGAGTATTTTTTCCCTCCTTCTTACAAATACCTACACGTAAGTTCCGTCTTGAACTGAAAGGTTTTGGACACGAGCCAGTCTACTGAAAGAAAGAGTTTGTTTCTATTTCGAATGAAACTCGTTTCCAACCTTGAGTTGAAAGGAAAAAAAAAGTTTTTTTGTACGTCTTTTATTAGGTATCGCGCACTTAAAAAATATTAATAAATAACGAATATTTCACATATCTGTTTATAGGTGGTCGGGAAAATAATGAAAACGATTGACAACATAGCCCAGGCTCCAAGCATTCCTTTTCGTGTTTTGTCTACCATCTATGTATTTAAAACATTTTCACAAAATTTTGTGATTTACGTTTTTTTATACACTGTGCCAAGCTTTATTTAAGAATAATTTATTTACTCAGTTTGCGTAGCAATAATGTTATCTCAGTTGGAAAGGCGTTTTACTCCATGTTTCTGCAAATTTGATTTTTTGATTTCGGAATAGAGTTTTTTTTTTTTTTTCAAAAGAGCAGGTACTTGCTCATCAAGCATTCGCAACTACTAAGGCCCGAATAACTACCCATTTTATTACAGGAACACCCAGTATGAGGCCAGCGTCCGACAGAAGGTGTGATAGAAGGGTTCGTTAATCACTGCACAACCTGGATGGCCGAAATACATGAGTACCATAGTGTATGTACCTTCATACTCAGTGACGGAATGCGTTAAATCCGTGTACATTAAAACTTCGGAGTTATCTTAAATGGCAATAGCTACAGTTTAAGAAAGTAAATAGATTTGTATCATTACCCATTTTTCATTTTTAACAAGTACAAAAGAATGAACCTGACAGTTAGGATTAGATCCTAATTATAAGAACAATAAAATCATTCTAAAAATACAAGGCAACGATGAATTTTGTTTTATTTATTTAGCATGGGGATATGGTGAGGTGAAATGGATATAAATCATTTTTTTATTCTTGGGCTATTTTCTGTAGTTTATAATGTTAAACATTCAACTTTTTCTGTTATTTTATGCAATGAATTCATCTCCTTCATGCCTGAAAAAAATTATTTAGTTATATGGAAAAATAATATTAAACGTTATTGAGAGCTGCTTTTTTATATAAACGTGGGGTAAAAAGGGTAGTGAGTGAGATAAAATAGGTACTAGATAAAAAAATATACGAAAAAACAAATATGCAGTTTTTCGTATTGTATGTATTTCTTATAATGATTTATATATTATTAAAATTTTAAAATACTATGACCAGGGTTATTGGACTTAGGTTCTAAATAAAAATTAATACCGAAACTTCATTATTTTAAGCTAAGATGTAGTAAAATTTTAAAATATATTGACATTTCTCTTTGATCAAAAATATAAGTAGTTTGTTCTTAAATGATTTTTTTCTTTTTTAACTTATATTTTCAGACGTTAGTATGCAACATCCAAACTCATTAATCTGCTTATTAGGAGCATTTGGGAATCCTTACTAATTAATCCACCGTATACTTATTTTATCATACCACACTAAATATAAGTAAAAAAAAATATTTTAAAAAATTCTCACTCTTACTAATAATAAATTATTTAGAGCTTTTCTAGATTAAAAATAATAACAGAGGTTATCAAATTTTCAGGAATAATGATAGTTTTATTATTATTCGATGCAGTATTTCAAATTGCATAAATAAATAACAAATGACTACATCAAGATATTACAAGATTGCATTTTCAGAAATATGCTATCAACTGAAAATTAACTGTATATAACTCGGAATTATTAAATTTCAATTAAATTAAGTGTGATCATTTTGAAAAGAGAAAAACTCGTCATCATCATGAACAACAATAATACGGTGCAACAGTGGGTC
Organism: Cheiracanthium punctorium; assembly: GCA_038373885.1. Classification (NCBI taxonomy): domain Eukaryota; kingdom Metazoa; phylum Arthropoda; class Arachnida; order Araneae; family Cheiracanthiidae; genus Cheiracanthium; species Cheiracanthium punctorium. Next base: position 252,577 of record JAWZYV010015914.1, read on the forward strand.
AATTACTTTGGAATCAAAATGTGGTCATTTGGGGCTCATACTCTTTCCTCCATCAACCATAAACCGATCAAATTCTTCCAATTTGTCCCTTTAAGGATTGAAATTATTTTCAACAGCAACAGCCAAAAAACAAATACTTAATATTTCAACAGGTTTTTTATTTTTATTTTCCCGGAATTCTAACCTTGATACTTCTTTCATTGTATTCAGACACACGCCCGACCTTGAACCTGGATTTAGAGCTGCCCTTACACAATGAGTACCCATTTAAATTTTCTCTTATGGCATTCATGAGCTATTTTTAAATGTGTTCTTTTACACCCAAACGCCGCACGGATGAATAATTTCTACAAATTATATTGCACGCTTAAAAATAAGTAAAGGTCTGAATTCGCTCCGAAGAATTTAAAATCGGGACACAAGTTTGTCCTGATTTTAACTCTTTCGGAGCTAATCTAGTTCTTTCGGATCGAATTCAGTTATTTTTTTAAGCGTGTAGTTACCCATAAATCTGGCTTCACAAATGTGTAATTAAAATCTTAAAATTTTAAAGTCTTAAGAAAGGTCTAAAAAAATCTAAATGCTAAATCTAACAAGTTAAATTTCCAAAATGCGACAAATATTAAGCACTGATTAATGTACTATTTTTTTTTACAACAGTAATAATGAAATTCCAGTCCATTCCACGATTTAGAATGATATATGTACTCAGCCATGTGCGATTTCCATAAACATCGAAAAACTGCTTTTCTTGCTGCAAGCGAAGTGCAAGTTATGTTGGCGTTCTAACAGTTCTTCCTCCAGCTTCACTTTCGACATCATGGCTTTGAATGAACAAAACAGAAAACTCTTTACAAATTGTTGCGACTTATAAATGAAAAATAGTTTGAAACTGTCTCGTTCCGCAACACTGAGTCTCTTCCACGAATCCATGATTCAAAACTCCAGATGAAAAAAAAAAAAATAAATAAAGGCGCACGGCGAATGAATCAGATGTTTGGACTCTTTCCAGCTTACTACATGTCTCTATTTTTACATGATGGGAATTCTGAAGGCGGCAAAATCTGGAAAAGAAATAATTGATGCCGCATTGTGATCCCAATTTATACGGTCGACTGATAAGAATTTAATTGCTCTGAAAGCATTACTTATTCCTCGCCTAAAAATAGTTAACACGATTTTAACGGTTGACAAGTTGCCCTCTTAAAATTTATCTGGAAAAGAAGTAATGCAAATGACAACTATTTTAGGTAATTTTTTCAGTTTTTTATTTTTTGAAATCTAATAGAACAATTTACGTAAATATACGTAAAGCAAATTTTTCATCATGAAACATAAGAGTGTGATATGTATTCGTATAATTCTTAAGAATGGTTGCCGAAAGATCTTACATAAGATGACGCTTTATATGTACAGGGTGTCCCAGACTTATTGGAACAAATTTTAAGAAGAGATAGGGCAAGTAATAAGAATTCAGAATCACATAGCAATGTGGGGTCGGAAGCGTCTTCTTCATAATGCTTGTAATAATCACTTTGGAAACAGTGCTGAAATAATAGTGAACTTTCCGAGTACTGTTCGTCAATAACTGCTGTATCTTACACAAAGAACACGTGTCTAAAATTAATAATTTAAAACTTTTATTTCATTTCAATGATGAAATTTTCGGAAACAAGATCATTGTCTATGAAACTTGGTTAAGAAATTAGACAAATTTTACAGCACTTTCCGAAAGTGATTATTAACAGGTAAGGAAAAATGGCGTTTTCGACGCACTATTGCGATGTGATTACCATTCGTTATTATGTGCCCTACCTCCCCTTAAAGTTTATCCGAATCGTGGGACACCCCATATATTTACCCAGTTAGGAAAACATATTTCTTCCCTTATTCATATCAATATTGTTCAGAACTTTATCTATTATACCTAAGCTTACAGTGTAGAAAAATCTTATTTATAGATATCGCATACAGATAGGTTTGGTAGTCTTATAATTTTATAAGCCATTAAGATATACAGCTGTCCGTTATGGTAAATTCTGTTTGAAAAGAACTATGTATGAAAATGAATTTCTGAAAGAATCTCGATAGAATTTCTCGTTGTATAATGCATATACAAATAGAACTCCCAGCAGCAAGAAGTGAAATAAAAAAATATAAAACCATGCTAAATTTCTTTTTCTTTTTTAATAACTAAAAGTATAATAGTAAAAGCATTAAAAATGTACTGTTTACGGCGAATTATGTTAACTACAATAAAGTTTTCAGGAGAGGGCAATTCACGTCACCGGACGTTTCTTTCAGAGCTACTTGCACCCTTCATGCTACAATCAAGACTTTGATAAGAACGTGGGGGCTCTTACGTATTAACATTCTTTGGAAACTACAACCCGTTGCCGAAAGGGCTTTCGGAATCCCTAGTTTTACGAGTATGTACACCAAGTGTACACAGTTTTTGATCGGGAAACGAACACGCAACCCTCGGTTATTGTTGGAAGGCTTTTAACTATTGGGTGCCAAAGCGACTACAAAAGTTCGTTTACTTAGGTCAAACCTAGTGACTAGTAAGCTTTCAGAAGGCTAATAATTCCATTTCCACAATTGATTGAACATGCAGAAACGCTGCATCTATATTAAAACCATCAAAAACATTTAAAAATGATAAAAACTGTTACCGGAATTCCCTGAGTTTGTCAGCGCTGAACAATCAAGAGAAAAAAATGCAGAAAAAACAATAAGCAACAAAAGCTTATTTAGCATACACACTATTGCTACGCGACCATGAGTCACTGTATCACAATACTTTAGTTTTGGAAACCATTGAAATTAGAGTAGGTACTATTGAAGAAACATATTTCACCAAATCTTAGCTATATAAATTTCGAAAGGAAAATTTATACTCAAAAGACCTTAAATTATAGTGCGCATTCTATGCGGACTGGTATCCCAAAGTTTAAATAAGGCATTATTTTAAAATCTATCATGACTTAAATCACTAATGATATCGATGTAAAGAAACTATAAGTAATAATCAAAGTTTTTTAGTCATTAATTTTACATAATGTTTAGTTAGCCTTTCTCAAATTTCGCAAGAATTACTTACATTGCGTCTCTATAAAATTCTTAGATGCCACGCGGAATTCTCTTAAATTAACTTCAGTTAATATTTAAGATATTGTTTCTACAATATAATAATCTTTGAAGCCCAAAATTCCAACACAGAGATCTCTCCAACGACCCTTATAGGTACATGATCATTAGGTGAGAACTAATAGTTGAGAATTATCTAACACTTAGACACCGTGATTCGGAAGCTCAATATCAGTGCTCGTATGTTAATTATTGCTCGATAAAAAAAACTTTGGAGCTTTCCTGAACTTAACACTTGTCACAATCACATAACATTTTACAGTCTTCTTTTCATTTATTCAATTTTATGGAAATCGCATTATTAAAATAGTGATGTCAGAAACCTTGGTTTTAGAGAAGACATAAAATATGGTCTGGATGCATTTACATTTGAAAGATTTAAAAAAATCGACAAAGTTCAAATACTCATGTCGTCAAAAAAGAAGAAAAAACATATAGTAATTGAAATAAAGTTGCGAAAATTCAACTACCTGCATTTGAATATTCTTTAAAAATTGGCATAAAATTTCCTAACCTAATATTTCAACCATAAAAATTAAACCCAGTTTTGCAAATGTCTGGTTAGGGATTTTCCATTTCGATACGTATATTCAGATATTTAAAATAAATGAAAATAGTATTTGCATAACTGAGCTTCGCATACTTTTTTTAAGATTAGTACGTTTCCTTCTGGATATTTTCTTTATCTTTTTCAGCAGGTATCAGTATTCAAACGCTAAGCATAACAGAATTTGTCTTTTTTTTTTTTTTTTTTTTTTTTTTTTTTATCTTCTCTTCCGCTATACTTGTTTTATATTTTTTCTCTTTATCTTGGATTTTGTACTTGATTTTCATGTCGGAAAAGCATTTGCCGGTAATTTTATTCTGAAAAGAATGTTGCTTTTATAATATAAAAAATATTTGGTTCACGTTTTATAGTTTAAAAATACGTTTCAATATATTTATTTCTGAGCGATTTAAAATCGGATTTTAGAGCTTGAAATTGACTGCACAAAATATTTTTTTTGCTTTCCTATAAATGCTATCTTCTTTAGTGATATGTAAGAATTCAAATCAAAAATATTTCTTAGTAAAGCTCATTGCACTTGATGTACAATTACAGTTATTAAAACATTTCAACTAGATTAATCATTTAGCATCGATAAAAATGCAATCGTATTTTTAGAGTGACAATTCATTTAATAAAAGGAAATAATTATATTATTTCTTTTCGACTTTCTGCATTTGATCTTTTATTAATAAATATATAATCTGATTTATACAAGTATGCTTTATAAGATAATTTAATAAATGCAACTTACTTTCGTGAATGCGAGAACTTTATTCTTCTGAAGATAATCTTCCAAAGCTTTTCCTAATGCAATTTTCAGTAATAGGCAGTTCGTGAATTAATGAAAATGAATGATGTGAAATGCTTTTTTTTTTTTAATCTAATAAAGAAAAAAAATGAGCGCAATTTTAGAAATGCTTATAATAAAATAGCATAACCTCCTAGGTATAACAGGCATCATTTCAAAAATTTATTAGCTTTAATTTAAGTCCACGTCTAATTGGTTTGTACAGGTGTATTAGACTAAAGATATGTAATTCACTTCCTTAACTCTTTATATTTGTATATATAGTTACGTCAGGCTATAATAATTGCGACTGCTAAGTTTTCATTAAAGTTCATTACAGAAATTTCTTTTAACTTATCAACTATTTTCAACTCTGCATTTTATGTAGAGGGTCGTAAACATTTATTTCGTTTTGTTTGGATAATATTTAAAAGTACTGCCAAATGATTTAAACTAATGCTCTGAATTTATTTATTTTAGTAGTAATAACTAAACATTTTCAGTTTAGCTCCAATTTGAAGCTACAACATTCAAAACTTTAGTGCAGTCTAAGCATTAATACAGAACTATTTTACTATGAAAAAAGCTGCCTACCGAATTTTTAGATAATGTAAGTATTTAATAGTAGTGCATGATGTCCTAACTCTGAATTTTTGTTTAAATGACAAGGACGCGGTTATAATTCTATGCCTACAAAGACATCCAGATATTTAAAAATACACGGGAAAGACTCGCGTAAGCTAAAAACAACTAAACCCGTCATAACAAAAAACACTCAAAAAGAGAATAGTGTGTAAAGGATGACGTAGTTAAAACTTTGTAAAAAAGAGAAATAAAAGTCACCTATCAATTTGGACATGCGTTTTCGTGAAAACATTTTAGACCTTCTCCAGCAGACGTCCACGCACAATATCACAGAAAAGTCGGAACCGATAAAAAATACTCATAAATAAATCACATTTCTAAATCAAAGTTAGATTAGTTAATAACTTACAAAAATATTTGATGCGTCTTACAGACTAAAAAAAAAAAAAAAAAAAAGAGTCAAAAGCAAGATTATACATTTCATTCCAAAATTCAGTTTATTGTTGACGATCTAGAAAATAACTATATTTTAAGTACTAAGTGTCTAATTGCATAAATAAATTTAATTTACTGTTTTTATTTAACATTAATTACAAAAATAAATGTATAATGCTATAAAATATTACATTTTCTAACTTGTCAAGAACAGAAAATTATAACTGTCGTTCACATTCTTCTGGAGGAGAAAATATATTGAAAACCGATTTTCCAATGAAGACAATAACAGTAGGTTTTAGTAAGAAATGAGAAAAACAATGTAAACGGAAGTAAATGTTTTATAGTTGTCAGAAGAAGAAATGTAATAACCCTCAATTGCTATATTCTTTTAAAAAATAAAATAATTGACGGCGTATTAGAGTTATGTACTTCTTGTAAAGTTTCCAACACACAATAGTATGGTCTTTTACCTCGGACGCTAAAACATTTGGTGTTTGTGGTTTAAAAACATAATTTTTTTTAATCGGACCTTTCAAAAAATGCATAAATTATAATTTTTTCAAGTACTGGCATTTTGTAGTCTACCTAGAAAAGCCTTGTTATTCCTTGATTATAATTTTAAGTGCAAGTATATTATTATATTAAGTGTACATAAACACACACACACACATGCATACATCTCGTAAAAATAGCATAAATGAATTCAGAAGACCTCAAAACGTGTAAATACACCAAAATCTCCAAGTCGAATTTTTTCATAATTATAATTATTTCCTTACATGGTACATGTTCAGAAAGTAAAAATACATGTTTTGGCTCGGGAATTTAAATTTAAGTAGTTTTGTACTTTTTATGATTAAGTTAGCTTAGTTAGAATTTCAGCTATGAAAATAAATTAAAATGAAAACCATTTAATTTGTAGATTGTTTAACAATTGCATTTGACTGTCCAATTTCGGGCTATTAAAAAAAAAAGTTAAATATTCAATTTTCTCAAAAACTTCTGATTTTCGACCATAGATATAGGGGTTAAAACTGTAGCATTTTGGCTCCCTTATCACGTCTTACCAGGAATAACGTCAAGTTACCAGTAACACTGTATATTTGTATTTGAAAAGCCTAAAACCCATCCATAGAGAGAGGTATTGAAATTCCTAAGTCTTAATAATTAGAGTATTTTTCTCTTTTACAAATAGGGACATTTAAACATTAATAACAGTACTGTCGTTGGCGTATTAAATTGATAGATTCAAATTGTAAACTTCAATATTTTTTTAAACATTCATAAAGTAATAACAATGATTGTATTAAAGTATAACATTTCCCTTTTCATTGTTTCAAATGAATGAATACTTCATACTTTTCAGTCTGTATAAATATAATTAAAAATTACAATGCAGTGAGTGGTTTAGGTGAATGAAACATGTGAAATCTATAATGACTCCCATGTGTATTTTCCTTTTATGGGGGCAATATTTTAAGCATTAATAACCATAATGTCTTTTTCGTATCAAATGTTAGTTTCGTATCAAATTAATAATATCTATTTCGCATCAAATTAGCAATGAGCGCTTAAAATTATTTTTTCCGAGTAAAAACATCAAACTTTACTCTGCGAAATACTGTTTTTCCCTAAATGGGTCTCAGTCAATTGTATTGTGTTGTCTCTTTTTAGAATTAACTTCCAAGTCGTTGTTGCAGATAAAGTAAACATTGGTTGAAGTACAGTCAAATTTAATTTTGTTTGATAAACTAAAGTAAAAGATAACTTTGAGTTTAAAACAAATACAATTCTTCGAGAGCATATAATGGCTGACATATCAAATTAAACATTTTCCTCTTGAACCAAAGTTTTCGTGGAAATGCTTTTATAAAGTAACTCTTAAATTAGAAAGTGAGCCATTTTATTTTAAAAGAAGTAAATAAAATACCAGTCTCATTACTCTCTCAAATGTATTCTTTAAGTATGTGGTTGAATTTCCGGTTTATATATTTTTGGATAAAGATACTGCATTTTTCAGTGTTTAAAACATTTTCAATCACTTTCGAAGTTATTTATTGTCGACGAATAAACTATAAAAATTATAAACTAAATCACTTAATTTATGTGTTAGTATTTAAAAGACATAGAACTTCCTTTGATTAATTGCATTCGTGAATGAGAAATGACATAATGTTACTGTCTTCATACAGAAAGTTTTATTGTTTGCACACGTTTTACAAACTTTTGCGTATTACACATATTTAAAATTAAGTAAACGTTTATTCGGCGCATTCATTTAGCCATAATGTTGTTGCAATGTTCTTGCAGCACAAAAGTTTCATTTCAATAAGTATTAACTTTTACAGGCCAATGTTCCCAATTGGGAACATCAAATTAAAATTTATTAAAAAATGAAATTTTAACAACATTGACTTGAAAAAGTTAGAAGTTAAAAGATGACTTGATTTTTTTTAAATAGGAGTTTCATTTTTATCATTAGTAGGAAAATGTACAAAAAATCATGAAAATAATCATTTTCATAAATTTTTACAGAGCTACCTTGATACACAATCTCCCCGTTCCCCTGCAAACTTAAATCATATCTTTACTTAAATTAAAAAAAAAATCTTTTTATAATTCTTAATATTTCACTTATTATTTCAACTACTCATCACTATCTGTTTTTGAAACCAATGTAAAAGTATAGTCAGAAATTACCTGTGCTCCCAAATGGCAACGCTGTGAAAATTGCGTTTCGAATTTCCCAAAAAATTTTCCCCTCATTTAAATAACTAATATCCTTTAAATAACGCATTAGAAGACAAAATTAAAAAAAAAAACTAATTTAAAATATGCCGTGATCTAAATTCGGTCTGTAAAAGTTTAAGCCAGATTTCTTTTTTTTTTCTTTTTCAAATTTTTTTAGTGTATTTCAGAACAAATACTATGAAAGAGGGCAAAGGGGTGGAATGAAAAAATTTACAACTAAACAAAAATAATTATTTTTCACTGCTACGTCCTGCATCTATGAAGATGATCAGAGAACAGAAAGCAGAATTAAGAATTATGTTACGTTGCGTGCTAAAACACTCAAATTAGCACATAGAGCACACGCTACTTCGCTCTAACCGAAAACATTCCGACTCTTGTTACAGGCTGGTTCATTAAATTCTAGTCCTGAAATTCAACCTAAAAATTTAAGAGACTGTTCATTTTGAGACTGGATCATCATTTAAGAAGCAATTCTTCAAAATTTCACCCCAAATGGGGGGAGAGGAAAAACGTGTTTTACCTATACTACATTCAGAGCTAAAAGAAAATAGAAGATAGGGATAAAGTTCTTCTTCAAAATGTTACAAAAAGTTTTGGATTAAAATCTTTTTTTTTTTTTTTTTACTCAAAAGTGATTTTACCCTCTTTCCAAGAGTAAAAAAGCCAAAACTCAAAGCATATTTTACATCATAGCTCAAAATTTAAAAAAAAGGAAACGAACAAATATATGAAAGGTCTATTTTTAAAGGTAACAAAAACCACTGCTTAAAATCTATTTCAGTATTTTTCAAAATGAATATTAAATTACACAAAAACAATTTTTTGTCTACCTGCATACTGACATAAGTAGTCATTCTATATGTAATTCTTTATTGTTTTGTTTAGCTAATATTGTTGAAACATATTAAATTAAAAGGCATAATATTATTAAAAACTAATAATTATTCAAAATTAAACATTGCGTTTTTACGTTTTTTTAACGCCAGACCTTTTGAATACGTTTTTTAATGTGCAAATAGTTTAATGTGTACTAAGAATTATTCATAAAATTGTCACTGTATAATTGGCATTTAAAAGATTTGCGCATACATGCACCAACCGCACGTTTTCATGCAACCTGTGAAAGCATGTATGCACGTACAATTATTAGGTGCCTTTAATTTTATTCGTATGCACCTAATATATAAATGCAGAAATCAAAATCAAAATCAACTTAATTATAATGCTCTGATTCTTAATTCAATAAAATGCCATTGATTCCTTAACCAACAAACTCCTTTTTCAGCATTCATATTGCATGTCTTATTAACGTGCTACTTCACTTCAGCAGATTTTATTGTGAGTGCCACTGCAATGCAAGTCTTTGTTTGCAGCAGACATAAATTAAAAAATGTATTAAATACTGAAAATCCAAGTAGAGGACACTAAATTAGAATTCTGTCACACAATTTAAATAGATAAATGAAACTGCTACGAAATCTTCTTTATAAAGGGGAAAATGTTATTTCGCTGACAGTATCTAAAGTAAGTTCTTGAAGTATTGTAATTAAAATCATTTTCCACTACACACTCTTAATCTTTTTCGCCGTGTTATTACGTTTAATTACATACTTCTATGAGTCCCAAACAAATGATATGACTTCTTTTATTTTTAGTCCAATAGTGTTTAGCATGCTGGAATAAACTGTAAGTATTTTGGAGCTTTTCAGTTTCGTTAAATGACAGCAATTTTATTTACCTAAATTATTTTTTTGGTAAAATTTTTAAAGTTCAATATTTGTTGTTAGGTATCAAAAAACGCGGTCTTTTTTTCTTCTCTAAAGTAAAAATAATTAGTACGATTTATATTATAGATAATTCTTACTAAATACTAAAATAATTCTTTTCAGTGCTCGGCCAAAATATCTTTGAAATAAAAATGGAATGCATATGCTATACAAAATCAATTTTTAGCGCTAAAAATTGGGTCCTGTGGTCTTTTCTGAAATTTTCAAGTTGCACTGCACGCTTTCGTTGAATATTTCAAAAAAGTTTAGTACTTTCAAATATTTTTTCTCATATAACAAACGTTTTCATATTTACTAGTTTCACATTTTCGAGTACGCTACACATACAATATAATACTTTATCGAAAGTTGTAAGTCAATTCAAAAGCTTTAGCGAAATTTCAAATTAACTTCTTTATTTTTTTAATAATTGATCTCATATATATTGACATGATTTTTATCCTTATCAAAACAGAAAAAGTACTTTGTAACCAATTTTACATTAAGTTCAGAATTTTACAGGAACAGGAACAAATAAGCTGAATTTCCGAAAATCTATATTAATATTATAAAACATTTGGAAGATGAAGCTTGTCCAATAGGGTAATTCAGGGACTTATGCCGCACATTTTTTTTCAGTTTGTGTAAAAAATCCCAGGGTGCACGTACAATAAAAAATCATGCTGTGCTATTTAATGTAGAATATAAAATATGTATACTGCAAAAAAAAAATATATAAAAAAACAATTAATATTTTTTAGCAATTTTTTTCTAAAACATTGCACTGCGTGTGAGACATCGCTCTTCAGATTGAGAAGCCGTTATTGTGCGGGAGTTATGCTGCGCCTGTTAAAAGAACAGAATGAATTAATATATAAAAAGTATTAAAATAAATATTCATATCTGGACTATAATTACCTATGAAATAACAAAAAAGAAACAGTATGAGTTCAAAGAGAGGTATTAGTAGGTTTCAATCAATATTAGTCTGCCAACTTAGTTTTAAAACTAAAGTTAAATACTTATTATTTAATTGAATTTTAATTGTTATTTCACCAACAACGTAACAACAGTGTATTTGAGAGAGGGGGGGGGGAAGCGTAAATTAACATTTATTTTGTTTTATTTGTTTTAACATTGTTTTATTCTTTTATAAAATGCGGGTGTTTATAATAAAATCTGTAATCAAATTTAAAATTAATCTGGTTTTTAAGATCAATATTTCATTTAAGCTAGAACGGTAAAATGCAAAATTATTACAATTATAATTAACGAGTAATAACATGTCAAACTTGGTGAGTCTGCAAAATGAAAGAAAAAAGCTAATAACACTTAGTTAAATCTAGCAAATATATTCCATTAACATTAATTCAGTAATATAAAAAATGAGAGACGGAGAGATAAATTAAAATTTCACTGAAAGTGGCATCCCGTAAAAAAGAAACTACGATATGTAACCGGAATGGCAGTGCGGTATATATACTGGAATAGCAATGCAGCATTCATTACATTTTGTACGGTACAGACACATCACATAATCATCACATGAAAGTTGTGTCTTCGTATCAGATAGTGGAATAACCATACCATGGGCCCCACATTCTGCCATGGGCCCAGGACCCAGGATCAGAGATGAGCCCCCGCCTTTCCTTTTTACAGTCACGTGCTACATTTTATTGCATGATTATACCTTATCCATACTCTTTTTACAATGCAATTTAACCTGAAAATACAGGGTATAATTGAAGAACTAAGTGGGTGAATTTGTTAAATGACATTTTTACAGAATAGATATTTCTAGGAGGAATAACATTTTGAAGACTTCATTGATTATTGGACGTTCATCAGCTCTGCCAAATTTATAAGGCGCAGGGATTAATTTTCGGAAGGGTATTCGGGGCAAGCGCCCAGTCCTAAAACAACCCCCCCCCCTCCCAATTACACTTTATATTTAAGAATTTGCAAATTTTGATTTTAATTTAAAATAAGAGACAGAGAAACTAATTTTATGAAAAATAATAGAAATAATAAACTCTTATTATTTCACAGCTGTGGAATTATATCTATACCTTTTTTTTTTAGCTAAATGGTTTATAGTCTCATGCAATTATTCAGGGCAAACTTATCATTATGGCGTATGTAGTGATATATATGTATGCTAATCGTGAGGAAACGTTGGAACTGATTTTCAACCAGAGCAGATAAAAAGAAATAGCTTCCTAAGAGGGGTGAAGTAAAGATCTATCCCACTATAAATATTTACTCTGATATGTATAAATGTTAGGAAAATAAGTACAAAAATGATATGGCACATGTTCCTTGAAAAATATGGAAAGAAATTAACGATTGAAAATTAAATAATGTAATTTAAATAGTATTATCCTGTATAATGTTATTATTATTGAACTATTGGATTTCTTTTTGCATCCTGATTCATTAGTCAGTTTTATGCTGTTATTACACCCTTCTTTTTAGGGTGTGATATGAAAGTTAATTTTAATTCTATAAGAAAGTGTTAGTAAAAAGCCCCCCCCCCCGCCAGTGAAGATTTTGCCCTGGGACTCCATCTCTTCAAATCGGTCCTTGATAAGGCGATTTTCAATTGACGAACAGGAAATAAATGAACTGATGAAAAAAGACAATTCATTTCATAGTTAACTCTCTAAAAATTACTAAACTGTCCCTTAACATGTTCCTCCACTCGGCAGTTCAATTATAATAGCTATTTCACAAGTCCAAACTGAAGTTTATTTAAAAATTGCTTTGCTTAAAAACGACCACTGCAAGTACATTTATTTAACATACTAAAATCAAAATAAAAGTAATTAGTAAAAACGAGTATTAGGATCTATGTGAGTCATAGACACTGACGGCAAAATAAGACTGTTGAATAATAGTCTCACGAGCTTTCTAATGACGAAAGTGATAAATGACGTCAAAAAAAAAAGTCAAGAGTCTTGGACAATTCATTCTCAACTACTAAAATTACTAATGGCTAGGCCTGTTTTGTCCTCTGAAAAGTTTTGAAAGAATTCACTAAAAGAACTTTCAGCCGTATACACTGGAATAGTAATTAAAAAATCTAATTGGAGTACATAGGTTCAAAAAAAAGAAGAAAATAGTTTGAAGATTTTCATTATAAATGGAGAGTTGTGAGAAATTTCATCCTTGTATTTTTCTGTTTGGAAGTCTACTACTAGCCCGAATACAACGCGACCCCCAAAAATTTCAAGATGATTAGAAAAATCCTACATTTAGACCTCAAATTTAGCACGAATCAAGTTTTTAACTGGAAATGATCAGTCAAAAAATATCGCGTTACATTCGGGCTAAAACGGTATAAACGTTCTTCATGTATATATTTCATCAACTAGGCTGACAGAATCTGCAAAGTCTGAAAGATCGTATAGACGAGTTGGTAGTATTAACATTCAGTTCGTCATTTTCTAGGCCAATGAAAGCCAAAACTGATGAAAACACATAACAAATTTGTTTACATTTCGAAAATCTTATTTCCAAATCTGTCATGACAAAATCTAAAACTGAAAAGACAACAGAACACATGAATACATTTGATTTTTCTAACTCAAGTTGTTTTGCGACTTTTCAACCGCACTGTGTTTTGCAGGTGACCGGATAAAAATCAGCGAGCCTTACTGTGCTAATACGCAAACAATTTCACGCAATGCAGAATGACAGGAACTGTACCACTAATTTTATCAAAATAGTTCATGATAAACTGTTTATCATAAATGTATATTTTAAATTGTAAACTATAATTAGCCGCAGAATCTTGTAAAATTTCATAAGATGAAACAAAAATTCAATTTTTTTTTCTAGCTTGTATAAAATTATAATAATGAAATTGCATAAGGCTGTGCCCGGACCCCCCGTCAGGCCCGGGCCCTGGACCCAAGAGTCCACCCAACCCCACCCTTCTGGGGTCCATGAACCATACACACAGTACTCTATACAGGTGCTACACTTAGTTTTGACTTCGAAATCATGCATGGATTCACTAATTAGCGCAAAAAAACACTTAAGTGTAACATGTTTAGAAGTTTGCATAGTGATCACGCGTTTTTCTCAAAATGAAATTCTTATAGTCACAGCTAAAGCATTGAACGGGATTCCTGCTGAACCCCGGTTAACAAAATTTCACTGCACACCTATAGTGCGCCTGTGACTGCTATCTAACGGCAGTTATCAGAAATACAAGGGATGCGGGATCTGTCCCGGGTACGGTGAATCTCCAGGAATTACCCTATTTGAATTTAATTTTTCATTACATGAAATGATACTTAACAAATTGAAAAAGCATTTTTTTATAGTAAAATCTGCTTGTTCTCGGTAAAAAGCATTTGTCGTTCATATAGGATGAAATGCGTCAGATTTCATTAGCATTCATTAGGGTTGTCTTAAACAATTTCTCAGTTAGGAAATTATCAGATTTAATTCATAATCAGAGATTCTCTATTAAATTTTAATCTTGCACTGCTAAAATTTACATGTTGATTTCGGAAAGTAAATATTATGGCACATTACTCGTATAGTAAATTATTGCACGTAAATGCTTTGAAATTATATTCTTCAGGCGTATTTTTAAACATACATTTCTAACAAAAGTCTGTTTATACTCTGGCTTTTTCGCAGCACAAAGAAAGTTATTTTTACTTTGACATCCAATTGCTGAAACAGCTTATTTTGGCGTCTGATTGAAAAATCGATGAAATTTCGTTTCGCAAGGACATATAAAAGAACTTAAAATCCACTTAAGTATTTTTAGTATTACTTTCTAAAATTTTTAACGTGAGTTTTATCTTTGTCTTTCAGCTCATTTTCTTTTTCCAATATAAACACTGCGATAGTAAATCTTGTTTTTTTTGTTTGTACGGTGGGAAATATTTAAACTGCGTCTACTTTAGATGTGGAATCAACTTCAAAGCTTTGTTGAGTAATCCTTTTAAAAGAAAAAGAAAAATAAAATAAATAAACCGCATATGGTATACTTTGTTCAAAGGAAGGTTTAATCTATTTGATGCCTCTCTCAAGAATCTCAAATTACCTAGTATTTCTTTAATGCCTAGGTGTAGAATTCAGACAAAAATGAAAAAAGCAGATAAAGATGCAACTGTTACTAAGAAGCAATATGCACGTATATGGATAAATAAAAAAAAATACATATATTCTGAAATGAATCACACTGTTTTAGTGATAACCCGGTTTGTCTACCGTTTTCTAAAATAAAGAGAACTTTCTGCAGAAACCGATACTATTGAATTAAAGAAAGAAATAAGCATAACATAGATGTCAGATTTATTAGTAGTCTATTTTTGTATCACTCTAAGAAAGTTTATATTAACATGAAACTGCATATGAACAATAAGGGAACTTTTCATAAAATAATATTATTTTAAAAATACATTCCTAACATTGTGCGTTTCACACGTATTTTCAGCTAATAAATTAAAAATAAATATAACTGCAACGTTTGCTAAGGGTAGCGTGTTGCTTAGAGGTGAAAAAGTACACTGACAAGGGGAGGCTCAGATGTTGGGATCACCGATTTTGATGAAACGTGGATGAGTTATAGGGGACCCGTAGTATAGTAAAATGCCGAAGAACTGGCCGCCAACTCTCCCTTATTTTCGAGAAAATATCATTTAAACATTTGATGCACTCTTATATACCAATTATTTGGAAAATCGTTTGCGTAATCCGTGGCGCTGTGGTTTCGCACTCGGCTAGAGATCAAGAGGTCTCCGGTTCGTATCCGACGGGATCCGCTCTGTTTTTTCTTTTTTTTTTTCCTCCCTTAAAAATTCATAAAACAGTTTAAAATTACAAACGCATTAGAAAATTGGCATGATTTATTGAATAAACACTATTCTATGAAATAAAATTGAATAACTGCAAATGAAAGCAACGGAAATGAGAAATATTATTTATCAATCACAATTTGAAAAGTTATTCGGTACTTTTACAGATGTGTAATTGAGTTAGGGTGACATTTGTCGTAAAACCTTGCAAAACAAATTGTTTGGACATCTGCTACAACATATGAAAGAAACATTTTGCATCCACATCGTCTTTTCATTTCTATTTGTGGGGAAAAAAAATTCATTTACATTTAGAAATACCTGCCTTTCATCAGAAAATGCCTCACCATGGCACAGTGGCTATATGCCACTGAAAATGGTAGATGGACGAAGTGTGAAGGTCCCGGGTTAGGGTCCCATCGCACGGCTGTCGGTCTAACGGTCTGGAGTTTTGGTAGGTTTTCTCTAGATGTAACGTGAATACGCGTTAGAACCCCTTAGAAAGTCCTACTACCAAGGCACCCCCCCTTTCCCCCTTGGCAGATCGCCCCATTGTAGCGTTGCCATAATCACGCACAATTCATGAGAAAATTTTGCTGCAAGCCATGCATGTTTTAACGTTTCAGAAAAGAATGCGTGAATGCGGTGATAGCGGGAAATGCATGACTTAACGAATTTTATTGCATCTTCTCAGGCTATTAATTCCCGTTTATTTTGCATAAGTATGAAGAATTTTGTAATTTTTTTTTTTGGGGGGGGGATGTAAAACTGATAATCACATGGTTTAAACAGTGATGTAGATTTAAGTGGGATTACATTTAGGGGACAAGATGAATTACTTTCATCGTCATAAATTTCTGAATTTGTTTGACCTTTCCTAAAACTTCTCGTTCCCTACATATGGTTTCAAAATTCGGTCAAGGAATGAAGCATAGTGGTTACTTCTTGAATGTGTCCTGGTCTTTGAACAAGTTACATTCACATTGGAATATTCTTTTATTAAGTTCTCTATAGTTTTTTCAACTCGGAAGCCAAAAGCTCTGGTATTTTATTATTATTATAATTTTTTCGTTATCTACTACTCACGAAATTTGACGAATGTAAAACTACATTCATTCTGCATCAAATCATAAATATTTTAAACATATAAAAAGGTTTAACTTATAGTTTATACCGAATATCGAATTTCTAACTGCAATTACATGTGTGTAACACGGTTTAGCTGAATGGGAAACATTAATCAATAATTGCATTATTCAAAATGAAGAAAGAAGCAAATCCATTTTTATCATTCTTCCCGGGCCCTAAAAGCATTAGTAAATTATCAAATATATACACAGCAAAGAACTTTATAATTCCAGTTTTACAAAGTAAACCACAATAAATTTTTTCATAATCATTTTAAACTGTTTCATGAATTTTTAAGTGAGGAAAAAAATTGAAAAAACAGAGCGGATTCCGACCAGAGACCTCTCGATCTCTAGCCAAATGCGAAACCACGGCGCCACGGATTACGCAAACGATTTGTTCAAATAATTGGTATATAAGAGTGCATCAAATGTTTAAATGGAATTTTCTCGAAAATAAGGGAGAGTTGGCGGCCAGTTCTTCGGCATTTTACTATAATATGGGTCCCCTATAACTCATGCACATTTCATCAAAATCGGTGATCCCAACGTCTGAGCCTCTCCTTGTAAGTATCTTTTTCACACTTTCTTTATTTTTAATCCCTATACGGCCATAAATACACAACGAATAACTCTACACACACTTGATTTTGTTTTGTACTGGTGGCCCTGGAAAACGCGCGTCCAGTGCAGGGAGCTACGGTTACCGTTAAAGTCTTCTAGTATTCCATAGCTCGGACGATTCGAGTAGCTCGGACGATTCGATAGCTCCGGGTTACATAGGCAGGTTGACTGTAGCCTAAATTGGAATCTAAAAGAACCTTCTTACCCGTATCAGGTGGAATACTAGAACTGGTCACTCCATGAGGCTTTGGAGCACAACTTACATCTGAGCTGGCGAAGTTATCTTCGTTTTGTTTAGGATCTGAGGTACTAAAATTCATATAATATGTATATTTATTTTTGCGCAGTTCACACGTATTTGCAATTAATAAATTTAAAATGAATGAAACAACAAAAAAGGAAGAAAATAAATAATTTATTTCTGTCTAAATGCCTTAGAATTTCTAGCACCATATCGAGAAATTATTAGTTTCAGAAAACTGAATTATCAGCCAAAAGACCTCAATTAAAAATTAAAAATTCATAAAAAGCAATAACCACATCACTCATCGAAATGAATTGCAGTATTTTGAACTGCGACTTTCATTTGATAGAAACATTTTCGATTAACCAAGACGTAAAGGAATGTCTTGATGAACTGAATTCCTTCTTCTCTGATTTTGTAGGCTAATCTGCATATGATAGAATCTGCCGTTTATAGTTTATTGAAAAGTGTCATTTCTTGGTGTGACGGGTAAGGTGCCGTCTTAGTAAAGAATTTTATCAACCATGAATTTTCACGGCGAGTAGATGTTAAACTGGTGGAAATTTGTCTACTTCATAGTGGTATAATGATCCTCTTGTTGTTTAATCTATATATCAATGGCTTAGAGCTAAAATTTTGATTTTTGATCGTGTTATCAAGGCTTTACTGTTGGCTGACGGTCTATTTATATGATACTGTTCTCCACAAAATCGTCAACAAAACCTTATGTTAATCTTATGTTAAGCTTATGTTAATCTCAATAGTGTATTACCTCAGCTTTCTTACCGTAGTAAATAAATCAGTGCTAAAAATAACACAACTTACTGGAATTGTAAAAGATTCATGTCTGAATTGACTGAACATATTATTAAATTAAAAGAAAAGCTAAAAACAGACTGTCAGTCTTTGAAAAAAAGTCTGTCAAATTTACAGGGAAAAAAATGTCAGGCAGGACGCCAGTTTATTTTCGTTTTTTTTTTTTTTTCAGAAGTCTTTCGTAAATTTTACAGATTCTCTGTTTATTTTACAGAAACCTTCTTCATATGAAAAAAAATACGGAAGATTTCTGTAAAACATACGGAAATAAACTGGAGTCGAGGCTGACAGTTTTTTTCTGTCAGTTTAACAGACATTTTTTTGCAGTGTAGCACTGGCTGTTCGCCGTTAGGGGAGTAAGAAGAAAACTTTGATAAA
Organism: Cheiracanthium punctorium; assembly: GCA_038373885.1. Taxonomy (NCBI): domain Eukaryota; kingdom Metazoa; phylum Arthropoda; class Arachnida; order Araneae; family Cheiracanthiidae; genus Cheiracanthium; species Cheiracanthium punctorium. Next base: position 271,615 of record JAWZYV010015914.1, read on the forward strand.
CATCTATAAAATGTATATTCAACCTATATGTTATTATTTTAATGAAAACCTATTGAAAGCTACCCCAGTAGAATTGATGCCTTGGGAAAATTGTAAAATCAGGCTCTTCGGCTTTCAACTAAACTAACTGCCTTACAACTAGTGCAGTTACATGTACATTCAGAATGACTGTGAAAGCATTAACCAATTTACCTCCCGTCATGTATAACAGAAATAGAAATACTACAAATCTACAAAAAGTTTCCAGGTTGCTACCTAATAAATTTCTGAGGAATTATAATTTTATGAATTAAAGATATTTGAAGACATATATATATATATATATATCTAATAAAACTATATATAAAAGTAGCAAAAGACTTGGTATTGTTTAAGAACTGAAATTACCTTTCTGTATCTTATTGTCCCCTTGACTAAGGTGATTTTCGTCTTTATCTTGAACTTGATAGGAAAGATGATAAAAGAGAGATGGCTTCTGCTAGATTAGGAACATCGCTTGTAAAATAAGGAAGAAAAAGTAACCTAGGGATCTTTGGATCCATGTTTATAAAGATTAATCCATGATGGTGATGGTTCAGAAATCTGCTGTAACCATTTTTCTTTCTGTAATGTATCGAAGTCACTAAATAATTTTATGTTTAACTAAAAGCTATATTTATAGCTCTGTAACAATTAAGTACAGACAAATGTAGCTTCTTTCTGGATTTCAATATGTCTGATTACAAAGCCGTTTCACAAAGCATTTCCAGCAATAAATTTTGCACCTCCGATCAAATTTATGATTGCAGGAATATCCTGAGTACACTGGCTGGGTATGTTGTATTACAACGGAATCATCTGGTCATTGTTGCATACATTTTCAATGTATTTTTTCAAAATTTATAATCGCAGGTTAATTAACAATCAATTCATTCATTAAATGAAGTTTGAAAGTGGTTATCAGCGGAATAGTTGGATTTCCAAACTATAATATCTGGTAATCGGGCACGATTTTTAAATTATGTACAATTCAAAACCTTAATAACAAAAGAAATAGTATGGTTTTGCTTTGTGCATCAAGTTTATTGGTAAATTTTTAGATTTTCTGCTGTCTTAGCAGGAAGATGTTCTTTTTCTTCTTGAGGACCGCTAAGGTAGATTCATTCTACCATATTGTGCTAAAAATTGGGTTGTACGCATCGTCTTAACAATATTCAACTTCATCATGGTCAATTCAGTAGACAAATTTTATTTGATGGTTGTTCGAAGCTGTTGTAAATAATATTTAATTTTCTACAAAATATCTCTACGAATTTGGGATATCCTTAATGTCTGTCAGAAAGAAGTCGCCTTGAAAGCTTCAGTGAAAAATGATTAGTATGGTTTTGCTTTCTTCATCAAGTTTATCGGTAAATATTTAGATTTTTCTAATGTTCTTCTGCTATCATCTTGTACATTTTATTTTCCCATTTAAGGTAAAAACAGTTATTAGTAAAATTATGTCAAACTACAAGTAATTGTTTTCCTTTTTTAAATAAATATTAACACACAGACGTCTTTGCTACGATTTTTTTTAAAGTTAAATGCTATGTAATTATTAGTTACAATATTTCAAAAAATAAGGCTTGTAATTATTATGCTTGCTACAAGCTTGAAAAATTTAAGTTTGCTGTAGTATTACATTGTTTTAATACGATTTTTGTTTCTCAGCCTATATTTTCCGATATTAGTTCACAAGATTTAAGTATTGCCTCATGGAAAATATGCGCAAGGACATCTGTCAAGGATGGACGGTGCCTTGGTTGAGAGGACTTTTTAAGGGATTCGAACATCTATTCACGTTACACCTGGAGAAAACTGACCAAAATTCCAGACCGTTAGATTGGCAGCCGCGCGTAAGCTAGAGATGCGGACCTTCACACATCAGCCGTCTACCATTTTATGGATCTTATCGAATCGGGCATGGTAGGTCCAGTTCACAAGATTTATATTCTCATTAAAAAAGTTTATTACTTTCATTTGGAAACATATACTCTTAATAAACTTTTAAATAAGTATAAATACTACCTACTAATGTCTGAAAATGTATATGAATGTCTGAAATAAATGTCTAAGACAATCAGCAATTTATATAATATATATATATATATATATATATATATATAAGTAAAATGGCTAAACTTGCGAATCAAGGAATCATTCTACAGCAGTTTCAAAGTCCAAATATTCAATGAACACAAAATCGTATCCAAAACAGGCATGAGTAGATATATCCAGTAAATAGAAATCCAAGCAGTGGTGAAAATGAAAAATAAAATGGAATTGAATGGAGTAAAACAATGGGTAGCAAGCATCGGCTATGCTCGTCAGGCCCCACGATATGTATGTATGCCCGTTTTCATTGAAATGGGCACCAAAAATCATTTTTGTACACGTGTTATTTTGCTCTTAGGCCGTTACTGTTTCTGTTACCAGGCCCGTGCTGGGTGCCTTGAGAGGGCGGTGGACAAAGGATGATGAGGGTGCTTTACATGGGCGTCGGCAACATAGAACAAAGGGGGGAGAGCACTTGTCCCGCCTTGGATTTTGCAGGCCCTTTTTATCCTTGTTTTTTTTTTCTTCTTTTTCTCTCTTTCCATCATAGTAATGGTATGGTAAAGTAATCCTTGCCATTTCAAGCTTCCCCAAAACGAAGAAAAGTGGGTCGAATGGTTTAAAAAATTCCAAGAAAAAAAATTTCTCCAGAAAAAAATATATATGTTTGTATTGAGCATTTTCGAGATGAAGATGTTTACTATTTTAAAATCAGATGGGACACTTTTAACATTAAAAAGAAAACATTATAAATTAGAACAAAATGCTATCCCGGGCAATTTTTCGAACTTACTCGCCTATGAATCCGATATTACTAAAAAAGAAGAATTGATCCTACTAAAAGAAGCGTAAACATTTTGGAAAAAGATATTGAGGAAACAAATAATAATAATAATAGTAGTAGTAGTAGTAGTAGTAGTAGTAATGGAAAGGAAAATATGAATTCGTTTGAAGAATTGAAATTAAGAAATGTATCACGAGTTTCGTGGCAATTCTATGTTAAAGAAAATTTCATAAATTATTATAAAATAAACGCAGATCCCCTTCCACTGCAGCTTAAGGGTCAGCGTTCAAGCAGCTTAAAGGTCAATGCGTATCTCATGGCTGATTTATTTATAAACCAAAAAAAGAGCGAAGAAAAATCTGTTTACTGGATACTTCGAAAAACAAATAAATGGAAGGTATTTATTAAAGAAATATTCCCAGCTAAACAGTTTATTGGAATTTGTTGAAAATTTTGAAATAAGTATGAACACAGATTTGTAAATAAACTCAACAATGTATTACTGCAATGCTAACAACAACAACAACAAAATACATATATGTATTACTGGAATATATTTTACATGCTACCCTAAGAACATATAGGCAGATTTACATATTCAAGAGTTATACTCACTAATTTTTAAAAATATTTAAGTATGTTTATTTCAAATGTCTCAATATGATATTTGAAAGTCTTACCCAGAGAAAACTAAAGCAAACACTAGTAGTGTTTTAAATGAAAGATTTTATAGTATTTGTAAGCTTTGAGTGATAAATGCTTTTACTTTTCATATTCCTGATTTTAGTGATTTAATTACTCCTAATAAAATTTATATTACGAGTCTGTATAATATAATTATCTATAGTATATATTGAACAATTTATTAAAATATTAATTATGTAAATTTCTAATTATATTCGTCGTTCTACTAGTGTTTTTTGACATTATTGATCCGATTTCTTCCATAGAACTCAGTGCAAACTCTTTGAAATCCCATTCTCTCTTGTGACGTCACGAAATGGCTTAAGATGACTATGACTCGGGATATTTTTAACATAAAATTTTTCAAAATGCTTATTAAAATAAAGCAAAATTAAAAAATATATTTCATTTTTTATGTAAAAGTAATAAAAATTATAAACAGTAAATATGACTTTATGCTTATACAACGTATAAAATTTAATCCATATACGTATTATTTTAGATAAATGATAACAGTGAGTAACCATGACATTATCCTAACTAATATCATAAATGCGAAAGTGAGTTTGTTGTTTGTTTATGACGCTTTCACGCCTAAACCGCTGAATCGATTAGGATGCATTTTGGTTTAGATATAGAGGGGACCCTGTAGTTGGTTATAGGCTAATTAGAATTTTAGATTTTTAATTACTTTTTTAATTATTAATTAAAAACCGTTTTTACATTGCCATGGTTGGCGAGTTTCGCCCGTATCAAATGATTCATGTTTTGAGCTAACAAGAATGCTATTACTTCAATAAATAAGCGCGCGTGCATCTGAAAAACATTAAATACCACGGAAACTAAGCCAGTTTTATGCCACATCTATCTATCTGGAATAATAAAAATGAATGTTCTCCAGACAAATCTACAGAAAGCAGAGCTTTGAAAATTTTAAGCATGATTGAGCCCATAACTTCGGTAAAGTGCACCTGAGGCTCAAATTTTGAAATTTTAACTACTTCTCAAACTATTCATTAAAAGCCGTTTTATCGCCCCCACAAAATGATTTATGCTTTTGAAATAAAGCACAAATTCTATTTGCAAAATCACATGCATTTGAAAAACATGGAAATTATGCTGATTTTACGCCAAATTAAAAAGCATAAGTAAAGAAAAGGGTACTTACGTATTATCCCGGCGGTCCGCCAAGACAAGCGATTTTTTGCCGAAATAAATGCCGGGCACATGAAATTATTTATGGTTTTGAATACGATTGGCAACAGTTTGGCAGCCCATTTGACGATAAAACAGTTTGGCGGGTATGACCGCTGGGATAATACGTAAGTACCAAGAAAAATCCAGATGTGTTTTTTAAAGTTCATAAATTTCCAAATCCTACCAATAATATAAATGTGTACGTTTATGTGTTTGGATGTTTTTGACTGAATCACACAAAAATGGTTGAACGGATTTGAAAAAATTTGTAATGAAAATAGCTTATGCCCTGGATTAACATACAGGCAGCCTTTCAAGCATATAGCATAAATAATTCTTTTACAAAGACACTCAAAATGATTCTAATGCATTGCGCTCTATGCAAATTTTGTAGCTACTAAACCGATTCTAAAACTTTTTTCACTGATTAAAAGTTACATTATTCCTGAGTATCATTGTTTGTTTTTGGATTAAGACCGATTGAATGCACTAGGGTCCTAGGCCTATATGGAAAATTCCTCTGTGGGGGATTTTCTAAGGGATCCTAGCCCGTATTTATGCGAGGTTTTTTAGAAAACCACGGAAAACTGGGAGCGTCTAGGTCGACAGGCGCGACCAGGGTTTGAATCTGGCACCCCCCCCTTGCAGTTTTGAGAGCAGAACTTCTTAGACACTGATGGCATCCTAAGTGTTATAGGCTACCTTTAATGCATATATCACAGATAGTTCTTTTACAGGGATGCTAATAAGAATTACATTACGCTCTATGTGCATCTCTGTAAGTACTGAACCGATTCCTAAACTTTTTTTTACTGATAGTAAGCTACACTATTCTTGAGTATTATAGTCTAAAATTCATGCTTGTAGCATAAATAGTTCCTTTACAGGAACACTCAAAATAATTCTAATACATTACGCTCTCTGGGTGTCTCTGTAACTACAGAACCGATTTTCAAACTTTTTCACTAATAGAAAGCTGCTCTATTCCTGATTAACATAGACTAAAATTCATGCATATAGCATAAATATTTCTTTTACAAAACAGTTCGCAAATACTGTCATAACTGTCTCTATTCGCCAAATGCCTGAAAAAAATCTAAATTTAGTAACTCTGTGCATAGTCTCTTATTTTAAATGAAGTATACTAACATGCATTATACTTCATTTGAAACAAGTAAAAAGCAAGTAATATTTAAATGCAGTTCCTTTTGTCGCAACAATATTTGTTATTCACACATGCTACATTTCTGTCGGTACCTAATTCTAAAGCTGACGCGACGAAGTCGCGGGTAGCAGCTAGTTTAGAATATATTTGCTAACCGAAATACAAGACACACTGCACATAATGCTGAAACTTCAGGTTGAAATTCAGTCGTAGCAAGGATTTTTTTTTCTGTTCCTCGGATATAATAAAAATAAAATTAAAACTAAACACGACAAGTAATTCATGCTGAAGTCAATGACGTAAGCAAATGCTTTCCGCAAGCATGTTGTAGGCGTAACATTTCCCCTTTTGCCGTTGGCAACGACGATTCGATGATTCAGCTTTTTTTTCTCCCAGCGTGTTCGCGTCCACCTCGTTTCAGATAAGATATATATTTCCTTTTATTTTTAAATCATCCAGTATATTTGAAATATCTCAACGTTGTGTGTGTGTAAAGGTGACATATCTAATACAGTCTAGAATAAACGAAAGTTGTTAGTGTATTCCGTTGTCTTTCTCTAAGCCTATATGATCACGGTCCAACGCCATATCAGTACCAATTTATTTCATTAATTTGTGATAAAAAATATTGTTGACTCATACTTCAGCGATTTACCATGTCCAGGGTCTTATTCACTCGGCCATGTTGGGGCTTTAGCGGCCATTTGACACACTTTTTTTTTTTTGTATAATTTACTCTTCGTATTGTTGCAGATTTTTACAACAATATAAGGTTCATATGGTAAATATGGGCTATCACTGTTGCCGGCTGGTAGCCGTGTGTACCAGGAGGCGGGTGCTGGGCGGGTTAGTGGTCCGGTTTTCTAGCTTGAACTTCGCCCACTGTTGACATCGATGCGGTGGAGAGTGGAATGTGGGGGAGAAGGGAAACAATACCACTTTACGCTTATACAACGTATAAAATTTAATCCATATACATATTATTTTAGATAAATGATAACAGTGAGTAACAATGATATTATTTAGAATATATTTGCTAACCGAAATACAAGACACACTGCATATAATGCTGAAACTTCAGGTTGAAATTCAGTACCAATTTATTTCATTAATTTCTGATAAAAAATATTGTTGATTCATACTTCAACCATTTACCATGTCCAGTGTCTTATTCACTCGGCCATGTTGGGGCTTTAGCGGCCATTTGACACACTTTTTTTTGTATAATTTACTCTTCGTATTGTTGCAGATTTTTACAACAATATAAGGTTCATATGGTAACTATGGGCTATCACTGTTGCCGACTGGAAGCCGTGTACCAGGAGGTGGTTGCTGGTCGGGTTAGTGGTCCGGTTTTCTAGCTTGAACTTCGCCCACTGTTGTCATCGATGATGTGGAGAGTGGAATGTGGAGGAGAAGGAAAACTATCGAGGGGCAATATGGCGCCGGCCCTCACGATATCGGTAGGCCAATAAGAGTGCCGTCCTGTTAGTGTATTCCCTTCTGGCCGGCATATTCCCTTCTGCATCCTTGAAACAATGCGGTGGAGAACCATAGATAACTGACCACAGTGGATTTTTTTTTTTTTTTTTTTTTTGTATAATTCTGGAAAAAAAAAATTTAAACTATACTTTTTACTTCCCTCTACCAAGTAAAGGAAGTATAGTGATCACAAAATTTTCGGTATTCAGATTTTAATGAAAAAAATCGATTTTTACTACCTCTAAATTTACTTTGAAGAGTTTTTGCATGACTCAACGTTCACACGTATGTCTTTTTTATGCATGAACAATCCATCTGGACCAGGGGCGTAGCCATGGGGGGGGTTGGGGGGGCCATAACCCCCCATGAGGATTTTTTTACTATACAAAATGTATATTCTTCACTACATTATCACACACACGTATACATATATATGAGCTGTAGTAGTCGTAACCCCCCCCCCATGAAAAATGTCTGGCTACGCCCCTGATCTGACTATTTTTTTCCTAGTCTTAGAGAGAGACGTCTGTATGTATGTAAGTCGCATGTATCAAATATTTTTAGCCGTAGAACGATGACATTTTATACTAGGATTTTAACTCCGCACTGTCCACCTCCCTTCCTGTTCCAATCCAGTGGACAGTTTATTTGCAGGATCTCCCAAAATTTTTCATTAATTAAAGTATATGGACATCTTTAATATATTATAAGCGTAAGCAGCCCTTGTTTGACTATGCCCAAAATCTGGCCACCTGTCATCAAGCTTGGTGAGTTTTGCCAGAAAATTTCCAAATTCAATACCAAAAATAAGTACTCATCTGGCACAACTCAAAAACTATAATTCGTGGAATGTTGAAATTTTGTATTTAGAACTTTTGCAGCATTTAGCTGCGCATCGCCTATTTTGATAGCAATGGTTTGGGAAGTTTATTTACAGGGTCACCATTAAGCAATGTGACAAAATGTCCAAAACTTCTGTGGTTATTAACGATTTCTCCCAAAATGTAGAAAAGCAATGGGGGAAAATTTTTAATTGTTACATTTTTAAAAATTAGCTTACTATTAATAATTTTATTAATTATAAAATATCCACAATTTTATTTTAAGGAATTGAGGACATGTCTCCAGTTTTATATTCAAAAACCTGGTCACCTTACCATAAAGACTCAAAATAGTGAGGTCTGTGGATTACATCAATTCCTTAAAAAACTGAGGTCGGTAACTTTTTTGCTTATGCCTAAAATATCGCAATCTATCGCCAAATTTGGCGTCTTCTTGTGGCACATGGATAAATTAAGTACCAATAATAAATCTTTAAAACGATACCCAGCTTGATGATTTCTCTTATATTTGGAAAGAAAATTAAAGGAATTTGGGTCAAAACTATGCCTTGGATCCATGGGCGCCGACAGAATATTTCCCAGGGGGGGGGGGGGCAAAGACTACTCAAAGGGGGGAAAGACTACTTCAACGCATGGTTACCATGCTGGAAAAAACGAAAAAGCAGGGGAAAAAACTGCATACAAAAATCCAGAGGGGGGTCATTGCCCTCTCCCTTGCTCTATGCTGCCGGCACCCATGCTTGGATCTTCTGTTTGGTACTTGCTCCAAAATTAAGATGCTCCGCTAAATAACTGTAGTGCTGCGATCTATCGGCTCCTCATTTTGTGAGAGAAATTAACACTCTTGGCAGGCAGAGCCGGCCTAATGCGGCTGGGACGTGTACGACCGCACACATGCGATTCAGAGAGGGGCGCAGCAATTTTTAAAATTGTAAAAGGATAATCTGGTAAAATTTTATATTTTTATGTAATTTTGAATGCAAATTACAATATCAGTATATTGAAAACTTTTGTTCAACAAATGAAAGTGTTAGGAATTTTCTTTTTACACAGATATTCAATAAAGTATGCCAATCGACACACTCACACACATTTACATATACAAATATATATATATATATATATTAGTATATGTAAATGTGTGTGTGTGTGTGTGTGTGTCGATATATATATATATATATATATATATATATACTAGCTGAAGTAACCGGGTTAGTACTGAATGTAATTTCCAAAAAGCAAGAACTTTCGTCAGCATTGTAGGAGTACATAGAATGGATGTAGTATACTGCCAAAGTAAAGAAAGCGAAGTTATAATTTTTATATATTGTTAAAATATTACAGTTTAGAGAGTAACTAAGTAATATCGTTTCATTCGCTTTAGTCGTAATTATGTGATGCGCGAATATTTACGCATATTGAAATAATTTTCGCAAAATCTCAAAATCTAATCAATATTTTTGAAAAATTGAAAGCCTAGAATTTAAGTTGAGTGACAACCTATCATGTCACTCAATTCCGTTTCATTCCCTGCAGTCTTTATTTCGTGATGCTGTAACAAAATTTCAACATTTTAAGACGTTTTTCACAAGATCTCAAACTTTAATCAAAATATTTTAAAAATTCAACACCTATAAATTAAGATTAGCAACTACCTATCATATCACTAAATTTCGTATCATTTGTATTAGCCGTTATTACGAAATGCTTGAAGAAATATAAACGTATTTTGAGAGAATTTTCAAAAATCTCAAAATCTAATAAAAATTTTTAAAAAATTGGACACCTATAGTTTATGTTGCGCAACCATCTATCATGTGACCAAATTTCATATCATTCACTTAATCGTTATTACGCAATACGTGAACAAAGATTCACTCAGTTTTAAACGATTTTCGCAAAATCTCGAAAGCTGATCGATTTTTTTAATTAGATGCTTATAGTTTAAGGTGAGTGACCACCTATCATTTCACCAAATATCATTTTTTCACTTAGCAGTTATTACGTGATGTGCGAACACAAATTTACGCAGTTTGAAAGGATTTTCGCAAATTCTCAAAATCGAATAAAGATTTTTTAAAAACTCGACGCCTATGTTTTAAATCGAGTGACCTCCTATCATGACACCCAATTTCATATCATTCGCTTCAGTCGTTTTTACGTGATGCTTGAACACAAATTTACGCAGTTTGAAAGGATTTTCGCAAAATCTCAAACTCCAATCAATAGATATTTTAAAAATTCGACGCCTATGTTTTAAGTTGAGTGACCACGTATCATAACACCCAATTTCATATCATTCGTTTCAGTGCTTTTAACGTGATGCTTGAACACAAATTTACACAGTTTGAAAGGATTTTCGCAAAATCTCAAAATCCAATCAACATTTTTTAAAAATTCGACGCCTATGTTTTAAGTTGAGTGACCACCTATGATGACCCCCAATTTCATATCATTCGCTTCAACCGTTTTTATGTGATGCTTGAACAAAAAAAGCGTCACGGACAGAATGACAGAACGACAGAATGACAGAATGACAGACAGTCAAACTTTTTTTTGAGGGCGCACCAGGACTCCCAGGTGCTTGAAACGGATAGAAATCGCAAAATTTTTGAATTCCAAGAAATGTACAGACAAAAGTCTAATTTTATTTATATAGATTTTCCGTTGTGAAGAATTGAACGGATATCAAACCACACCCTGAGAAAAAATTTCCGATAAATAAAATGATTATAAAATTCATGCTTAACATTTAATTACGTATTCATCGTTTTCATAACATTACAAAAATCTACAATGGATATCTTTGGCCCACAGACAAAATACATGAATAAGTTATCTTATAAATTGAAAATTAAATTCTTTGTGAGTTTCTTAGAGGATATTGAAAGATAATGATCTAAAGAGGATATTGAAGTATGTAATTTATACCACCTACATGTGTAAATAACTTTTTTTTCTCTCTCTCCAATGTATAAGACAAGAAAATCCTCTCCATAGCTCAGAAACCTTTTCTCCCAGACGGCACATCCTCCGCATATTTACAGTTCGCCCTCCTTTTTCTTTTTCATTATGTATTAGACTACGCTTGCTTTTAATAAATCCTGTACGTTTTTCCAAAGTATGAGTGGATTTTTAAGAAATTAAGCAACAATTTTCCGAAGATGTTCTAGGCATTCAAGCAGAAAATTCTTAATAAGATTTTAGAATCCATTTGAGATAAATATTTTTTTCAAATAAACGCCATTTAAAAGATTTTCAGAATTTCTTTAGAGGGTTTAACGTTAATATTACCGTATCGTAATGTTCGCTACAGATAAGATGGCGGTGGTCTCACGTATTCCTCAAAATCGTGGTAAATGTTACTAAGCTTGGAGACTTTTACAGAATCTTGTCAATTTCCGTACAAGAAATAAGATTTTAAACTAAATCCAGCCTGACAATATTTGGTACATTTAGTGAGAAGTTTACGAGCCTTAATGTAATCCAAAAGAATTTTTAAAGATTCATAACTCGCACTCTAATTAACCAATTTACATGCAAAAAAGGCACACTTTGATTATTTAATTAGTTCCAGATTAAGTTATGCATACATTTACATTTTTGTTGTTGGCTGGATTTATTTTTCCTTGGTTTAATTCTGAGGTCAAACCTCAAAGAAGCTCAAATCAAATTTATCCTCACAACAGAGGCTAATTTGGCACTAAATAATCAAAAAGGTATTAAATGGCAAAAATATGGTGCTGCTTTGTTATATCACATTTCTCAATGAAGCACAATAGTTTTTATTATTACTTAGAAGTGAAACCATACTTCTGAAAGCTTCCTAAAATAATCTACATACTTTGCATGCTTTACTACAGAGTTCATCAAAAACACTGACCTAGTCCCTTATTCATGGCCCCGTTCAAAAAAAAAAAAAAATCCCACTTAGTAAAATATGCCCATACATTAAGTACGTGATGAACGAAGTTTCAATCTTTTATCATATAATAGCTCAAATATGTCCAAACAACGCTGGTGAGGCGCTATACAATGCCAATAATGACAAAATATATTATAGTATTTATGCGATCATGTTTTTCTTTCGTAATTTGTATACGACCCGGGAAAGTTATCACTTCATGTGTTTTTTTTTTCTTTAGAGAGCCACTGAAAAATGGCATAAGGCAAATCGGGGGAAGTCGCCACATTTAAGGATTTTTCGATTAAGTACATTGAAATTTGAAATAACCAGATCATGAAAAAAATACACTTATTTTTCAATATTTAATTGGTTACGTATACAAGTTAATTCTCTTCTTAGTATGAAAATAAATAAGAAATTTAATATTAAAAAAAGTCATTTAATTGTGGAATATTCCGCTATATATATGGGGAAGATTCCACCGCTTATAGGGTAAGATGCAGCAGCACCACAGTAAATAAAAAAAAAATAAGACAAACATTACAAAATTAAATGTGAATTAACAATAACTATAGAAAAACAAAACAAATGAAATTCTTTCATAGACTTCTTCTTTTTGAACTAAATTTGATTGTGACCAAGAAGCTCGATCAATTCTTCTTTTGTAGTTTCGAGGCATTGTCTGTATGGTAATATAATATGAATTCTATTTATTAAAATTTAAAATGCCTTTAAAGAAAGCATAAGAAAAGATATAAAAAGATATAAAGCTTAATGCAGATAGTATACCAAATGTATAATATTAAGTAAGAATATTTTGTGTGAAGTTAATTAAAGTAATATGGGAATAATAATTATTATTATCATTTTTTAATAATTTTAATTATTAATAATTTCAATTACTAAAGTTTTATTAATTTTAATTATAATTTTTATTCTTATCCTTAATTGCATTTAATTATTATTGATTATAATATTAATTATTAATTGCATTTCTATTTTATGCGATAATATACAGTGCTAAAATAAAAAAATAAATTTTAAAGTTCATCTCATTTATTTCTGAACCAGGTGGTGTCTTCCCCCAAGTATAGGGGTAAGATGCCACACATGCTTATTTCCTTATTGCTACAGTGTTATGGTCGCTTCTACATGCATCGTATGTGTAACATAATGCGTATCTCACTTATATTGCAAATACCTTATTTAAAACAACAAGTACGTTCATGAACTTTAAATATGAGGAACGGAATATTATAAAATTTGTACTTACCACGTTAAATGCTCACGAGATCCAAAAATAACGCCGATTAATGACGATTAACTAATATAAATTCACAAGCTACAAACGATGTCGGACCACACTCTTCACACAAGTGGCTCAGTATTGCCATTTATCGACGCATAAAAGTAATATTTATAATCTTGCGTCTTTCCCCAACTTGCGTCTGCCCCCCCCCCCCAAATTACCTTGCATTTTTTTTTAATTTACAAAACGTTCTAGAATAAAATAGTCAAACTTTGTATATCACTAATTAATGATAGGGAATATTTTAATGGCTGGATTTTTTTTTGTACTTAACAAAATTTAAACTTTGAATTTATTTACATTTAATCTCCTGAATATTCGAATGGATATTATTTTATTCTATTTATTTTAGACCTTTTAGTCCATTTCTGAATAATGAGCTTTATTTAAAAAAACCTTTTTTAATCTTACATTTATTTAATTGTTTTTAGTCTGGAAATTGTGTCTTCTTGGCATTTCTGTCGTGACGTTGCAAGACGTCACTCGAGTTTTGTTGCTGCCACTTTCATGTTCGTAATTTTCGCCCTCATTTTGTACCCACGGGTACCTCCAGAAAGGCAATCGAAAGTGTCCGTGTTGATATTTATATATACATGCATTTCGATGTCTGAGACTTGATTAAAAATTAATCCCCCCTTATGAGTCCCGTGCAGAGATTTCGATCCTTTGCCATTAGAGTCGAAAGTACATCAGACTTGTGCTCAACAAATAATCCGAACGTCGCTACAAATAACAAAGTAACAGCTTCAAAAAATCATTTGTGCTGATAGGCATATTCGCTCCGTAGCCTGCCGTTAACCAAGGACATTAAGTGTTAAGGCATAACTTACCGAAAAAGAATTGTCCTTTGATTTTCGTTATGTAGTCTAACTTATTTTCACAGCCACTAATACATAAAGTATTTTTAAAAACATTAGTCTGCATATGTGAGCAATTCTTCAAACACTGTTTGTGACGTAGCTATCGAAAAATATCTAAACCCGCCAATAAAAAAATAAAACTAAATGATTTAACTAAAAAGTAGCACTATTTTTTAAATCGCCAAATCCCGTTATCTTAAAATTAAAACAATACCAATTAAAAAGATATTCAAGTTCCACTATTTAAAAATTTATAAATCAATAAATAATGACACAATTCTTAGACCACAAATAATAACTAAAAAAAAGACGACTAAGAAAATGTATTTTGATGAGAATTTTCACGAAAACATTATATGGAGTTTATTTTTTATTTGAATTTTCCGCCAAAAAATTCCTTCAAAATGGTCAAAATCTGTTCTGTACAACAAAAGTTTTAAAATTACCTGTCTTCATTAAATTATATGATTTACAGAATCTTAGACAGATGTTACATAGACTACGGAACTAATAGTTCTAGAAAACCCGTTTCAAGCGCACACATTTAAAGATATCTTATTTCCAACACACTTTAGAATGGGTTGTAAGCCAATAAACAACATTATACGAAGATGTTTCTAGGAGATGAGCAAGCTACCAGAACTAAAATGGGGGAAATAAAAAGATTTCCTTCAACTACTTTTTATTTAAAAATTTGTCAAACATTAACTACTGTTCTTCTTTTAAGCGATAGCGATGTAGGAAATGACTCTCCGTGTTCTGTGAAATTTTCGAATAGGTAGAATGTGTAGTTTTTTAGATGCCACGATGTAAAGAAATCGAAGGCAGTAATGGATCCTTCTTCCGGAAAATCACCAAAATTTAAAATTTAACCTAGAGAATCGAAACGGTTTTTTATCTTATTCAGAATCTTAAGAACTTTTCAATGATACAAAGATTTCAAAAAAATGTCCGATCAATAGTTTTATAGAAATACGAGCTGATATGTGCGAAAAAAAACACGATCCTTAGAACAAAATATTTAATAAAATTTTTAAAGAATTAAATTAAACAGTCATTGCTTTATTTCTGCACCAGCTAATGAATACTTTGTAGAAAGCTATATACTTAAAAATATCCTATTTAAATATTCTAATACAAATTGAAAGCACCAGTACTCAGTATCGAAGTATTGAAAACGCCAGTACTCAGTGTTATGGGAATTAAATTGTATGTGTTTGCAGCCCGGGGACTGCAAGACAATAGGGAGTGGGTTAAAATTTCCATACAAATTGTGAACTAGAATGACAAACACAGACCAAGCTAATAAAAAATTTAAAATATAAAGAAAATTACTTGAGAGAAAATAAATAAGAAATTTAATATTAAAAAAAGTCATTTAATTGTGGAATATTCCGCTATATATATGGGGAAGATTCCACCGCTTATAGGGTAAGATGCAGCAACACCACAATAAATAATAAAAAAAAATAAGACAAACATTACAAAATTAAATGTGAATTAACAATAACTATAGAAAAACAAAACAAATGAAATTCTTTCATAGACTTCTTCTTTTTGAACTAAATTTGATTGTGACCAAGAAGCTCGATCAATTCTTCTTTTGTAGTTTCGAGGCATTGTCTGTATGGTAATATAATATGAATTCTATTTATTAAAATTTAAAATGCCTTTAAAGAAAGCATAAGAAAAGATATAAAAAGATATAAAGCTTAATGCAGATAGTATACCAAATGTATAATTTTGTAGATCTTTTTGACTGTATCACCGCTATCAGTATATTTCACTGCTTTTCACGATTTGCAGCACATGTGCATTGTATAAAACACGATAGAGTTCTCTAAAAATATAGAACCTTTCTTAATACTTGAGAACTTGTCGTGTTTCACTACGTTAATATGAAGTTAAATATGAATTATCTCTGTATAATTCATGATAAATATGAATGTATCATCCTTTATTTTTCTCTTTTAAAGTGGTACATAAATTCTAATGGAAACATATACAACAAATGATTTTGAATTGTTGAAAAAATACGTCTGTTTTCAATAATTTAAATAATGTCTGGTTACTTTCAGTACTTAAAAGCGAAGAATTTTAGTCTGCATTAAAGCAGATACTAATATGCCAGTTCCGTCAGTTAAATTACAATATATAGGCTTTGAGATATGAAAGTATTATGCTGTAAATTTAAGACTTGTCCGTGAGGTGTTTTACGCAGTAAGTTTAGATCATAAGATATGATTCCTCTTTTTGTTGCTTTCTGGTTAAATATTTTTTTCTAGCGAATAAGGCTAAAAACATAATCTGGTTCGCTTTATAATGCTATCCTTTCATTTACGTAATTAAACAGGCATTGCTTAATTTCTGCACCAGTTAATGAATACTTTGAAAAAAGCTATATACATAAAAATATCCTATTTACATGTTCTAATACAAGGAAATGTCTTAATTCACTGCTGGTGAAAATGTCTAGTTTACTAAACAGAAAGAAGTAAGAGGTCTCTATAAGAATAATTTTCATACTCAGAAGAGATGTGAACTGCAGTTACAAGGTTTGTACTAGTAGTGTTTGTACTAGTAGTGTACTTACAAGGTTTGTACTAGTTTGTACTAGTAGTAGGTTTGTACTAGTAGTTTGTAGTAGTACTAGGTTTGTACAAGGTTTGTACTAGTACCCTCGGCTAGTCTATTCTGTTAGTGCGATAAAATAGAAGTGAATCCCAAGAATCCCAAGAAGTGTGATATCCCAAGAATATTTCCTTTCATTTAGTAGAACTGGCCAGAATTTACTCATAATAAACTGCACACTTCTACATATGAATATTTTTGGAAGAACAAAACCTACACTTTGCTATGAGTCGATGTCATGAAACATGAAAATAGGCAAAAAAAAAAATCAAGGTTTCACAGTTCTTTTTATGTACATTTAATTTCACATGTTTAACTGAGTACATTCCATCCCAGTAGATTTGTGGTTAATAAAAAATATTTATGGTGTTTTATAGGTAATTCTTCAACAGCGCAAAAAAGACATCAGATGCAAAAAACTTCTAATATTCTAATTGAGATAAATTCAATTTCAAAGTGTGGTGATCATAGCGTCTACCTCTTAACAACAGAAAAAAAAATAACTTTTCAATGTAAATTCAAAATTAATTATCTTAGCTGTATTTAAGTAAAGGCTACACATAATATATATATATATATGTGTGTGATAAGTCATTGATAAATTATTTAAACATTTTAATTGATAAAATTTTTAGATGGATGAATATTTTCTTATGAATAAATTTTTCTGTATTGTTAACAATTTGAGGATAGTAGGATAAGATAAGCGAATAAATTTATTACTTAGAATGAAACAATAGCGGAATCATTTAGAAAACGACAAACTTAATAATATTAATGGATAGAGCTCATTATTTATACATGATTAGCACAAAGTTTCAGTTGTGAAGTTTAAAAGAAATATAAAACTCTTACCTGAAAATTACTAATATGCGAGTGCCACTAAACCCTGAAATTCTAATTACACAAAATGACCAAAATCTTTTTAGACTACTTCATAATTCATATTTATGCATTATATTCAATGCATAAGATATATAATTATCACATCATCATTACATAAATATATCATTCAATGAGAAACAAAACTCGAATCATTTCAAATGCTCATACTAAAATCTGTACCCTTAAATGTATTTATTAATCTCAGTTTATTTTTAAGAATATTTTTGCTAAATATCTAGATTTTTCGAAGAAAAATCATTAAGAATAATTAAATCTTTTATCTTGTCAAATACTTCATTTTTCCATTAGCTAAACCGATATACTACTCAACATATATAAAAATAGCGATGCAAAATGAATTTCTTTCAACATAAAATTTCGATTCCCTGTTTCATTCTTTTACATCTATTTATAGATAGATTTTCAAAAATGAGATAATTTTTCTTTGAAAATTCATCCTACATTAATCGTATAGTTAATATTGGTCACGGCCGGCGTCATATCAATGTTCTTGTTGTCTAGCCGGGGCTTCACGGTAGTCCACTGGCATTGTGGCAGCCCTGATCCCCGTGACTGTGGCTGTCGTAACGTAAACTAACCAACACTTCTGGTTAGAACACTGATTAAAACCTTAACGCAACTTTTCACACATGTTTACCTGGCTACAGCGGTCACGAAAAATCCTCCCTTACGATGGTTTTGATACTTTTATTACCTGCTCCACACGATTTATAATTTAGTCTATGGTTCATAAAGGATGCATTTCTGGGCTATTGAAATGACCAGATCTCATAGTCCTTGGAAAGTTCTGACAGCTGTTGTGACTTAGAGAAAGGAGAACGAAGGGAGATACATCAAATGCCTTTTATTAAATGCACGTCCCGAGCTATATGGTTTGTTTGAAAACGTTATGTTTTTATTAAAATATTCTTCTATCTTAGTCTCTCTTTTATTAGTATATATTCTATGTTTTTATTATACACATTTATTTATAGTAGAACACCGTCGTCTACTTCATTTCAAGGAAAGGATATATATTTCTAGAGTCTTCATATTCATAGATCGCAACAGTCATCTTCTTTGAATCTCACTGCGATTTGATGCTGGAGATACGGCTAAAATCTATTTTCACTCGAGAACCGCAATCTGTTTCATATAGAGAGTCCATAATCTGTCACAGATTTCTTTATTTAAATCGTCTTCACTGAACAGCATTACGACTAAACACTATTCTTCCACAGTAACACAAGTTTCATTTTCGATTTCTTCTCAAATCTGGACCAATCTCCATTCTTCTTTCATGAGGGAAGAAAAATAACACAGTACGGGGCAATGGTATATCTACTTGTATGAGAATAAGTCTCAAAATACTTCGATCGTCCGAGAGCCCTTGTTTTTCGAGTTTCCAAAATTTCAAAATCTACTGAAAATTCGTTGTCGACTTTCTGGGACTTGATTTTCGTCAGTTTGCCTTATTCTCTCACTCTTAGCTTAGTTTCAACTACGTATTTGTTTGTATAGCCAAATTAGCATCATCTTAGCATCAACTATGTATTTGTTTGTATAGCCAAAGGTGTTAAAAAATATATGTGGCACTTCTGGGCGTCGCGAATCTTGAAAATTATTCGTTTCTTGTCATTATCTGGTGAAGAGATTCACATATGTTGTTGGCTGTGACAGAGTCTAACACAGACAACGCCAGTCTATATAACTTTCGACCTCTCTCTATATATATTATATATGGTCCTGGACGGAGAAAAATGCATTCTGGGGTACATATTTCTCGAAAATAACCAAGTTTCTGTGAGGTCTGTGTCAATACTCTCTGGAAACGGAGCGCTTTGACAAATTTCAGTTTGTCTAAATTTTAATATTTTAACCGACTTTGAGTGTTCAGAATATGCTTGTGAGGTACCAAGTTATAGCTTTTTAATAGTGGAATAAAAAATTTTAAAAAAACTTGAGTTGCTATACCTCCCCATTACAACGTAACTACGTGAAAAAAAAAAAAGATGAAGTGAACAAATTGCTTATTATATAACTGAAAGCAGCAGCTAGTATTTAAAATTTCCAAATAACACTTTACTTTTAGACCTTCACGTTCTAGAACAATCGGGAATCATATCATAATAGAATAATCTTACGTATTGATAGAAGCGTAGTAATTTTTACAGCTCTAATGATTTACTTTTATAATAATCCCAAAATTTATTCTTTTTCTTTAAAAGATAGTTCTTTTTAGTGAATTTCGTGCTCATAAACGGGTACATAATTAAAAAATTTCTTCATAGCAAACAAATGACTTTTGGCATACTACTTAAATATGAAACAACGATATTACTAAATTATTTAATAAATTTTCTTTAAAATTAGAGTGCCCATACATATTTGACTATATTCCTTCACAGCTTTAATAGTTTTCAAAATATTTCCTTCTTTACGCATAAACATTCCCGAAAGCAAATACCTCATTACCTTAATAACTGCGATATCTTTTGTCAAGAATCGGAGCATTATAGCGTCTTAAAAATAATATTTCAGAACAAGAAAGAAATTTAAAGATCATTCAATCGTTATAAATTCCGCTAACAAAGTGCTTTGAATTGAGATGATTTAGCAAAATACATGCATCGTTTACATTCAATTTTAAGCTCAAGTTACTTTATGAATTTAAACGCAGAGAAATGAAAATTTTGGGTAAAACTAAACCGAGTGTAAACTCATTAATTAATTGTACATTCAGAATGTCTTGATAAGGCATTTCTGAATTCTAGAAGTCACTAATGAGTTAAATAAATTAAAATAAATTTTGTGGGTAACTTAAAAAGCATTTGCATGGCTAAATTTTTTCTCTCATCCGGTAAATATTATTGAAAATATCAGAAACACCAGTATTTAGGAGAGGAATTTCTGAGAATGCAAATTATGTAAGAGGTTATCAAATAGACATGTGGTATGGGCATTTGGAAGTTTGTATACAGGACATGCAAAATTAATATTTAATCAGATATATACTATATATACTATATATATATATATATATAACTTAGAAGAATAGTGATGTTTTTATAAATTTTTTTCAATCATCAAAATTAATGCTTTCACATTCTATTTCAAAGGTTAAAGTATATAAGAAAGAAAAAGAGAGTCAAGTGTGTGTATGTGTGAGAGAGAGAGAGAAAAAAGGAAAGAAAGAAAGAGAGAGAGAGAGAGAGAGAGAGAGAGAGAGAAATAACTATTAATTTTTTTTAAAGAGTTTATGCGGTCCTCATATCATACCTGCTGTGAATGAATAATAAATTCTGATTAACGATTTCTGTTATATGGACTACGCAACTTTACGATAAAAAATGTCGTTGTCACTCAATGGTAATGTACCATGTTTCTTCGCAATGTGCTGCGAACCTTATGGAAATATCTATTTACGTAAGTTTCTGTCTGTGTCATAAAAGATAACAAAGCAATTGATATGTATTATCGAGAAGTTAAAAGTTTTTCCTTAAATACTTGTGATATATGCAAAAAAAAAAAAAAAACCCTACGAAATGAGAATTTTTAAGATTTTGAGCCTTTTGATGTTCTATATTTTCTACTTATGAATCATTTTTTGCAGTGAAACACTTGAATAATATCCTTAAAGGAATTGTAAAATTTAAGTTTCACTAATAGTTTTAAAACGGGAAGGAAAAAGGTTTATTAGAATGAGACAATGACAGTACGTTGTGATCATACCTAGCTTAAAAAAAGTCATTTAAAAATTTTTAAATCCGAAATAAGATGAAACTTACCTAAATGTGCTTCCTATAGAGTCAACATTTCAGAAATTACTTACAGTGCAAGAGAAGTCTAACACAAGTTCTAAATTTGTTGTGAACAGGTAGTCTAGACCACAGTTGTTCAAACTTTTTCTTCCTATGTAACTCTATTAACAATGTTGAGAGGGGAAATGAATTTATTCACATAGTTGAAGCACACGTACGTCACCTGTGCACTGCGATTTTATGCAATTGAATTAGGGTTCATAGATTCAGCTTCTTTGCCCACTATTCCTGAGGATTTTCCCTGCAGAACTAGGTAAAGCCAACTCTAGCTTGGAGCTAGCTCAATAGTTAGTTTCTAAAAGGATGAAATTGACACAATCGTGCACGCAGATCATTACCATGACATCGGCTTGCTTCGTTCAGTATTAGAGAAGTCCCACCCGTAATTCAAAACATGTCCTAGGTTTTTATTCGATTTTTTTTAACTCCTCACATAAACTCGATATTTTACGACTCGTTCTTTTCCATCGATCGCCTTAGTTCTCTTCTGTATTCAGAAAATTTCGGAATCCACTTAAAGGCTTTGCATTTACGATTTTCAAAGTTTTTTTATGGCTGTCGTTTTCCTGTTGAAGGTCTTCCTCTGAAATGTTTTTTGAATGGTTTGATTATATGTATATTTTTAAACGTAGGTTAGGTTTTGAATAGTATAATATTGAAATATTCTATTTTATTGTTTGTGGCACTTTTTATTTTTAAACTTACATAAAATAAATTATGCATACTATATGACTGTACAACTTATCTTATTTCATTATGTATAGTCATAATTACTTTTACACCTTTTGTTTTGCTGATAAAAAACACTTTACAATTATTTTCAAATGAAGGATCATTTTCTCCTTTGATGAAGGTAAATGATCTTTTGAAAACTTTCTCAAAATTCTATATTTTTCATTACTCAATGGGGTTTTGATATAGTGTGAAATATCGTAACTAAGGACCAAACTTTTATTTAAATATTTATGTTATTTTGTACAAGATTCTGCCTTAAGGTGATCATTTTAGGCCATCTTCCCGTACGTTACATTTCAATTCCTTTCTATATATTCTGCACATGAAAGATAATTAACACTTCAAAATATCTGTATTGAAATTGCATACAAATAAAAGTAAAAAAAAATGCAGCCACATCTCGCATATACGACTTTTAAAAGACTGGGGGGGAAATGGCGTCCAACTAAAAGTCTCAGCTGATTAAGAAATTCCAGGTGGCTATGAAATTCCGTGGACTCTTTCTTCATATGAGTAGTTTAGTATAAACTTCAGTACTTGTATAATACAGAACTTGTACAGAAAGTAAACCTAAATAAACCAGATAAAGCGTACGAAATGAAACGTGTTGTTACACGTACTACCCTTTGTAAATCAGAAACTTGAAACTTAACATGTAAACGACGACCAAGTTCAGTATCATATGTATAGACAAACGTATAAATACGAGACTGAAATCTTGTGCCTTTCAGAAAAATCACTAAATTAGGTTTATTTCATAAAATTTAACTAACTTTCTTCTGTAGAAGAAAGCCTTATTGCCATTCAATCTTTAATTCATTTTGCTTCGACTCATTATACGTCGACAAATGATATTTTATTCAAGAAGGACATGTCAGCAGGGTATCCAATAATGTGTAAAATGGATTTCTGTTGCGTGGAAGAAAGTCAATCCATATACAATATAGCCAATCCATAGATATAAAAACTTTTAAAACGTATTTCAATAAACAGAAAAAATGCTCATTCACTAACTCTGTTCTTTTTCTGGTTGGTTTACCCTACCAATAATTAAAATCTGAAGACTAAAACTAGAAGGTCCGCTGGGGTCATTTTGACCCTTTTGCCAATATCTCATGCTCCAATACACAGAAAGTTAATTATATTTCATGAAATAAACCCTAATTTAGTGATTTTTCTGAAAGGCACAAAATTTAAATATCGTATATATACACTTTTGTACATATACGAGACACCACAGCTCATTTTTCTACTTCTAAAATTCTTCAAAGCGTGTTGTGGCAGAAATTTACATTTCTATTTTAATTAGTAAAATAAATAGTTAACGAAGTACCTAAAACAGCCCTCCCCTCCGGCTGTTCTAGTGTTAAATATCTTCAATACATGAACATCCTTTAAATTACAATATCGGTGTGATTAAATTGAGTTTCTTTACCTCCCACTAAGGAAATGGATATTATCCCTTTCATATGATTTTATTGTATACGCTAAAAATCTCCTTTTCACATTTCTTGTTGTATTTTGAATCTTTTATTAGAAATATCATAAGCTTAATTTTAATAAAGCTTGAGTACTGAAATATAGAAAAAAATGTAAAGAATGCTAAAAATTCTTAAAACTTCCTAAAACTTCAGTTTTATGCATTTAAGCAGAAAATCCTTATAAGATTTTAAAGTCCACGGAGGATAAATTATTTTCCATTAAACAAGCTCAGCAAGCGTTTAAGACTTTGTTTGGGATGATATTAAAATAACTTTATAATCAAACTTTTATTACTTTTTATTTTTATTACTTTTTTTTTAAATGTTATTATTTTTAACATCATGCATGAATATTCTGTAATCTTATTGAAAGATTGTAATGAAATACTTTTTTTCGAATTTAAATGTTTTCAAGTGTCGAATTTTCAAATAGATAAATTGTTGTTTTTTTAAAAAAAAATTCTGCTGTTAGGGTTAAGTAAAGTAACTTGAAAGTATCTACTAACAACAAAATAAGTACAGAAAAAGAAAAAGAAACATTTGTTTGAATTTTTATTGGGAGCAATCATTTATTGATTAAACAAGCTTCCTCATTTTGTACATAACTGTAAAGCGAAGATTGCTTATGCGTTTTTTCTTAGAGCATACAGTAAACGAACAATGAAACAACATTACACGTGTGTCGGTTTTTATGTATGTCAATGAAATACAAGTTCACAGAGTCGTATTTAACAGAGTTTGTTTAAATTTTGTGACGATCCCTATAAAATAGTGTCCAACTTTAAATAATTCGTGGTTGAAATAAAAATATCTCGTCATTTCCGCTCTGCCATCACGTAGCACTATACTGTAATTCAAGACTGCTGATCCCAAGAGTATGGCTCCTTTTAAGATTATTTCACAAACGTCTCATGTATTATGCCTAGCATATTTTAATAAATTTTCCTGCTGCTATATATGGTAAAAAGAAAGGCTTGAAACTCTTCTAGATCATACTAGTAAAATATTTACTTCAGACATGCTTTTTGAACGAAAATTTCTGTTTAAAATTTCTTAGGTTAGAAGTTAGGTTGAAATGATTTTTAAGGTACATTGTATGTGCAACGACTTTATTATTTTTGTGCTTAAACGCTCACTAACAGGTTTAAGAATTTTTTGACAGAGTTATCACTTTCATTTATTTATTTAATAATTTTTGTAAAATTTCTTGCTGGTTACAGAAGTGTTAACTTCATTCTAATGATTTAAACATTAAGAGTTAGAACTTAAAAAGTGAAACATCAGTTAAAAATAACTATTCAAAAGCGCTTAATCTGAATGTAATTGATTATTCAGACAATTTATTTTCTTTGTTTTTAAATGCTTGCCATTTTATCTCCGAGTTAATTACTTTTAAAACGTACATTTCCTCGGCATGTACACGCTACGCTATCATTTACTAAATAACCAAGCAAAAAGTAATGGTATTATATAAAATTTATTTTAATTCTGTAACAACAGTACAATCCTTTAAATTATTTTGAATAATGGTCTTTCCAGAAAGGTCTTACGCAGAATTTTTTTCTTGATGAGAGAGTAAATAAATTTTTAAACGAGCGAAGCTTAAATTTCACCTTCTACAATTTTTCTACTTCGCAATATAAGAACTCATATAAGTATATAGTTAAGAACTGCTGGCGGGATTTACGCAATATCATAAATAAATTACAGAAAATACTAGTATTTTTCTATTAACTTTTTCATGAAAGTAGATATGCACATACCAAAAAATTCTTGTAAACCTTATTTTGTAAAGTATAAAATTAAACTTCTTAGCTGTGCCGATATTTTAGTGATATTGATTTAGTGAATGTATTTAAGGTAATTGCATTCTAATTATTATATAATAAATAAAAAAATACGTACGACATTAATATTATTCATTTTTAATTATAACACAATTCATACTGACTGAAGAATTAATGCGATTTCTCATAAACCACTTTAAAAGAATCAATATTTAACATATCATGCACAGAACTTGACTTTTACTCACGCGTTATTCAGATTGTCTATTCTCGCAAACCGGCATGTGCAGTTCATAGTCCATAAACTTTTGTTCAAAACCGACTGAAGTTTTTATTCCTAGAAGCCACTCTTTTTTTCTATGGTGTATTAATGTCCACTGGTCAACTTTTCAACATGTTTCCTACTAACAGTTAGAAATTTATACGAAATATTTTGTCTAATGTTATGGTATATTTCGTAGAAGACTTACCTTCATATGATATTTTTTTATTCATTTGCAATGCAAATGCAGCTCAGCTCAGTTGCTAATTATAAGAATTACATATGAAAGGTCCACGGGAAGATCGATGAGAGTCCAATACAGCTGATTTTCCAAAAAATCGAAAGGCGCACGGGACTTTCCACGTTCTTCCCCAGTAAACTGTGTCTTTGGGCTATTTTTTCAGTGTATTCTCATCGTTCTTTCCCCTTATGGGTTCGGATATTAATAGTGCCACTAATGAACAACAGAATGCAGTAGAAACCTCAACATTGACGAAAAGTGGACTCTCATCGTTCTTCTCGTGGACCCTTCATATGAAATAATGAAAATATCTGCCAAAAAAATTGTATGTAGAATGAACTAAGATGTTTTTACTTAAAAAGCAACAATTTATTGCTGAAAAAAACTAATTTACTTTTTAAGACGAAATTAATTAAAACTAACGTATAGTGTTTTGAGGTGGATAAGATGGTCCAGTTGCGTAAGATTCAGTTTGAGGAGACTGATAATGAAGTATTTTATGTAAGAGTAGCCGTAGTAAAATAGAAAGATTCAAATGCTACTCTTTTTCATCTGCAAAGTTCAGGAATCACCCAAGCGTGAGCACTTTGATGCTTCTTAAATTAGGAGGAACATTGAATTAAAATTGAAGATTATTATGTAATATGAATTAAATTTAAAGATTTTGAAAATAAAAATAAAAAGTTAGATACTTTACTTTTTAAAACCTTATACAACATTACATGCAAGCCATAAAAATTGACAGAAACATGTCAACCTCATAAGAAAATTTTCAAGAAAACATAAAAAATTACACCAAGATAAAACGGTTAAACAGGTTTAATAGAATCCATCTCTGATCCACGATTTAAACACGGTGTCTTCAAGACTTCAAAACTATCTTTTGAGAAGAAAATCTGTTTTTCGAAAGAATAGAACCCTCAAAACGCTTAAACTATTTGAAAAAAATATGATGTTAACACAACATCAAAGTTCAATATTGTATTTTTCAGATACTTTTGAAACTCTGGGAATAAGAAATGGAAAATACGATGAGATTCTGACAGAAAAGGAAATAACCTTGTAATAGCTATATGTAGGCGTATTACGTATATCGAATGTGCTTTGACAGCTTTTTAGACACATTCAGATATAAAACGTGTAGATAACAGAAAATGGTTTCTATCCGAACCCCAAAGTTCAAAATTTGTACTTTCTCGATCAATCTCTATAAAAAAAAATTTTTTTTTACCTTTTCATAAAATTCAAATCCGCAATATTTGAAAGCTGGCTAAAAATGAAATGTCTCAAACAAACTAACAAGTGAAATAGTTTGCTAAAAATATATCGTATACAAACTCTTACATTTTAACTAAGTAGAAATTTATATATCATATGTGCATATTTATATGTTATTTCAAATATAAATGTATATACATATCTATATTCATTTATATTAAAAATAAATATACATATGTACATTTATATTAGGTAGAAATTTAAGAAATTTATAAAAGTCTTACATAAGAAAAATATAAAAAGATTATGTATATATAATTTATATATATACAATCTGCTGTGTGTATTCCCTGATGAGAGTCGGAAGGATTGTAAATATTTTCAATTTTGATTTAAAATAATCTTGTTTTTGTGTTTTCTTTCACACATGACTAACCCTTTCTATTGTTGTATCATGGAGGTATGATATGGTATGTTTTATGCATTACTTAATTTTACTTTTGATACACACACACTCATGCACACAGACACACACACACATTTATATATATATATATATAAATAAAAGTCTAAATCCATTAGGATTTTACTCGATTCAAATGTACTCATTGCATATATAAATAAAACTCCGGAAATATTCATCTTTTTAAGCTCGACTACTTGGATGCCATTAAAATTTAAACGTGTAAAAGCATTGAATAGTTCGTTATTTCTTACATCTTTGAAAACATTCGTCTAGTACATTATTCAAGTCTTTCTTACGCAATAACCAATCAAATTTCAAGTGGACAAATGCCTTATTTACCCAGAATTAAATAAACATTTTGTTAGCAAATAAAATCTTTGAATTTAAATATTTTATAAGTATATTATTCAAATCCAAAAGATTGTCTCGGTAACATTATTTTTTATTACGTATTTGCTTATCTAACGTTACTCCTACCTATTTTTAAAAATAGTTATTTCATGTAGATAAGTTTGGGAAGAAATTAACCCATCGTTTGAATTCTTTTCTTTAAATTGTATTAATGCATTATAATGATGGGAATCAGAATGAAGAAGAATTATGATATTCTAAAATAAGAAAAAGAACTTTTCTACAAGTCTTTTAACGCAAAATTCTATAGTAAATTCAAAGCTTGGCTAACTTATAGTTTTAAAGTCAAGGTACACTTCGAAATTCTAGTTTAGAAAAAGTAGTTCACCAGAAAAAAGTCGTTACAGAATGCTAAATTGAAGACTGTTTGATAAGGTATTTCTCAGAATCCACCGATATTAATTAATTGAAAAATTTGAAATACATTTTTATTTTGAAATACCGTGTCTTAGATTGTATCACTTTAACACTGGCAATTTCCTAACTTGGTTCCTAGATCTACATCTATCTACCGGAAAAAATCGTTTGTATGAGATGTAAGTCTTTTTATTTTCATGTTTTTTAATTGAGCTGAGCGAAGTGAGCGAAGCTCTTACGCTACACTCATGCATTTCAATGTAACGCTTCTCCTCCTAAACTGCTTGACCGATTTAGTTCAAATTTGGCATGGTTATAGGTGCCAACGGTGGCGAGATATAAATCTGAAATCAAACTAATCGGGTTGACAACGGAGGAATAATCACCGAAAAACCTGCTGCCATTAACTTTCAATGGAGATATAATTATTCTATTTCTCAATTACTCGCTCCACGCGTTAATCTAACCCATGACATTGGTCAAGCTCACGATGTTGATCACTTAAAGAAAAAAAAAATCGAAATCGGGCATACCATAGATGGAATAATCACCGAAAAAAATTCAACTTGAGGTAGAGATAACTGCACGAAATTCGCTCAGCTCAACATTGCATGCGTGTTGTCCTAGTAATTTGTAACCTTTCTTTTAATTTTATTTTTTAACTGTATATACAAATATTTTTTTTAGATAAATATAGTTGCTGAGTGGCAACCATCTCTTTGCTGTCGAATGTAACCAAAATATGATTAATCGGCTAAAACCTTACTTATGAGAAAAGTATTACAAACAAGAAAGCAACATGAGCTGCCATGCTATGAGTTCTTCCTATAATTGTGCCAATAAAGCGGCTATAAACAGCGTAGGGACAAAGGTTCCAATTGGCTAGCGGGACATGACGTACCAAGACACTGAAAGTACTCAATATGATTTCAACGATTTTAATTAAGTATATAATAAATAATGTAGGGTTGCAATTTACAAATACATAATACTACAAATATCACAAATTAAAGTTGCAATTAATATAAAAACGAGCGTGTTTAAAAGTAAAGCGCTCGGCAGACGATCAAATTTGTCTAGTGGATGTTTCTAGATGCTTGTGTGTGCCCGGTGTTTGTGTTAATGCTTGTAGGTAACCGTAATTTAGTAAAAATCGATATGCAACTATATAATCGTAAAATTTAAAATCCCAATTCAAAACCTTCAAAATGATTCATGCAAGTGGAGATATGTGGACGCTGTTCTTTTTTAAGTGTGACATGAATTTCGCTCTTCTAATGAACAAGTCATTAATCAAAAATAAATAAAAACTTTGTGAAAAAACACACATAAAGTAATACCTATAAGAAGATACGATCGTTTCGACTGAAATAAAAATTTCAGCCGAAATGATCGTATCTTTTTATACGTAACATTTTATGTGTGTTTTATCACAAATTTTTTATTTATTTTAACGTTCAAAGCCAGTATTTTGAGTATTTTTTCCAAGTTATTAATCATTCTCAGTTACAATGCAAATCGTGAACCAGTCGCAATCGTAAAGCCAGCACTGTATCCACAAAGAAATAACTCCGAACAGCAAAAAAATTACTTTGCCTGATATTCAAATGAGCTGTGACATAAAAGCTCGAACACTTGGTGTTTGGAAGAGCACGAGGTAGATGAAGAATGCATCTGAATTTAGTAAGCTGGCATCTGGCAAGCAAAATTTTGTTTCCATGTTAACTTAATTATATTTTCTGATAATATTTCAATTTATTTTAATTAATAAAATCATTTGTTTTTAAGAACGTTGTCTTCGTATTTAAACAGCAACAACTTGTCTTAAGAGACATATTTATGTGATAACTATGACATTGATTTTGTATAATGCCTTTAATATACTTTGATGGGAGTTTGAAACCCCGGAGATGTAAAGAGAAACATTCAGAAAATCCACTTCAAAATTCTTACAACAAGAGGATTCTACCCTTGGTCATCTCATGCGTTTATAATCGGTTTAAAATTTCCTTGTCGGAATCCTTTCGTGTTAAATAAATTTTGTTTAGTTCTTGCTAATTGGAAGTTCCGTTGAAACAAGTTATTCAGCCTCACTTGCAACTTAAGAACATTTTTTTCTCTAATGACAGAGAAATATCAAAAAGAAAAGGAACAAGAAACTAAGAAAAGAAAGTCATTGTCTCATACTGCTATGAAGCCCCACGAAGTGCTTTACAATAGGTGTTGTGGCGGCCCTCCATTATGACATGGTTCCTGCAAAGGTTGCAATAGGTGTTGTGGTGGCCATCCATTATGACATGGTCCCTGGAAAGGTTGCAATAGGGGTTCGGGACGGCACTCATGATAAAAAGGTGTCCAGTCAGGCAGTGATATTTAGTACAGAGTCTAAAAATGCAAGCGCTTCACGGTGGTGGAAATCTGATATACATAATTGATCAAGATATCTCCAATTTTCGAAGCATCCCTAGTTCTTATTTCTTCACAAAAACGGGAAGATATAGAATCCTTGATAAGACATTTCATTGTACAAAAAGGAATACTACCATTCATAAGTTGGAATACACCATCAACCCTCTCCGCCAATGCATCAGCCTGTTCGTTACCACTAAGTCTGCAATGTCTCAGGGTCCACTGGAGTAAAAGGGTCTTTCCATCAATTCCAATTTTTTAATGGATAATTGACAATCCAAAACGTCCCAGGAAGGCGGGTCGTGAGTAGAGCATATTGACTGCAATGCAGCTCTGGAGTCAGAGAGAATGGCAGCTTTTTGAAATTTATGAAAGATAACAATCAACTACTGCATGGCTATGCGCATAGCGGAAACCTCCGCATCAAAATCAGTTCGAAAAATTTCAATAGTGAAATAAAAAACGAACAAGTCACTGAAAACTCCCTCTCCAACATTAGTCTGATCATTCAAAAAGCAGCCATGACTGTAAACTCATAACCATTCAGGTTCAATGCATCTATTATTTAGTCTCCAGAGCAAACGCGAAGAAATTCAGGGGCGATATTGTATTTGAGAAAAGGAGATTGGAATGAATTGTTCTTTATTTCATATATTAGTAGTGGATTATGTGGTTTCAAAACCTTATCCCCCGATACAGGGATGTGAAGAGCATTCCTGTCTTCCAGGACTCTACATAAAGCTATTTTGTGTTTTGATATTTCCAGGTGAATTCTGGTAGTTTTTCCAAAAAGTATCAGTGCAATAATTTTTCATTTAGAGTGATCAACCTTTCCCTTCAATGGCTTAATATTTGTTAGTAACAACATGGATCCAATCGGTGTAGTCTTTACCGCACCAGTAATGAGTCTAAGGGCTTATTTATAAATATTCTCCATCTTTTTCGTCAGACTTTCGGGCATAGTTATAATTGATTCACAGCAATAACTGAAAACGGCATAGTAAAAGTACGGTAAATAGCAACTAGGGTTGACAGTACACAGCCCCTAGACAGTCTGCAAGTCTTTTGGGGACGGTTAAAACGATTCGTAACGCGATCAGACAGATACTCAACATGTTGTTCCAAGCACAGTTTCGTTTCAAACACGACTCTCAAGTAAGTGCAAGTGTATACATTCTCTAATAGGATATTTTGAAAACAGAAAGCAGGTTTTAAATTTTGGTAAAATATCTTCTCACTTTTCCTAGATGTCGATAAACTTGAAAAAAATTACTTTTTATGTACCGGAAACAACAAAAAGTAGGCGATATTTTTCACTTGAAACCTGCACTCTGCAAAAATCAATGTTGTGGTTGGGTATTTAATTTCGTTGTAAATGACAGTGAGTTTGCACTCACTCCATAGCTTGGAAAATAGTTATTCACGCAAATCAAGTTTTGTATGAATGAATTATGCAAGAAAAATCTTGGTAAAAGAGTTATCTTTTGTCTTGATATCAAATCCACAAATCCACTCTGCAAATAAATTATTTATCATAAAAAAGACGATAATTAATGAAAAATCTAAAAAAAGGAATCGAAATTGTTTAATCTAAATTTTTAAATTTCATATATTTCTAGCACTTATCTAGTAAACGAAAATAAAATGAAAGCTCTTTTTGGTGATTTTGTATTATGTAAAATTGATGAAAAGCACTGAATATAAGAAATTCATAACAGTACAGTTTACGTAATGTATTTCGTAAGACTTCAAAGTGCTTTTCTAGAACTTGCAACTTCACCTGTCCAACTAATAGCTGTTTGTGAAATGAGTCCACAATTAATTGCAAAAGTCACGTCCTTAAACCTTCAGGGTTAAACAGAGAGAGAGCTGCATTTTTTCATAGTTTTCTGAGTGCGATATACGCCAGTTAAAAATTCTCAGTTATCATTATTTTTTCTTTCACTTCTTATTTAAAATAATCCGACTTTGACTGTTCAATACTAATACGATTTTTATCTTATTCTTCCAACCGCGTCCAGCATTTTTATTCAACTCTTTAACTACTTGGAGTGATTCAATAGTTTATGTCTCGCTCCTTTTTATCGATTGACTTGCCGCTTTTCTGCATTCATAAGAATACGAAATCCCTTCAAGGGTTTTACGGTTACCAGTTTACAGGTTTTGTCACGTCGAGTTTTTCTTGTGAACATCCAAGCGTCAAATTCTTGTGCAGCCATTTTATTAAACTTTTAGGTATAAATTTTCCTATGTTTAAAAGAGTCTTTCTATATAAGTAATAAAAATATTAGTAAATAAGAATAGTTAAGTATATCTACGTAAGTATAACAAACACAATGAATTGTAAATAGTTTTTTGTGCATATTATTTGTAAATTATATAAAGATATTTTATTGCTTTCACTCACATTCATCACAAAACGTTATCGTTTCGTATAAAAGGGTAATTTTGTTAATTAACTGATATTGGAAAATTGGAATATTGTAACGTCGTTTTCCTGCATTAATGTGTGTTGCTAAAAAGAAAGTTGTACACTCATTATTGCAGTTGAAATGAGTATGTGGACCCTTGACCTTGGCAACAAATTTTGATACTTTGGTGACAAAAAGATGATTCTCGGAACTAGTGGAATTTTGGCTGTATCTCAATTAGTAAAGAAGTTACTGGGAAAATCTTAAATACAGGATGTGCTGGGAATCATTGAAGAAGTAAAGTGCGAAATTCAGAGTAAAATCGAGGCCCCAGGAAGGTCGAAGGAGTCAGGAGTGAAATGCAGGAACAGATCAGAGACATCGAGAAGAGACTTCCTGATCTTGAGATCAGGGCGAACAATTTCCTGACAAGTGCAGAAATTATGAATTCTAGACTGACGGTTCGACACTTGGCATTCGACAGCCAAAAATCTTGGACAGTTTTCAAGGCTCAGTTCTACGACATGAGCTCTATAAATAGATAGGCGGAAAGCATTAAGGCCAGTCAACTTGTAGCATGTCTACCTGGATCAGCGGCAGATGATCTCTTAGAAATACCGAATAAGTTGAGAAACCTACCGACCATCGGAAAGATTTTTGAATCTCGATTTGGAGAGAGCCATCTTACCCAATTTTACAGGACTGGACTGAAAACAACGTGCCAGAGATATGGAGAAAACCTGCAAGTACTAGCCGCCGCCATCAGGGATAATAACACACAACATTCGTCGGGATAGGTAGACCCAAAGATTTGAAGTCAGCTCTTGCATATAGCATGAACAATGAAGTTGGGAGAACCGTTTCGAAAACATCCAGATATGTAAAGTAAATGGAGACAGAAGGGGACACTGGTAAAGAAAGGATTATGAACGGGATTCTGTACTCAAGGCATTACAAGAATTATGGAAGAGTCTCATGTTGGAGAAGAGCTTTCCTCGACGAAATTCGAACGTATTGGAGATGCAACAAAAGGCGGATCGTGCAGAGAGAGTGCCACGTGACTACTCCAAATCAAGAAAGCTTTCATGGGTGTCTCGCGGGGCGGAGACCGCCTTTTCTAGAAAAAGCCCCTGAAGAAAAACTAAAAGTTTCTGCACTTGACGGAGAAAAGAATGGGCTTTATTTGAAAGGATATATTTGTGCTATCTCTTGTTTGATGTTGGTGGACATGGGTGCGAATGTAACTCTTATAAGATCAGACTTTCTTAGAAAGGCCTACCAAATAATATTCCTGGTGACGGCCGCACTCGTTGATTTGAAAGGGGAAACCATATACCCGTTCGAGTTCTTAATTTGGACAAAAACCCAAGACTGTAGGGAAAAAGATCTGTTATTGAGATGTCGTTCATCCCAAGGATTTTCCGATGGCCAACATTTTGAACTTATTTTAGAGAATCTTGACGAACTTGATAAATAGCAGCAAACAGCAGTCCAAACACTGCTTCTTGAATTCCAAAACTTATTTTGACTTGTGAAGCTGATGTGGACCACTGCAATGTAAGGCAGCATAAAATTAATACAGGTGATATTCCAACAATCAAAGACATTTGCCTCTTGCAAAGAAAGAGGAAACTGAGTGTCTCTCTATTCTAAAAAAAAGTAAAGGCCGCTGTCGCCGCCGCTGTCAAAGCTTGTCAGCTTATCTCCTCCTAAACCGTGGGGATTTGATTTTCGACTAAGGTGCCCACAGATTCGAAAAATTCCGAGGAACCTTCTAAACTGATATAAATTTCGAAAATCGAATTATTTTAGAAGATATTAATAAAAAACTGAAAAAATAAACCGAATGGTTGCCAGATTTGGCATAAAATCATTCATTCCTTTGCAACAAAGCGTTTCCAAGTATCTAGAATCGCGTGAAATTTACAAACATGAGTTAGAATTACGCCCATTTTACGCCAAAATAAAAACTATATGAAATAAGTAACTCAAAATGTGTTACACAAAGTTGACCATTTTCAAATACTAAGTTCGCTTAGACAACAGGAGTTTAGAATTAGCGATTATTCATTTTTCCAAAACAGAATAACTATCTTGAAAATGAAAAATAATTAAAATGCAGATTATTTTAAAGCCGGTTCTCGTCCAGCTGGATTATTTGCTACCAGTAGAAATATTTGGCGGCGTTAACTATGCCATTATAGCAATTATAGTACACTTTGGATATTTGCTAGCGCGACGAGATGGTATAATTCGTGGTGTTAAGTACGCCAATCTGCAAACGATTATGTAAATGAAAATATGGATAACGGTTTTCCGGTAACCTTAAATGAACAGTAAATATAGGTTGTGAGCATGTGTAAATCGCCAAGTAATGAAAAGCCGCCATTGGTGGCAAGCTATCCTATGTGTTCCGTAGCTTTTATTAACTTTACATGTACGCAAGTCGCCAAATAATGAAAAATCGCCATGGGTGGCAAATTCGCAAGGTGTCCAATAGGTTTTACATAATTAAAAATACAGCTGAAACATATGTTCTGATTTTATTACGCTTTAGCTCCTTATTAATATAACTTTTCAATGGCAACATTAAATATCATTGTGTTTCTGAGGAGTGCAAATAATTTTTCCAGCGATTATAAGCGGATTCCGCAATCCAGGTGGAGTATAGCTCCGGACCCGTACAACACGGATTCCCATAACAAAATATCTTCAGTGTTATGAGGGGTAGGGGGTCTACTGTAGTGTATTTTGAATTTTTATGTACCAATGAAGATGCAAGAACGAAGCAATGTGTAGCTTAGCTCAGTAACATTCTATCTGATCCAATCTTCGGGTTTTGTCTGTTGAAATTATGTCTTTTTTACGAATAAGCCTGATTAGGGGCCGAATCCCTCATACGAAAAGCGAGCGTAGCTAGTCTGGGGGACTTGGCCCCTAGTCTAGTTAAAAAAAATTCTGAACATTAAAATAATCAAGGAATCGTGTGGAACTTGGACCTCAACTACCGTTCTTATTAAGAAGAAGGTTGGATCGACACGGTTCTGTTTCGACTACCGGAAATTATCCAGCCTGACGATAGAGAAAAGACAGATATCACCACCGGACAAGGCGCTGGCAATTTAAGATAATGCCTTTGGACTTTGTAATGCCCCGCTACATTTGAAAGACTAATAGAAACTGTATTACGTGGACTTTCGTGAGAAGCTATCTTACCATAGCAAGGTGACATCCTCATAGTATGAAAAACGCTCCAACAGAATTTTAAAAAATATTTGTAAAGTATTTCTGAGATTGCGAAATGCTAACCTTAAGCAAAACCCAAAGACATGCGAATTTTTCCGTAAGGAGGTTGTTTCGTAAGGAGGAGGTACTAGCATATGTATCTAGTATGAAGCAAAAGACTAGACTTCATACTAGACACATATGCTAGTATTGAAGGAATAGGAGCCTCCTTATTCTTGAATTTTTATGAAAGTATCATTGCTTACTTTAGCAAGAGCTTCCATAAACCAAAGAGAAAATAATGTACCGCACGTATGGAATTACAAGCTATTTTTAAGTCTATTGAGCATTTCCATTACTACCTCTATGGACTGAAATTTCTTCTCTGGACTTATCATGCTTCCTTGAGATGGCTTTTGAATTTTAAAGAACCAGAAGGTAGCTCGCCGGATAAGAGGCTGAAGGATTATGATTTCAAAATCAAGCATCGCAGAAGCACCTCTCTTTTAAATGCAGATGCCCTCCTATGACGACCTTGTATAAAAAATTTCAAACATTGCGTGAACGAATAGAAAAAGTATGGAATGGAAACGGACTTTTCCGAGAAAGTTAACAACGACAACTGTGGAAACTTGATCTTCGAGTCAAATCCATAGAGCGTAAATGGAGGATTCGGATATTAGACCAATTCTGGTAAAGAAATTAAATTCGGCAGATCGGCCGTCTCGGCAAGAGATTGCTCCCGAGAGCCCGGTTAAAAAACGATACTGGGATTTCTGTGACGTCCTGCATCTTAGATGGTGTTCTAAATCGCAAGTGGAAGATTTATAATGGAAGCTACAACCGATGGGAATTAATTCTCCGAAAAAGCAGAATTGAGCAAGTTCTGCAGGAAATTCATGACAGCACAGGTAGAGTGCAGTTTGGTGTTATGAAAGCGTGAAATGAAACCAGAGAACGTTTTTATTAGGATCGACTCTGTTGAATAATGATGCAGAGAATTCCAAGCTTACGTAGCTCGAAAAGGATCTAGAAATTAAAACTCAGGGTCTCTTGCAGTGCTATAACGTGGGCGTGCATTTCGAAAGAAAGGCTTCAGATATTTTAGGATCCTTTCTTATTTTAGGAAAAACATTAAATTAACTTTTTAACTAAGCATTTGGATAACTTTTTTATAGTACTTAAAACTGTTTTCAAACGTTATTAATCTAGTATAATAAAAAATCATGCTGTAAGGAGAATAAGAAAAAATTTATAATGGCAGAAAGATATCGAATTCTCTTTTCCTATTTATCTTTGTTTACATATCTTACCGGAACATTAATCCATCAAATAATTAGTTTTAATAAATCGTTAAGACTAAATATTTGAAGTTATCTTTTTTTTTCACTTTTTAAAACCTATTTTACGCTTGAAGACTTTTGCTAGTCGAAATATTTCTACATTTCAGTTCTTAATTTAATCAGTTAACAGTTTATTAACTTGGAGAAACTAATTGTAAGTTTAAATTATTCTTGGAATTTCTGCTTTAACAATTATTTCCAGAAGACTCTTTCCGGCTTCAAATTAAATCTAAAATTAAAGTAATAAACATGCTCTGAAGAGTTTGGCGTATTAGTTAACTGTAGAAATATTTTTAATGCAGTCAATATTTAAATCTGTCTCGAAAGTAGATTATTTGAAATACTTCACTTAGAAATATTTTGTCTAAATTTGCATTCTGTGCTTTTGTGAATTTTCTTTTATTTATTGAAAGTTTCAACTTAATAAATGCAGTTTCTTTAGTAAAAAAGTAATTTTGAAATATTACCTATAAGAAACATAAAATGTTTGCTTGAAAAATAAAAGTAAAAGTTTTTTCGGGTTAAAAACATGTGTATATATGTGAACAAGTAAATTTGGTTTACAATTTTTTTATTATTTTATACAAATATTGCGTATAAAAACAATTTTATCGCATTTTTTGCACGGATTGGGGTTCCGCATATTGAATAGACTTTGAATCAATAGCAAAAAGAGAGCATTTACTTACTAGATCAAAAAATATTGCAAAGAAGCACAAATAAGTCCTTACAAAACTAATCCATTCCCAGCTCAAAAATGTTCAAGACATGAAGTAATTTTACGCGTCAACCATCGTAAGAGTATCAGTATTTAAGCCAAAGCTGACTCAATCTTTCTAAAACGTTTGTTGTTGACTCCGTCTTCTTATATGCCTCTTGTTGACTTGATCACATCGTTTCTTATATGACTGAAACTGGATCTATTTCTAACTTTTGGCAGATGCTCAAAACTTCTAACTTAAGCAAATAAAAACTAATCGATAATTGCGGATTATGAACAAATTTAAATTTAACCTAACCCAAAATGTGTAGTATTTACAAAATTCAAAACAATATTTCCAACCTTTCTGCCTGTGTTAAAGGTTTCTTTATATTATTATTATTTTTCTTATCTTCTTTTACTGTGCTGTTTTACAAAGCTTTTAATTGATTTTACAACCAGTTTTTTTTTTCGAGTGTGTTCTTCTTAAAACAATACTTTGTTCCTACAACAAATCAATATTTAGAATGTGTTTTATTGCACAGTCACGAATTTTTTCAGGTGGTCTTCACGAATTTCTCTTTCAGCGAGTATGATAAAAGAAGCTCAATATTTTGATTAAAAACGCACTTATTGACCAACTATTTTATAAAAGCTTGTTACTTCTTGTACCCTTGCTACATTTTGTACTACTCAGTAGTAAACATGTCCACTTGGTTAGTCTTTATAGATAACAACCTTTATACTTTAATTTTTAGTAAATTGATAACAGCTGCAAATCTTGAAGAATTACTGTTTCTTCAAGAACAAGATATGTTGATTATATTCTTTGAGTCCTTTGTAAAATAATTTCATAAAAAAAAACGTGATTCAGGAATCAAAACATTAAACAGCACAGCACAAATCATTTTCAAAATGTATGATTTTTTTTTTTTTAAATCAGTGGATAAATTAATATATGCTACATACATATATGTTGGATAATCAAACTCAAATAACTATAACGTTAAAACATCAAATGTTAATTAAAGATAAAAAATCATTCATGTGTTTCTGATTACATTAAAATATACTTTATATTTCTACACATTTCAATGATGTTAATGATAAAGTCAAGCGAAACACTCACAAGCCCGATAAAAATTTCTAAATGTAGAATAAATTTAGAAATCTTTATCGGGTTTGTGTAACCACTCAAATATGTGTACAAGTAATTACCTTATTCCAAAGTGAAAGAACGTTAATTTCGTTCAACTGTGAGCAGCGTTAAAGCCACAGCAAATTAAAATTTCCCAAAGTGAAGAGGTTGTCAAGAATAATTATATTTGCTAGAGTAATTTTAATTTTAAATTAAATCCACAGATGTGATAGGAGTATGAATTGTTGGAAATATCGGAAATAAATCGTTAATATGTAAAACTGTATAATACCGATTTAAAAACAAATGTTACTTTAAAAAAGAAGATTTTCATGGAGCTTTTTATTCAAAGATGGATTAAAAGCTGTAAATTAGTTTATGAGTGAATTTTCAAGATTAAACAGTTATTTCAACATACAAACAAATTCTACCTTACTAATCAGTGGCAGAGTTTTCAGAAAACTCTTTACATGTTATTTTTTGTGTAAAATAATATATAAATTATAAAATCTTGAGGCGTCTAACTGCCTTAGTTCTGAGGATGTGTTGACGCTTCAAGTTTGCATAAATTAGGAGCTAGGATGAATTTGTATGTTTCTATAAGCATTTGAGATTGAAAGTAATTTTAATTTGAATATATTTTGTCGGAAAATACTCTGAATAATATTATCATGTAAATGCTAAAATAATGTTATGAAACTGAGCACAGTCGAATATGACATAGTTGTATACTTATTGCTGAAATTCTCATTTGAAATGGAAGCAATGTAACTATTGCACATAAACTGCACTTTAGTCATATGTAAATTGGAAACTATGCATGAGAAATAATCTGTGAATTTTTTTTTCAGAATTTCACTTTTCAAGAAAGAATTCAAATGGAATTTTTTTAAAAAAAACGAGTTTTCCGTGGCGGTTGTTTTAATTTACGTGAAATACATACAAAAGTATTCTGCTTGCAGTCGGTGAGATTCAAACTTAGAGGATGTATAAATAACGGATTTCGCATCTAGCAGCTTAAACACTCTGTCAAAATTGCAAATTCTTTCAGGCATCAAAAATATTCAATAAATAATTCAGTGGAAACGAGCTGATATGTGAGGGGAAAATAACTCACAACTTTTGCAATTGAAAGTCACTTAAATAAACACTCCTAAAAATTTTGGAATTAGACGTTTTTGCTCAGTTTCATTGGAGGTACTTGTATGCTAAATTTCAGCTCAATCAAACGATAGGGCGTGAGTTAAACTTTGAAAAGCTCTAAATAAAGCTTTAAATATATTTTTTTCTTGAGGTGAAAATTCCACTTTTTAAGCAATAAATAATAAAAAAAATACATATAAAATACAAAAAATTAGAAGTTTAAAAATGTAATTCGAATTATTAATATTTGTTTGTTTAAGATATGTGTTAAATATAATTCGCTGTCTCATTTCATTTTAAATTGAAGAAACCTGACTTAAGAAAGAAGAAACTGTTAAATACCATTCATTTACCTGATTTTGAATTGTTTGCTGATGTTGGCGGAATTTTTATTTTAATTTAATATGTATTACTCGGTATTTTTAAGCAGATTAAGGATAATATGAACTAACTACTTGCATTTATAAGGAACTACTACACACTACTTTATTCATTTACGTTATTTATTTACGTTAATACCTTATGTTATTACGTTAATAATTAATACCTTATTTTATTTTTTAAACGTTATTTATGTACGTTTTATTTATTTAGTTAAGTTATTTATTTATGAACTAAATATCTGTTTATGGAGAAAAAAAAACATTTATTTCAGTTATGTTTTAAGGTGTTTTTTTTTCTTTTTTTTTTTTTTCAATTTATCGTTTGAATTTTTTTCTATATAGCATCTGTTTCAGTTTCGTTTAGTTAGAAATATTTTTCTCCAAGATTACTAACTAAAACACATGCAATACTGTAAATTAAATGTGCATCAATCTTCTGAAACACAATTTATATCATTAGAAATACTTTTGTGATCTTTTTTTATTTGTAGGTCAAAAAAACCTGTCTTTATTTAAATAGGGTAATCCGGGACTTAAGCTGCACATTTTTTTAACTTGTGTAAAAAATACCAGACTGCACATACAGTAAAATAATCATGCTGTGCTGTTTATAGTAGAATATACAACATGTGAACTGCGACAAAAAATGTAGAAAAAAATAATTAATATTTAAGAATTTTTCCCTAAAACACTGCATTGCGAGGGAGACGCCACTCTTATGCGGGAATTATACAGAGGCCTGTCATAAGAACAGAATAAAATAATAAATAAAAAAATACTCGAAATACTCATATCAGGACAATAATTACGTATTTAATAACAAAAAGATACTAAATTAGTATAAAGAGACGTACTAGCAGGTTTAAATAAATATAAGTCTGCCTACTTAGTTCACTACTAAAATTAAATTCATATACTTTTTAATTGAATATTGCAATTGTGTCTCATCAACAACGTAACATTTGAGAGGGGGAAAAAAAGAATAAAATAATGTTTATATTGTTTCACTTGTTTTAACATTGTTTTGCTTTTTTAAAACGTGGGCGTTTCTAACACAATCTAAACAAATTCATTATTTATCCGGTTTTTGAAAACAATATTTCATTCAAGCCAGAGCTTTAAAATGTAAAATTATTACAATTACATTAATGATTAATAGCATGTCCAACTTGATCAGTTTGTGTAAAATGAAGCGGAAAAAAAGTTAATAACACTTTCTCAAATCCAGCAAATATACCCCCTTAATATAAATTCAGTAATATAAATAACTCGGCTGTTCGAGCCTCGTCATCGGGAACCCTGACGAGGTACCCCCCCCCCTCTAATCCCCCTAATTTTTTAGTTTCAAATTATTGCCATATTAAAACGATATTAATTCTCTGTGTCATTTTATCTCTCACCCCCTTTTCTTTTTCTTTTATTCTTGCTTTACATTTATTTCATCAACTGGAAGTAGGAGGGTTTCCTGATCTTTCCTTGGTATTGCAAACGTGGGTCGATGATAACTGAAATAACTTATATAATTTTTAGAATCCATCTTAACACACCAAAAATTTTGCTTTTCGTTATTTGATATTGTTGAGAGAGCTTTAGGTGAGCAGGGTTGCTGTATTTCGCCTGGTAACCCTATTGGCGCGAGTCTTCCAGAGTGGATAAGAATCCCAGGTTGTTAGGCTTATGTTTAAAATTATTATTTTTTCCACTTTCACATTCGCTAGCCCAGTGCCCGATGCGTTTACACCTATTACAAGTTATTCTTCATGCATGCTTAATTTTATAAGTCCATATTTTATGTTTCCATGTTTCGTAATTATCTTTATTCAGCGTTTCAATTCGCCAAGTTCCAGTCACCATTTTGAGGATGAATGATGCAGCCTTGAAACGAACGTTAAAAATCAGCAAATAAATAAATTAATCCATCTGGTGTCCATAACCTTTTAGAAATGTTAGCAGAGTTATGTCACAAACATAGTAAGCATGAGATTTTAACATAACATTTACTTTATTAAATTAGAACGGAAGAAACAGGCACATCACGTAACAAGGCAACATCAAGAAGGGAAAAGGTATAGAAGAGGTAAAAAGAATGCGTGCGCGAGCACAGTTACAATTAAGTAGATAAATGGGATACAGAATTCAGGAGGATAAGACATTGCACAATAAAAAAAAAACAATTCAATACTCAACAGTTTTCTTAACTTGTTGAAATTTTTATGATTGTAACCTATTTATAGAAAGATACATGTGATGCATATTCTACAGCTTACGAAATATTGTAACAATAGATTAAAGCTGTTGTGAACTAATAGTATTTAAATATATGTAAAATAGTCAATATATATATGTCGCATTTTCGGGGACACATTTTTCGGACAATTTTCAATAAAGGGGGTGAGAAATAAAATAACATAGTCATTAAAAATAAGACACGGAGAGAAATTAAAATTTTGCTAATTGCAGCGTCCCGTACAAAAGAAACTGCGGTATGTATACCGGAACGGCAGGGAGACATCAATTTCATTTTGTACGCTGCAGAAATAACACATCACAGTAGTTTGTCCTCGCAACGGAAAATGGCAGAACACAGTACTCTATACAGCTGCTGCACTTTGTTTTGACTTTGAAATCATGCATGGATTCAGTAATTAGCCTAAAAAAGCATTTAAGTGTAACGTCTTTTTAAAGTTTGGACAGTGAAATCATGCACTTATCTCAAAATAAGGATTGTATAGTTACAGATAAAGCTTTGAAAGGGATTACTACTATACATTAGCTAAGTAAATCTCACTGCACACCTATACTGAGCTTGTGACTGCTATCTATTGACAACTACAAGAAACACAAGGGGTGCAGCATCTGTCCGGATGCGGCAACTCTCCCCGTTTTACCCTAAGTTAATTTTGAGTTAAAACTCCGATTCATCGAGGTAATTAAAATTTGGCTTCAGGCATTCAAAAGAAGTAGCATTGTACAAATTAATG
Source organism: Cheiracanthium punctorium (assembly GCA_038373885.1). Classification (NCBI taxonomy): domain Eukaryota; kingdom Metazoa; phylum Arthropoda; class Arachnida; order Araneae; family Cheiracanthiidae; genus Cheiracanthium; species Cheiracanthium punctorium. The sequence goes on from JAWZYV010015914.1 coordinate 315,946, forward strand.
TTAACGGATTCAAACTACCGCAACGCCATAAGAATTTTTAGAAACGACTGAAGATGTTTGAGCAAGAATGATATTAATAAACACACATTCAATTCAATAAAATGAACGCATTGCTTGAGGCATGACGAACTTACAAGAAGCTATATCCGCTCTTATATTAAACGCGGAATGTTTGTGTGTGTGTGTGTGTGTGTATGTCCGAGCGATCTCGAAAACTGCTCTAAGGATTCTTTTTAAATTTCGTACCTGGGGGTTTTTTGGGCCCCTGAAACGATTGAGCTAGGTGAATTAATTGAAAAAACTCTAAAACGCTCAAAATTTAAAATTTAAAATTTTTGGACGGTAGCGCCATCTATTGAGCGTTTGAAAAACACACTTGATGCAATCTTCCTAAAAGGGACGCTCAAATAAGATTAGGGCGGATTAAAAAATACACGCCATCGATATATAATAGTAAAAATTAATTTCGCAAAGAAACAAAATAAATGGAACTTGATATTCAGTACACAGACAAATAAATATTTTAGTAACTAGATATATTACACCATTCAGCTACATAAATTTGTTAAGAATTAAAAAGTTATTTTTATTTCAAAATATCGTCCTGGCAACCAGCGAAAGAAAAAGAGAAAAGAGTCTTCGTTGCCATCCCCGCAAGCACCTTGATGGAATATACGTAAATAATTTAATAATTCTTAATTCGTAGTTATTAATACAAAACTATTCGTAAATCTTATGTGAAAAATTGCCTGAATTTATTACAATTATCCTTTTGTAACTAACGTAAAGCTAAATGTATTTTCGCGTATATACTAAAACAATAAAGATTTTTCATGTGTTTTATTGATCCATATGATGCGAATTTCAAAAGTGCATAAAAGTTTCAGCTTAGCCGAATACTTTAAATGAAAATGACACCCTTTTCAGCCATTCACAGTAAGAAAAAAGATCCTGTGACGTAACATGAAAATTCCATTTTTTTTTTTTTTTAAATAACGGCACTAGGTTGAATTCTATTTTAACTGCCTTATTCCGCCAAGTTGACGATAAATATTTAAATGTAGTTACCCTGATGATTTTTTTTTTTTTTTTTTTGAATGGGTCAACCGTTTATAATGAAACGATGTTCGAAACTCCGATGAAAAAATGATACGATCGATTCCTAAATTGGGCTCGCAGCCGATATTCAAATTAATTTTGCAGATGATCAGCCATCAGTTTAGTTTTCATTCACTGCAGTTGATGATTTCAACTCATTTATTTTATCATCGTATGGACAACCTTTTAAAAGTTGCGGGCAGAACTTAACGATAGTGGCCTCCTGGGCCTGACTTCAGGATGTTAGCGAAATCGCGGGCCGTATAATTCGGATTTATATGGTAGTTTGAATGTTTTATATAGGTTTTATACAGGGTTTTGACTTGTCGTGAGGGCTGGTCCAAAAGCCATGGCGGGCCCCATCCGGCCGCTGGCTGGGAGTTGTCCATATGTGGAAGCAGTAAATTGGGAGGCTGAAATCTGGTTACTAAGATTTTTTCTAATAAATTTTCAATTCTTATTTAGACGCGGATTAGACTGTGTTGTTTTGTGTTGTGTACTGTCATTAAACTAAAGGATAAAGCCCTTTGTGGAGACAATTACAGCGGGCGATAGAATGTCTACACTCAGAATATTTAATATTTACCCACTTAAAATCAAATAACTTCATATTCAATTTTTATTATACATCGAAATTCGAATTGTATAATCTGCAGAAACATTTCGTATTCGAAACATTTCGTTTGGTATCAACATCCTCTCCTATATCCATGCTTAATGCATAGAAAACCGTTTTATTTTTGAAAAAAAAGTTAAACTGAGTAGTAATTTAGAAAAGCTATCTTAAGCGAATTGGAATCGTAATTTTTCCTCCAAAGCCTGATAACCGTGACTTCAATGTAACGTGAATGTCACTTGCAATAGATATTTCTGACACTCAAATGATTAGCTTTTTTTATTCTCTTAAATGAAATAGAGCTAAAAATACAAAAAAAAAACCGCTTAAAAATCAGGAAACGGGTGGATTATCAGATTTTTTCTTTCTTTTTTTTTTCTTTTTTCTTTTACATAATTATGATAATTTTCAGGCTGATCGCACCAACGAACCGTGTAAATTTTATGTTATTAGACAATACATTTTTAATCTGTTTGGATGTTATTCCGGGTTTTATTAGGACCCAAGTTTTATTTTGAGTGGTTGAACTGGAATTGTGACAGAGTCAGGGATCAGCGTAACTACATAGGAGCGATGTATTTTTGATTTATTCGAGGTTAGAAGTCCATTTTCTTCAGTCTATCCGTTTGTTCTATTATTTTCAACGTTTAAGTAGTTGTTAGGGTTATTGTAAAAGAATATTTTTGATCTATTCTGTTTTTGATTTCATGATTTCGAAGTGTCCTTTTGTACTAATAATTTAAATTGCGTTACACTTTTTATTTTCTTAAGCGTGAGTTTATAAAATAAAATTATGTTTAAAGCATATTTATGTAAGATTATACTTTTATGGCATCTATATTTATGTATCTATAAGATTGAATTTACGCTTGTAGAATTTGTTTATGCATGATGTATGCTTTGAATGCATGCTTTGCATGCATGCTTATGCATGCTTTGAATTAGAAGAAAATAAGTATTTTATGTTTGAATTGAAGCACTATAGAGAAATTTACAATTTCAATCGTAAAGAATTATCATCATAGATGTATTATAAAGACGTAAATGCATGGAAGTGTAGCTCAAAAACGAGCTGTGGAAACATATGATCACCGACAGCAGCACTTAGCCCAAATGTGTGAACGTGCAGTTCAAACACAAGCAGATGAAACAGATGATTAGTATTTGGAAGGAGAACGACATGGAACAGCTAGACGTCGACAAATACTTCGGGTAAACAGTCTAAGTATCTACAAAGCTGCCACAAATGTGGGTACTTATTATCATAGTTTAAAACTTTTTAACATGGATTGCATTCACCCTGGAGCTTTGCATTTTTCTGAAGAGTAAAAACAAAAATTAACCGAAACCATTTTGGGGACTGTAAGATTGATGTAGGACATTCCGAATTTCCTAATGAATTGGTGTGGTTGTTTCTTCGATGTCACCCCTATTTCAAAGAATTCGAAATTTGAAAGCATACTTTACAATGGCTTTGCTCACAGTATATGACGAGTGAAACTATTAACGATTTTGGTGTGTACTACTACGTTGCGAACAGTGTGTAACAGACTTGATGAATATTTTTTATAAACTCCTTCATCTGACAGTTCAACCAACTCAAATTCTCGATGCTGAATTTGAACGTCCTCAATATGGACAGATATATTTCTGAAGTAATGAAGACGCTGTTAGTGAATGCATCGCCCAAGATCTTCGCTGATACCCTCGCTGATCTGCTACAGAAGGAAAGGAGGCACCTTACGTTAAACGACTTTTTGCTCAACTCTGATGGCACCGACCATCGAATATTTAGCATCCCTCTTCAAAACAAAGTATATGCCATTGTAACATTGAATGCCGACCAAAGCTTACCTGATAATGTATGGGTGATCCGACAGCGATGAAAATCTTTGGCAACCATGAAGATTATTGATACGTGCCCAGGCATTTACGTTTTAATTATTTCACACTTAAGGAGCCTTTAGATTCTGAGCATGGCTCGGTAACCTGGTACTATACACTTATTCTACGATTATTTAATGTTTTCTTTGTCATCAACAACATTTTTGTTGAAATGTACATTATTTGCAACTCTACTCAAGGACGCATACAATGAGCGAAAGATTCTTTGCAATTTATTCGTATTTAATTTAATCCCTAGCAAATAATTCTTACTCGACCAAAAAGTTATACGAGAACTTAAATATTACTTTGTTTCCGCCACATTTCATATTCAGTGAATCGAGTCACATTTCCCCAACTGAAATAGGATCTCCAAATGTCATCTCCTTCTATCTAAGAATACTAAATGAGTCCAGAAAGTTTCTCTTACAGTCTACAAATCTTTTCTTACGACTAAACGACGTCATAAGGAATAATTTGTTGTTATCGTAATTCCATCAAAAGAGACATTCATTAAGTTGTCCTCAGACTCTATGAAGTTTCTTAAAATAGTTAAATATTCATGCGTTTTGTACATCAATCATTAAAGTAATTTTATCATTTGCAAAGAGTCCAAAACTAATATTGGATGATTTCTGTACCCATTTATTCTATTATATTACACTCAAATAAATTTTTGAGAAGGAAAACATACGTAATAAGATAAAAATTGTTTGTTTTAAGGCTAATAAAACACCATGAGATATACCCCTGTGACAGGAACACTTTCGCTATTTTGTGTATATATACATGTATAGATTTTTTTTGCTGTTTTTCAAACTACTATATGTCTATACGGACATGTTCATAACACTGCAGGTGTTGTATTATAAAAATGGCAGTTTAGTGTACCAGAGGTTTAAACGATTTGCATTTCATGTTGCTCTTTACAGAATAATATATAAACATTTATAATTGATTTTCTTTTTTAACTGAAAAAAATAGTGGGAATAAAGAAACTTCAAACCAGTTAAGCACAAGTGTTTTTTAAATATATTAGCTTCGCATATCAATAACATTTTAAAAACAACTCTCAATTTGTAATTAATCTTTAATCTGGATTTTACATCACATGCTTTATGTTGCATTACTAGCAAAATAAATAAAAAAGATTAATACAGCCTTTTTGATTTTTTATAACACGTCGATTTTTTATTCATAATTTAAAGGTTATCTAAAACACTACATGTAAAATAAAATTGTCATTTCTGCTGATCCATAATTTTTTATTTGTATCCAATAGTTCATAACACTCGGGTGTTGTATTACAGTATGAAACTATTACATTTACCCCAGCCTGTTTTAAATTTAATATAAATTAATGTTTGCATATATTCCGCCTTAATAAACATATGTGACTTCACGTCACCGATATGTCGTTTAAAGCTGACTGCAACACATTGCTGCAGTCAGTTTTATTTCAGCTTTTGTATGTTTTTAATGGCAGATCCTATTTCTATCGTAGATTTGTACATTTATATTTAAAAAAGAAGTTACAGTTACATCTAACACTATTGTAGTCTCTACACTAAAATAATTTCAATTTTCCGCTGCAAGATGTATTTCGTGCTCGTGTGTACTCATTCATAAATACTTATCCTTCCTGAGTATCTTGTGGTCGAAATTAATGGTTACTGAGAAGGTTACTTTCGCCGAACAAAATCCCATTTATTTGCATCTTTATATCGGCATATGTCCCGCAGTAACTCTATATTTAGACGCTAACGTTGCTATCCGTTCATTCATCAAGAATAACTTATATCCCTCTGAAAGAACACTCTTCACAAGCCTTACATGCAATAACTCTTGAGAATGGAGCATTTATGCGAAGACATGCTTGAGATATACCCCTGTGACAGGAACACTTTCGCTATTTTGTGTATATATACATGTATAGATTTTTTTGTTGTTTTTCAAACTACTATATGTCTATACGGAAAAAAAAATAAACCACATTTTTTTGCCCTACACAATTAAGAATCATTTGTTAGCCTTTCAGAAGAAAAAGTATAAGCTTTGAATGAAATTTGCATTAGTGAATAGTCCATTAATACCCGCAACTTATTAAGCTTATTAAATTATAACAGAAATAAATTTTGCAGTGGTCCAAGACTATTACATTAAAAATTATTGCTATTACTGAATGCAATATGAAATGATTGGGATAAAAAGATAAATTCTGGTTGGTATGAAATGTGCCTTGTAGGATTTCGGACTATATTGCTTCAGTTATAAGCATAATGTTTTGAAAGATTAGGATTTAAGGCTAATAAAACACCATGAATTGCTTTGGAATTCATTAAGACATTTTAAATCATAATACATATAATCTATTACGGATTTAACAATTTTTGAGCATACTTATACATTTATAAAGCTTTTATATTAAAATAAATAAGGTAAGAATAGCATTTCTAAATAGCCGCATTGTAACAACTTCAAAATATAAATAAAGAAATACCTTACACAGTGGAAAAAACACTCAAAATACTGGTGTTAAACGATAAAGTAAATAAAAAACTTTGTAAAGAACACACATAAGATGTTACAGGTAAGTAGATACGTACGTTTCAACCAAAAATTGTTTTGGTCTTCGTCAGTCAAAGCCCTTCGTCACAAGGAACAGAGGGAACTGAAAAGAGATAAACAAGCAAGCATGTTGCCACAAGGGACAAAGAAAAGCAAAAAAAAAAAAAAAACACTGAGAGAGGAAAAAAAGGGATAAGAGATAAAAAGAAAGAGAAGAAGCACAAAAATAAATAATAATAATAATAATTAATAAAGAAAGAAAGAAAAAAAGAAAAGAAAAAAAAACACGAATACAAACACACACAAAAAAGAGAAATAATAGAAAACAGAACAAACAAAAGAACAAAAAACAAAAATAACGTAAAAACACAATGTTTGGTCGAAACGTACGTATCTACTTACCTGTAACATCTTATGTGTGTTTTTTACGAAGTTTTTTATTTACTTTACCTTACACAGTATAAAAAACTTTTTCATTAAAATTAAAACTCAAAACAATGCAATATAATGAAAATATTAACAATATGAATGCTATGCTTATTTTCTTTTAGACATTTTAAAATAAGAAAATCATCAACCGAAAATTTAAAGATAAATTAATGAAAAAATTGTTTGTATATTATGATAAGAAAATATTAAAATTGGACTGTGGAAAATTTTACTTTAATATAAAGTTTTATGAAATTGTATGAATATCCTTAATAGAGTATTCTGTTTGAAAAACTGTATGGAATGATAGTTTTATTTTACTACACTGTTCTAACTGCTAGATCAAGTGATGATCTTTATTAACTATTAGAGGAGAGGGGGGTATTATGGGATACAATTTACATTTCAACTTATAATTTTACAAGGTTTTGAACAAAATCCCCAAAATCATCTGAGTACGTACTATAAGCATTTGTAATGAAAAAGTAATGTGTTTAAACGGTGAAAAAACTTATTATGTTTCATAAACATAGTTATTTTTAACTATAAAACCATATTTTCAGGATTATGTTCCAATCATTTCTGCTTCGAGTCATTTTACAAAAGTCGTAGACATAATCTTCTTTCTCTGCTCCGATTATAGTTAAGGTGAGCCCACAGAGCTGCAGCATTTAATACAAATTTCTCCGCGTTGAACTTCGTAAAATGTTCCGTTTCAGAAGATACATTCAGTAACCTTGTTTTATGGTTCTTTAGTGGATGCCATGAAATTCATTACAATATTACCTAGTATTTCATCATAATAAACGACATGTCATCTAGAAAAATGAACGTTTAAAATGATGGTCAAAACACTGTCAGTTAAAAACCAACAGCAGCACAGTAGTATAATAGTTGCTCTAATGAAGTAAAGTACATACCAGTACATAGTAAAAGAAAAAAGGCTTATTTTTGAAAAGGCATCAAACCTTTAACGTGCAACCATTTCCATACCGATAGAGAAGAACAACTTTATACTGTGCCCAATGCTGAATAAATACAACCGTTGGCATCTCTCAAGTTAACCACCCGCAGCATAGCGGTTGATCGAATCGCCCGTGCCGGCAGTGAGATGCATGGCCGGTCGCAGCCGGCTGTGTCAAAAAAGGATTTTATCTCTGCAACACTCGATAGGTGATTCGATCGGCTGCCATGTTGCTGGTAGTTAACTCGATAGATGAAAGCGGGTGTGCTATTTCGGCTTTGAGGCTATTTAACCCTTTGTGGCGCAACCCTTTCCCAATGCTGAAAAAAGGGCAGCGGTTACCATCGCTCGACTTAACTACCAGCAAGATGGCGGACGATCGAAACGTTCATCGCGTGCCACAGATCTAGAGACCCTTTTTTGACAACTGTGCCGGCACAGCCAGCTGTTGTCAAAAAAGGGTCTCTAGATCTGTGGCACGCGATGAACGTTTCGATCGTCCGCCATCTTGCTGGTAGTTAAGTCGAGCGATGGCAACGGCTGCCCTTTTTTTAGAATTGGGCAATCTATCCAGTTGTTCTCGCATTCTTCGATTTTTCAGCAGATGTCAGTGTTGTTAAAAATAATCGTGACTTTCTTTTTTTTTTTTTTTTTTTTTTTTTTTACGCTAAATGACGTGCTAAAAAGTAAAGGATTCTCGCAGTGCTGTGTCACCCGCAACTATTTTTATTGAAATCAAATCTATTCTTCGTGACTGGCAACAGTCAAAACGTCAGAGTTTGGTGTTCCCAGAGCGGAAACACTGCGCGTTAAAGGGTTAACCATATTTATTGCTACCATCAGTTGGAAACGTTGGAAAGAGGTGGTACACAGCGCGACCACCGCGCGTTAATGGGTTAACAAAAACAGTTCGCTGTTTTAAAGATAACAATTCATGAGATATTAAAGAGTCAAGATAAAAATCTTTGGCAGGTGATTACTTTTTCGCCTCGGGATAATACTATTAAAATTTTGCAACTAAGGCTTTCTCCACAAATTGAATTTAAAAATCTCTTTCATCGAATTCGAATACCAAAAGTGTATAGAAGGAAAACGATCTGACAGTTGTTCGAACTTAGTTGAACCTCACACTAATACAAGAAGGCAGGTGACAGTAGAAATATACTCAGGAAATAGTTTTCTTTTACTTTGTACTACTTAGCTTTCATAATTCAGAAATTGCCCGCTAGTCGCAGGCGATACATGCTCAAAGCTTTTAATTCGATTAACTGTGAATATTAAATTTGTGTATGTTCAGTTATTTACACATTAAATTAAAAAAAATTAGAATTCATTTTTCTAATTGTAATTTTTTTGTATACAGAGTAAACAAGAAAAAGTTTTTTTTTCTTTTTCAAGCTTTCACGTGTTATTAGCTTGTGATGATGAAAAATTCAGAAGATGAGAAAATTCAGAAGCGTTAGTCAATTTTCCTATATCTTTTAAATTGATATCTGAAGTTTAACTACTACTCCAGGCATTTTCAAAAACTAGAAAATATATCAAAGTGCTTGCATCGGAAAACGTAAAACGAACAAACAACAAAAAATGCATGTAAAACAATGTTAAATTAAAAAGAATTCTAAAATTAAAATTTAGAATTATTTTTAATTTAACCCTGTTGTTTTTGGCAGTCATCCATCAGCCAATAAATCTTTGGAATTCTGTATGATATTGAAAGAAAGAACAATGTTTAATAAAACATATATATGTATATATATATATATATATATATATATATATATATATATATATATATATATATATATATATATATATATTAGGTCTACTCGAAAGTTCTATCCGTTTTCCGTATGTCAATATTTTGCCTAGCCAAAACTACTGAAGCTAATAACACGAAATTTAGCACGAGTGGGATTTTATAGCGTAGGTGCTAGATTAGAGAGTATTTTCCAAAATTCGTAATTTATGGAGGATAAAGACCCAAAGTGTTCTTTTCACATATTCTGCGGGATCTCAAAGAAGAAAATAGATATCTATAAAATTCTTGCTGTAAAATACACAACACTCAAGAATGCCTAAATATCGATTTCTGAACATTTCAAATATAATCCTCCTAGGACTGTAGACGTAAAAGTTTGCCGTGAATAACTGGTTACATGACATTTATTCTGTAATATATCACCAAATGTGCAATTTGACAATGTGCCTGACATTGTTATGCTAGTTGTTGTAACAATAAAAATTTAATACAGTATACAGTAAAACCTATTTCAAATTGCTGTATCCACAAAACTAGCCAAAGCACAATTTTGTTCGCATTCTGTTAAAGGTAAATAAGTACTGTAACTTACAGGAATTCAATTCTTTCAATAAACTTTGTTCCTTCTATTGACTTGAATGTCATACAGAATTACAAAGATTTATTGGCTGATGGATGACTGTCAAAAACAACAGGGTTAAATTAAAAATATTTCTAAATTTTAATTTTAGAATTCTTTTTAATTTAGCATTGTTTTACATGCATTTTTTGTTGTTTGTTTGTTTTACGTTTTCCGATGCAAGCACTTTGATATATTTTCTTCTTTTTGAAAATGCCTGGAGTAGTAGTTAAACTTCAGATATCAATTTAAAAGACATAGGAAAATTGACTAACGCTTCTGAATTTTCTCATTTTCAGTATAAATATTGCATATGAAAATCCTCATATATAGGTACATACATAAAATTAGGTACACACATACATTAGGTACATACATACAATTTTTTTTCTCTGCTCCTGAGCAGAAAGCCAAGATGAAATTATTTTCGGATGTAGGATTATTCCATCTTAACAACATATAAAAATTTAAAACATGTGTCTGTAATCAGACATGCCGAAAAAAATTCATGATGTTTTTTAGCAAATGCAGTGCTCATGCATAAACTATACAAGATACGCAAATTTCGATAACATTTTTGGAATCAGCGTAAAAAGTTACTCCTAGAAACAAATTTTCACTTCAGTAACTTTTACAGGTAAGGAGTTATTTAAGGAATTGAGAAAAAAGTTGGCGCATCTTGCAGAAAACTTAAAAATTTGCATAATTAATTTCTCGGTAATTAATTATCGTAGAACCTTCAAAATTGAGACTTGTTGATGTCTTAGCCTATAAATCATCTATATAAAATTTGAGGAAAATCCAAGTTGGTGTGGTGAACTTTCTCCAGTTTTGTGTTTGATTTGACGTGGAATGACCCTTCTATGACTCTAGAATGGAAAAAGTCGGTAATGCCAAACGTCGACCACATTTGGTCGACGCCAAAAATGCGAATAATCGCATTTTTGGCGTCGTACAGAAATTGCGAGAGAAAATATCTTTTTCCACTCTAGCAACAAACGTTTGCATTAAAAATGATGTAGTGTCCCCGATCATCTTTCTTAAAGATATCTCTGTGACGTTTTATGATGAAAGGCCCAATTTTGTCACATCACCTCATTAGAATATAGGTCACATTTTACTACTTGGCAATGTTTTTGTACGGGGCTCGTATACAAATTTCAAAAGTATAACTTTTTGTAAACGAACGAGAGGCATTTTTTCTTAACGGAGTCTTATTTCCAACTTACATTTTTACATTACAACATTAGATTTTTTTCAGTTTACACTGCCCACTTACCTCTAATAGATAAAGAATTGAAGCCCGTTACCCCCTTTTTGGGACACCCTGTATATTGTATGAATACATATACAGTCACCACCAGATAAATCATGTTTACATTAAAAACACGATAGCTCCAAATCAGAGCATTCGATTGAAAGCAAATTGTGCATTCGTATTAAAGGTCACCGTAATAGAACCTGTATATATTTTTGTGTGTGTAGGATTTATAGTTTCTGTAGAGGGCTACAAAAATAATTCTTATACATTACTATCAGCTTTTCAGAAAGTCGAGGAGTTCCTCTAGATTTGCTTACCTTTCCCGCCCCCCTTCATTAAGTAACACCCATTCAGTGAATAATTTGCTTATGGAAACACTGGTGTTGTGGGGAGGAAATGTCTAGTGGTTCCATTAATTTTGACAGGGATTGCATATACCAGATGTCCATAAATAACGCCCAAACTGTACGCAGCCAGATTCAACGTTGGGAGTACATAAAAAGTGTCTAGAGAACTGTATCTCTACGTCTCGCAGTTTTCCAGGAAAATACGAATGGACTGTAATGATGTCACATCTGATTTAAGGAAAACTGAGCATTGGCCGCTGGACTGGAGACAAGGTACACAATTTCATGGCCATCACGATCATCACATCTAATCGCTTTAGATTTTTTTCTGTAAAGAAATGAGTCTATCGAGATCCTAGTTACTACAAAAAAGGGACTTAGTCCCTCCCCTTCGTGCTACTTGTAATTTTGTGAACACGTGGTTGAAGCAACGAGATCCGTCAGCCATTGCACGACGCGCACGTATAATGGACATTTTGAGCATCTGCCTCTATAATTTGCAAATTCTGCTGTTGATGAGTCATATTAAGTGTTTTTTCTTGCACCAGATATTTTGCTTTTCCGTATTTTTATCGCAAACTATGCGTCATACAAGTAAACTTCTCTGGGCATTTTATATGTTCTCCTAGAGGGGGGAATGTGACTGTATACAGTTTGGACTGTATTTATGGGGCACTTTGTATATATGTATCTATATACATTTACATACATACACGTGTGTGTATGTGTGGATGCATTCTACACTTTCTTTTTGTACATAAATAATAAATGCAAATATGAAAAAGATCGCTTGCAAAAAAGATTCTTAAAAATCCATCGTTATAAATCTTTTAATAACGTGTATTACTTGTGTTGAACTAAATTAATTTATATTTTTGCTTTCCGTAAAAAATCACCTTCTATGTAGACGTATATTTATATTTCGTACGAACATATATTTTATGAAACTTCAAAAAAAGAATTTTCTTGTCTCAAATATCAAAGAGTTCTGCTAATTTTTTTTTTCATCTTTGCGTCTTGTCCTATCTAAAAACATTTTCACATCAGTAAAGAAAAGTTCTAAAGGAAATATATTTTTACTGGAGGCTAGAATTTTTATCACGGGATTTCATTTTCTTTTCCTATTTCTTCCCCGATGTGAGTATTACTTTGTTTATTTTTAACTGATGTCCCAAGTGATAAGACGGTAAAAATGTAATTTTAGATTTTTTCCCATTTATTTCAGTGACTTAATATTTTGCTATCAAAATATGAATTGTTTATCATTTCTTGAAGATTTATGGAATTTTACCTCTTTTTTTTAAGAGCGCTTTATTTCAAATGTTTCATAAGCTCATGCATATAAATAAAAAAATCAATATTTATATATAAATGTGTAAGTGTGCAAGAAAATATGTGGAATACAGGCAGTTTTGGAAAATGTTTCACGAAATTTAATTGTTCTTGATACAGCTCATTTTGTTCCATAAAAAAATAATTAAATATTGAACAAGTGCAATAGCTATGCTTTATACACAGGGTGTTCCAAAAACACTGACCCAGGCTTTTATTTTTTAAATATTAATCATAGACATGACAGTAAATTACAAAGTCACGTAAAATAAAGCAGCAGAATTTTATGATATTATGATTTATTATGATTTTTCAGGAGATTAAATAAATACAAATTTAAATTTTGTATGGTCCCCGTTAAAAAAAAAAATTTCTGAATTAGTAAAATGTTCCTCATACATCAATAGAGTGATGAGCAAAATTTGAGCAAATTATTCCGTAATCCGTCGGACGTATGAAAATAAAAATATACGATGACTTAAACCATTTTTTAATGGTTCTTGAAGGAAATAAATCATGTTGGATTCATGGGCTGTACACAAATTACGGAAAAAAAACAGTGTTTGTGCACTGTACATAATACTTTTACTTTTGCTATTTAATATTTTTGCTTTAAAAGCATAATACTTTTGCTATTTTTAGCATTTTATAGCTTCTTATCAATTTTGCTTAAATATATCTCTCGGGCATTTTATTATGAAAGTCTGAAGAACTTGTGCATCAGCTAATTAATGAATGCGCCACATTTTACTAACTGGGATTTAAGGGTGCTGCGGGAAGGGCCGTTATATGACAGTATGCCATATATTAAATTTTGTAATAATTCAGACTCAATTTCAAGTAAATTTTAATCGTTGCAGCAAAATTATGTACTTCCTTTTACGTAACTTTTGTGCTGCGAGTTATTTATTGTGTGTGTGTGTATCAATATTTAAGGAAAGAACCCTCGGTTAGTATCTCTGGAACACTCTCTATATTTATTTTTTGACTAACTTCAAAAAGGGTGAGGTTACCAATTCGTCGGAATCTTTTTTTTATATATATACTCAGCAATATTTTTTATAACACGTTTACCGATATCGATAATTCTTCTTTTATTCAAAAAGGAGTATTTTATGTATATTACCATATTAATTGGTTCATGTTCTGGTGATATTTTAATTAGAAAGATTCGGAAAAAGAGGCACGTTTTTTAAAACCATCGCCTAAAGTTGTCAGTAAAGAGTGGTAGTTGAAAGTCAAAAGTCGCAAAGATTGACCACTTTTGCAAATTTATCGCTAACTTTGCCTGCCAAAACTGTTCGAAAAACTGAATCTAGATTGGCAATATCTACTGTATTTACACGATTAATTCAAAAGAGCGAAAATAACGATCAAAGACGGAGTGAAAGGAAAAACTGTCGGTTTCGAACTTTTTACATCAAAACCCACAGTATTAATTTAAAAATACTCTTTAAGTACTCATTTTCCCAGAAATCCACATCCCGCTTCCTGTTTACCGAAATACTGATAACTTTCGCCACGAATATTTCTCTCCGCTCAGTGATCGGAAAACGCTCCTAAAGGAGAAGTGCACTTTCAAGTACGGAAAGGATCGAAAATTCCCTCCGACTGATGGAATTTCGCTCGTTTGAATTAAGCGTGTAGAGAAATTGTCAAATCTGACAAATTTTCTGAGAAACATTATCATTAGAAAATCGGGAAAAGAATGTGTTTTAAACCATTACCTAATGAATTGAATATATCAAAAGATGAGTTGAATATGTAGTAATACATCAAAAGGCGACATGTTGGTCCCGTTTGGTGATTTGTCGACAAATTTGGCACCAAGAATAAGTTTACAAAACTGAATACTGCTTGGTGATTTCTTCTACAGTTCGCTAGAAATTGACAAACCCCACTAATTTAAATTGGGGATAATTTTTCATTATGCAATTTGAAGTCAATTTTACGTTTTTTAAAAATCCTATTTCTTTTTCTACAGTGAAACCCTGATCTATCATTCCCTCATTGATCGTTTTATTTTTCTGTGGTCCCTGCACAAATTGTATTTGAATAACGTTAAAGAAACCCGCATCTATCTTTCGCCAAAAAGTGACTTTCCCACGTTCATCGTAGTAAAATTTTTCTCTTGACGAAAATGAAATTGAACGTTAAGTGCAAGGGCGGATAATGTTCACACCCGTGAGGCTGAGCCTACATTAGTACGAAGTTTGTCTGAAGCAAAAACGGTATTTGAAACTGTATGAATTTTTTTACACAAACATGAAATCACAAAAAGACTAGAAAAATATTGTAAATCTTGAAAATTTACTGTTTAATTTCCGAAATTTCAAAATGATGAAAAACCCCACATAAATTTATGGATTTTTTAAAATAAGTATCACTTAATTTTTATAATCGATTTATTTGTTTTACAAGTTTGTAACAAATTAGAATTTTTTGGTATAAAATCATTTCGATTGATTAAGATTGATAAAGATTGTTTTCTTCGTGTTTTGACTTGAACCCGCATTTGTCGTTTTCCCGCATTCATCGTTTTTTTCTATGCATCCCATGGAAAATGATGAATGGAGGTTCTACTGTATTATATTTCTTCCAGTACTTGCAGACTACAGCGTTAATTGTTTAAATGTTGTATATTGTATAGATGGTTTATGTGGTGTAATCAAAATTAAGATTTTGTGTTTTGCGCTTGGCAATATTTAACTTTGTCTTTCTATTTAAAATACTCACGAATAACAACTAAGGATATAAATCTTTTTTATGTATCCAAACATTAGGGTTTAACTGATTCCTATTGTTTCACAACTGCAATAACTTCAATATAGGAACTATGCTATAGTCTATATTTTGGTCCAATTTACTTATTGTGGCATAAAAAAATGCCAGCTTTGTTTAAGGCCAGTCTTTGCAAACTGTAATGGCCTTCGTTAACATTATTCACTCAAAATCCTCTAATCATGGAATAGTCATGGAAATGCATTATCTAGTTCAGCGGTTCCCAACCTTTAAACATTGTGCCTCATCCCGCCCCCCTTCATATATTTCTCAGGATGCATAGTACAGCTTTTTATTCTTCAACAATGAAAATTTACTTCCCTTTCCTTCAAAATAATTTTATCGGTATGAAGTTTGAATGAACATTTTAAGCGAAAATAGATATGTTTGAGGATAAAACCTAGAATAAATAAGACGATTTTTCAAAACGTGCGTTATCATTTGCTCTTTGCCTTTCTCGTGCCCCCACCGGTTGGGAACCGCTGCTTCAGTTAATCGACATGACAATTATGCAATTGTAATGTCGACATAGCAACGCTTTTATGACTACAATCCGAAGACAAAAACCTACTTCTCAGTGCTAGAACATAAATTAATCGTCCCTTTGACTGAAGAAAAATTAGGATGCCCCTTCACAAGCTACTCTAATTGCTGTACCTAACGAAAAGTAAATGTTAAAGAAACTTTTCAAAATATTCCATTTTATATGAATATTTTCTGGAAATTTCTTTTCTGAAACATGTTTATTATTTGTTACAGAGTCTAGTACAGCTTGTAATGTGGCATAGCAAAATATTTCAAGTGTATGAAGCAGTTTGTGTTCTTGTTCAAAATCACATTATATTTTTGATCTACAATTTTAAGTTTCAACACCAGGTAATTGATTACTGTCTTTAAGAATAGACACTGAAAATATCGAAAAAAAATTTGTTTTTCTATTGAAGCAAAATATACTAGGACTATCTTCCGTACAAAGGAATGTATTGGTCGGAGGACTTTAATAGTGGTTCTAACGCGTATTCATGTTACATCTGGAGAAAACAGCTCAAACTCTGTTAGATCGACAATCACACAGTAGGCGAGAACCTTCTACTTTTGTACTTCAACCATCTACCAACGCTTTGTGTCTTATCTACTCGGTTTGTCGCTTGCCTTTCTTTTAGCAGAGTAGTGTTCCCCAACGAAGAATTTATTTATTTATTTATTTATTCTATACCGATCTGAAATTTTCTGTATTGGATTTTCTTTATACTTCCCGGATAAGAGTATCTGTCAAGTGAATCCAGCTGCTGTAGTTTTTGTTTTGATATTTTTTTCCTAAGTATCTTCTTAAATAATACACTACATTTCCCATCAATATTTTACATTCCAGTAATTCTTGTTAATCTCGATATTATATATTCAACAACAAATATATAAAAAAGTACAAAACAGCTTGATTCCTTAAAAAATGTTCTTTGTACTAATTAGAAGAAATAATAATAATCGGAATTCTTACCTGCTACATATTTAAACAACATAATTTTAAAAGCACAAGTAATTCAAAATATTTCTGAAATACAAAATAAACGGTATTTCAAATTAATCTAGTTAAGAAAAGAATAATAAAAGAGCAAAAATGAACACCTCAACAAGTTTGTCATTTTTCCTTAAATTGAAATTGAATATAATACAGCTCACACATTTCAAAACATCATTTTGCGTTCTCAACATTTTTGAAAAGCTACAAGAAAATCTGTCAACACATTTTCCTAATTATTCATTGATTTTTTCTTTTACACACTTAATTTAAATATAAATTACTAATATGTAAAATACTTCCGCTCATATGTTTTTTCCTACAAGTGAATCTAAAATATTTGACACCTCCAAAAGAAGTATAATGTATCGCATAAAAATGTTCACTATATTAAAGTAATTAATCAGCTTCGTAAAGATTAGTGGGAAATGTATGTCTGACTGTAGTAAGTATACAGGTTTGACGAATAGGCACTGGAAACTTTAAATCTCTCAAAAGTGCATAAAACCATTTTTTGCATTTCTTTCCTTAAAGAAATATAGAATTCTGTTAATATAGAATTATAAAATAGAAGTTGGTTATTTATGTATCTCACACGAAAATAAAATTAAAAAGACGTTTAAAGCTAACTTAATTTTCATTACATTTTTGCAATATCCAATCAAACTCCACTCATAAATAATCATACGCTATCAGTAGATGTTTTTTTAGCATTTTACAGTAAGGTAAATTACAGCAGGTCATTTTACAGTAAGGTAAAATTTGTGTCCTTTTCGTTTGCATTAAAACCCAATAAATGTAAAATATGAACTTACAGTTGAACTTACGTGACTAATGTTACACAGGTGTAAAATCAGGCACGTTTTTTGATTTCCCTTTATTTAAAAAAAGAAAAAAACATTTTTTTATATTGAGAATGGATAACAGTATAGTACTTATTTATAATACTCTTGATCAATTTTAAATAAATAAATATATATATATTTCAAGCCACTGGTGAATTTCAAAGGTTACAAATGTAGTAAAATTTTAACGTCAGTCACCATGGAATGACCCTAATACTTAATAAAATAACACACATGACAAATACTTATCAGTCTGGACGCGCGTTTCGACACGAAACATTTTCAGCCTTTATTCAGCAGAATTTCATGCACAGGAAAGTACAAGAGTGGGAACTGAAAAATAAACTATAATATTTCGGCATTTAAAAACCTTATTTTTATAAATTTAAGTAAATTTATAAAAGTCATTAATAAAATTACATTAATTCTTAATTTTTAATAATTAAGATTTTTAAATTTATTAAACGTATAATATTTTATAAATTTTTCGGCAGAAACTCGCGTCGGGTCTGATAAGCACCTATTAGCTGAGTTTTTTTTTTAAGTTTTAAATATTTCATATTTTAAACACCTATTTCTTTTTGAGAGCTTTTTGTTAAACGTAAAATATGTTTTACTACCAACACTTTTTTATTATTGTTAACTTAATTAACTTAATTTCACTAAATTTAATGTACAGAAAACTCCTTTTCTGTTCTTCTTCTACTTCTTGAGTTGAGTAGGAAAAAAAAAACTTTGAAATTTACATTTTATAAAGATGCTTTTGTAATGTTAAAAGAGAACAAACAAAAAAATATTAAATGACCATCAATGATCTCCAAAAAATATAAGTAGTGTTGTCCTAGCATTAAAGTAAAAAGCGTGAACGATACAAAATCACTTGAAATTTATATAAATATATATCTTATAAATAAAAACGAAATTCTGTTTGTTTGTTTGTTTGTTTGTTTGTTTGTGGATTTGATTCGTATACAAATCCACAAAAATGGACCTATCGGCCTGAAATTTAGCACAGATATGTAAAATAATATAGAAGTACCAGGTTACCGAGCCATGCTCAGAATCTAAAGGCTCCTTAAGTGTAAAATAATGAATACGTAAATGCCTTGGCACGTATCAATAATCTTCATGGTTGCCAAAGATTTTCATCGCTGTCGGATCACCCATACATTATCAGGTAAGCTTTGGTCGGCATTCAATGTTACAATGGTATATACTTTGTTTTGAAGAGGGATGCTAAATATTCGATGGTCGGTGCCATCAGAGTTGAGCAAAAAGTAGTTTAACGTAAGGTGCCTCCTTTCCTTCTGTAGCAGATCAACGAGGGTATCAGCGAAGATCTTGGGCGATGCATTCACTAACAGCGTCTTCATTACTTCAGAAATATATCTGTCCATATTGAGGACGTTCAAATTCAGCATCAAGAATTTGAGTTGGTTGAACTGTCAGATGAATGAGTTTATAAAAAAAAATTCATAAAGTCTGTTATACACTGTTCGCAACGTAGCAGTACACACATAAATCGTTAATAGTTTTACTCGTCATATACTGTGAACAAAGCCATTGTAAAGTATGCTTTCAAATTTCGAATTCTTGGAAATGTGGGTGACATCGAAGAAACAACCACACCAATTCATTAGGAAATTCGGAATGTCCTACATCAATCTTACAGTCCCCAAAATGGTTTCGGTTAATTTTTGTTTTTACTGTTCAGAAAAATGCAAAGCTCCAGGGTGAATGCAATCCATGTTAAAAAGTTTTAAACTATGATAATAAGTACTCACATTTGTGGCAGCTTTGTAGATACTTACACTGTTTACCCGAAGTATTTGTCGACGTCTAGCTGTTCCATGTCGTTCTCCTTCCAAATACTAATCATCTGTTTCATCTGCTTGTGTTTTAACTGCACGTTCACACATTTGGGCTAAGTGCTGCTGTCGGTGATCATATGTTTCCACAGCTCGTTTTTGAGCTACACTTTCATGCATTTACGTCTTTATAATACATCTATGATAATTCTTTACGATTGAAATTGTAAATTTCTCTATAGTGCTTCAATTCAAACATAAAATACTTATTTTTTTTTTCTAATTCAAAGAAAATACATCATGCCTAAACAAATTCTACAAACGTAAATTCAATCTTATCTTATAATTAAAAATGAAATACTGTTTGTTTGTTTGTTTGTTTGTTTGTTTGTTTGTGGATTTGATTCGTATACAAATCCACAAAAATGGACCTATCGGCCTGAAATTTAGTACAGATATGTAAAATAATATAGAATAACTCATAGTCCACTTTAAAACTTTGAAAGTCCACCCGTTCCCGGAATTTAAGAGATTTTTTATGCTCTTCACGCAAAAATCTTTCCGTAATTGTAACCCTTGTGGTGAAAAGAGTGTGAAATAAGGATCGTGGTTGCCATGTGTGGCGATTTTGCCGAATAAAATGTCGTTCGTATACAAATCCACAAAAGTGAACCTATCGGCCTGAAATTTAGCACAGATATGTAAAATAATATAGAATAAATCGTAGTCCACTTTAAAACTTTGAAAGTCCACCCGTTCCCGGAATTTAAGAGATTTTTTATGCTATTCACGCAAAAAGCTTTCCGTAATTGTAACCCCTGTAGTGAAAAAAGTGTGAAATAAGGATCGTGGTTGCCATGTGTGGCGATTTTGCCGAATAAAATGTTTTAAATTCTCAAAGTAAAAATAAAAGAATAATAATGATTTTTTTTTTTGTTAGTTTATATTCGTAAGGTTATTTTTTTTAAATTATAATATCGTGTGCATGGGAAATCAGAGCAGGAATGTAATGCTTTACACGCAAAACAATAAGAATTGAAGATTTCCGAGGCTAATAGGTAAATTACTTTAGTTTGGCGAAAAAATAAAATGGCTCAAATGCCGATTTTGTGAAAGTGAGTTCTAGCGGTTTGCACAGATTTCGGCTTGGCGCAATTTATTGAGAACTTAAGGAAATAGATTTTCGAAAACAAGTACAAAGATTTTATTAGAATACAGCGTTAAATTTTAATGATCCGTGAAGAAATAATGCAGTTATTAAGGGATTTCAATTGATCTATCTCCAGAATTCTCGCCAAATGAGTACATTGATTTAAGTTGGGCGAATTCCGCCAAATTTCAGAAAATTGAAATCTTCTCATTTAGTGCATCGGAGTAACGATGAATAAAACACGTTATAGTTGATAATTTTAAAAAATTCGGCTGTATTAAGGGATTCAACTTTTCAAATAAAGGCTTGCTTTACTTTTTCGCGGTCGAACCATTTCCCATACATTATTGCTGCTAAGTCAATGCTTCGAATGATTTCCTGAAAAAACGCTTGCAAAATGGCGTATGTTGGCACTTTGGCGAGGCTTAGATTTGAAACTGGATTTTATTTGAGACTGGTATGTATAATAACACTGGTTATAGATAAAAATGAATGTCGGTATGTGTTTATGAGGTTGAAAAACTCCAGCACCGTTGAGCACCGTTGCACGATGAAATTTGGTTCACCTAAGTCTTTTATGATGGAGAAGGTTTTTATGCTACACGGATTAGAACACGGAGAATATTTTTCACTATCCATTTTGCTGTAACTTGCCACTAAATGGCGCTGCAAAGCATCAACTTCTATACCGTTCGACCGATCGGCATAAAATTTTTTATACTTACACATTTGAGCACGAAGAATATATTCTAACTGCGTTCCGTTTGATGTTACTCACCACTAGATGACACTACAATGCATTATTATTTTAACTCGCCACTAGATGACGCTGCAGCAGGCCAAATTCTTGACCATTCAAACGGTCGCTATGAAAATCAGTATACATAGTTATTTGAACAATGACAATATTTTGGCGTTATCCATTTTGCTATAACTCGCCACTTGACGGCGCTGTAGCAAATCATTACTTTATTGAACCACTAGATGGCCCTGCAGTGTATCACTTCTTGACTGTGCAAATAATCGCTATGAAAATAGGTATACATAGATATTTGAACACGGGGAAGAGTTTGGCGCTATCCATTTTCCTATAACTTGCCACTAGATGTCGCGTCAACACATGAACTTCAGGACTGTCCAGCCGATAGTCATGAAAATTCGTATACATCGATATCTGAATGCGAAAAATATTTTCAACGTATCCGTTTTGCTAAAACTCGCCACTAGATTGCGCTACGCCGCATGGCCTTCTGCACCGTACAAACGATTGCCTTGCAATTCGGTATGCATGATTATTGGACACAATATAACGCGATATCCACTTTGCTATATCTGTTTATTACAATGAATAGTAATCACCACAAATCGTAATATCAAAAAGTCCATTCATTCCCGTGCGAAGAACGGGTACTTCAGCTAGTATATATATATACACACACACACACATATATATAGAGAGAGAGACAGAGAGAGAGAAATAGATAGATAGATAGAATATATATAGATAGATAGAATATATATAGATAGATAGATAGGGTACTTACGTATTACCCCGGCGATCACTTCCGCCAAACTACTTTTTCGCCAAATTTTCTGGCAAACTGTTGCCAATCGTATTCCAAACCATCAACAATTTCATGTGCCCAGCATTTATCTTGGTGAAAAATTGCTTGTCTTGGCGGACCGCAGGGATAATACGTAAGTACCATAGAAAGATAGATACTGGATGTATAGTTATATAGTTTTCATTGAGTCAAGTTTTTGTTGTGGGTATTCTTATCAAAATATATTGAGCATTGCCGACCATGGATTTCTTGTGGGAGTGATTATCCCTCTCGAATGCACTGCCGTTAGAACGCGTAATCTAAAGGGGACTGGTACTCATAAAATCTGTCGTGGCTCCAATGTCTTACAGGTTCAAACGATACCTCCGAGGGTGCCAATCTAGGTTTTAGGTCCATCATCTCGGCGTGGCTCAAAATTAGGAAACCTTTCACAGTGAACTTCATGGGGGGACAGCGTTGGCCTGAGTACCTGGCGCCCCTATGATGAAATGATCAACATCCCCCCTCCATAGCGGTTAAAGATATTGTTGGTAAGGTTACCCGGACATAGGGGAAAAAATCTCAGATGGTACTATAATTCCCGTTTATGCTATTCTTAAAGTATTGAATTTTTTTTCATAATTTATTATTAAAATAATCTTTTTCTTTTGTTTTTTATCAAATATCACTGTTATCACTAGATTTGTGTGATATCATTTACGTACAATAAAACCTGTCATTCTCAGGCAGTAATCACCGTATACTGAATAACTAGATAAATTTGTTGAATAAATATCGAATCAGGGAAATTGCTTCGTCTTAATCTATGCACGGGCTCCAGGACTCTTCATATTATTCTTTTGACTGAAGAATGTTAGATATTTCGTATTCAGAATTCATTTTATTTTTATTTAAAAATTCGCTGGAAATAATTATTTATCTTGTACTATAAGCTTATAAATTTTTGATTAAAAGCCATGTGTGCGCATGATTTAATTACTTAAAGAACTACTTCCATGGAAGCTAATGTATAGTTAGCTAATGTATAGTAAGCTAATGTATAGTCCGTTCTTAAATATGTAGTATAGATACAGATAGTCTCCATTAATTTAGCAGATTTTAGAAACATGAAAGTAAATTATACTGTTAGTATACCTGGGTGAGATTTTCCTCTTAATGCTTGTTATAAATTCAGATTTATTTTTCTACTACAAATTATAAATAGTTAAAATGCCCCTCAATAGATAGCGTCACATAGTTTTACGAATATGCCAGAATTTGTACTTTTTTTTTAATTAGATAACCTAATACAGTTTTTTAAATTGCGAATGTTTTTATGTCTCAGATAAATAAAATAAAATAAGAGTTTTCCGCTGGCATCCAAAATAAAGTAAAAGACATTTTATCTAAAGTGCTCCTATACAAATCAAAAGTGGTATCAAATATTTATACCTTCTGGACACAGTTTTAATATTATATGAAAATTCCGCACTTTTATTGCATGCCATTCAAAAAATAAAAGCATGCATGAGTTTTCCCTTTTCCGGGAATAACACTCGAGTTGTGGCCTACATTCTGAGTCCTGAGGGAGATAAACCGATCGAACAAAAGGGATGCTTTTGATGCAGCTATCCAGAAAGTTTGAAATCCACTTAAAGTTGGAAATCGAGGACATAACTTTGCTCTTCGCCGTTTATTCTTCTCAACCCATTGTTCTTACACAACAATGAGTGTCACTAGAACCGTAACCAAATAAGATCGATATGCATGAACATCTTTTGACTTTCATTCAGATTTAAAATGTTTAAACTTTATGGTTGTACACAATATTCAATATTTTTTTTTCTAACCAGATATCTTTTGTACTCATCTCATTGCATAAAAGCAATCTCTGAAAATCTTAGACGTAAAAACAGGGGGGGAAATGCTTTTTTTTTTCTTTTTTATTAATTCACAAACTACCGGAATGGCTGAGGCAAATTATTCTTTTGTTTTTGTTTTTATTTTTTACGTAAAGTATATATACACGGTGCTCCAAAAATAGCGCCCTAGCTCTGCACAGCCAGATTCCTCGTTGGAAGTACATACAAATTGCCCAAAGAACTTGTAGCTATACGATCCATAATTTACGAGAAAAATCCGAAAATCAAAGCATGACTTCACGTCCGGTGTAAGCAAAAAACACTTTATTTGCCGTTGAACTCGTATTTCAAAGGCGGCATCTGTCAGCTACCGGTATTCTTCGCATGGTGATTATGTATTCCGTTCGTGAATGTTGCGACATGTATTTGATGTACGGCGAATGTAAAGGGAATGCCTTACGAGCAGCTAGGGAGTATGCCCGTCGATATCTGTCACGCCGTCCTACCGATGCCTAAGTAATCCGCAGGCTGGACGACAGACTGCAAAATACGGGAAACGTCTGCCTGAGAGACAGTCGGAAAACCGCAGAGCGCCCTGACGGTAACACAGGCGGATGCAATACGATGCAGGTAGACGATACGCAAGAGGTCAGTACGCGCGCACTAGTCAGGCAGCTGCATTCGAGTAAAAGTAGTGTGCACAGGCCCTTACGGTCAGAGGGGCTACATCCATTTCGATACACATCCGTGAAAGGTCTCCAACCAGATGACTTTCAGAAACGCATGGACTTTCGTGAATGGCTGTTGCAGCAACAGAACACAGATAATGGTTTCATTGCACATATCCTGTGGACCGATGAAGTATGATTCACTCGTGCTGGGGTATTCAACCACCACAACAGCCATATGTAGTCCCACGTCAATCCGCAAGCAATCCGACAGCAAGCACATCAGCAACTCTGGTTTGTAAATGCGTAGACCCGCATACTCGGAGATCGCCTGCTTGGTCCATATCTGTTGCCTGAATGACTCTCGGGACAGTCCTACTTGATATTTCTCAATGATGTCGTATCTGAGTTTCTGGATGACATACCCTTAGGGGCAATACGTGGCCTTTGGTTCCAGAATGATGGGACGCCGGCGCATTTCTGTGCTCCTGTACGTGATTGGCTGGATATGGCATACCCAGGCCGCTGGATCGGACGTGGGGGCCCTATTTTATGACCGCCACGATCGCCAGATCTTCCACCGTTGGATTTTTTCCTATGGTGCCATCTCACGGAATGGGTCTATCGAGACGTAGTGACTACACAAACGGACTTAGTTGCTCGTCTGCATGCTGTTTGTATTTCGGTGGACACCGCGATGCTGCGACGTGTGCAGGCATCCATTCCATGGCGTGCTCAAGCCTTCCTCGATATGCACGGCGGACACTTTGAACATTTGACTTAAATATTTTCAAATGTTGTTGTTGATTGTGTCAAATAAAGTGTTTTTTGTTTACACCAGACGTGAAGTCATGCTTTGTTTTACGTAATATTATGGATCGTTTCTCGTAAATTAAGGATCGTACAGGTATAGTTCTAAGGGCAATTTTGGGGTACTTCCAACGAGGAATCTGGCTGTGCAGACTTTGGGCACTATTTTTGCGACACCCTGTATATATAAATTTATTAATTATTGGTATTGGGGGTAATTTTAAAGAAATACCTGCATACTTGACGTGAGTAATCAAGAATATCTTTCCAGATACAATGGAGCCTGCTAAGTTGACCACCGAGTGGTTCCACGTTTTCGTGTGTCAACTTAGACAGGTGGTCAATTTATAAGGCTACAATACTTACTTTTTAATTTTCGTATTTTCTCATCTATGTGCTTATACATTACATAGTACATGTAGTATGTGTAGTATATACTACAAAATTTAAAAAAATACGAAATCAAACTGATACAAAACAGGAATAACATTGCTTATATGGAACATACGGCCTCACAGGTTTAGCGCGCACATTTTATGCATTTTAGACTCGAACCTGCGGTTACCACTACCATTAAAATGGTATTAGTGAGATTTTAGCTCACTTTTTAATTATCTTTTTACAAACGTGCGTTTATTCATTCACGAATTTTCAGCATTTGTGGGTTTCGGGGCCGTCAAGTATCAGTCGGACCTCTTATATAGAAAGCCGCCATTGGATTGACAGCATGATAAAGAGGCATCTAAAGGGGCTTCTTTCTTTGTCACTGTTTGACAGAACATATTGCACTTTGTATTCAGTGTGAATGGGAAGCAATAAATAGATAAATTAAGATGGGAAGCAATAAAATATAAAATTTGTTAGAAGAAAGACATAGCGAAAATTCTGGTCGTGGTCAACTTACAAAAGTTTTGAACTACACTTTGGGTCAAATTCTACCTAATTACCTGGTCAGCATAAAAGTTAGACAGATGGTCAACTTCACAGGTTTCACTGTATTAAAATTTTGCCTTAATATGTAACTGATAACCTTTGTTACATGAAAATGGTGCAAACGAGACGTATTCAAAAGCGAACGTTACGACGAATATCGAAAGAATGTGAGCTTTTCCTAAGTACCTTGTGGCACCAGAGGGTGTCTGATTTTTTTCGGTGAGGTGGTGAAATAAATCGTGAGTAAAAAAATAAAATTTCTGCACGTCTTAGAACTTATGCTAAGCAATCCGAAAATTTTAAAAGAGAGAAAGGAAAATTTTACACATCTCAATGTTACCATCTTTGGCACATCCCTGGAAGCACCGGGTATTGTTTTCATGCTTATGCTTTTTACTTCCGATTCTTTTCTTGTCTAAATTCTGTACTAAATCTCTATACCGAGTATTATTCGTCAATAACCTAGTTACAAGACCACAAGTACAGTGGAACCTGCCTAATGTGACCACCCTCGGGAACAACAAAACTGGTCACCTTACAAAGGTAGCACTTTAATAAATTTGTTTATGCTTAAAATTCAAATAACACTTTCACAAACACTCTAAAGTTTATTTATAACAAGATCTCAAAATCAATAAATATCCATGAACAAAAAAGAGGAATGTAGGGAGTAAAATACTTAAACATTGAAATGCACATTGCATACAAATTGTGTGCGACTTCCTTATACTTACGTTTCAATATGTATTTTAATACTTCTTGGTCAAAATGAATAATAAAAATAATAAATATGAATAAAAAATATAAATTTCCATTTTGCAGCTTGACATATTACTAAAGTACAGTTTGAATGTCTGGGTTGTTTTCATGTTTGCAAAAATCAAATTCACTGGTGTACATTAAGAACACATTGCTTAGATAACAGTGCTGTAACAGCAAAGTTCTAAAAGGGCCGCTCGCCAAATAAATCGCCAGGTTGAAAAAAATGAAAAGAAATGTTAGGCTTTATACATGTTTGGCAAAATTTAAATGTGACTCGCCACAGGGGTGAGCAGAATATAGTTTTTGTAGCCTAGACAAAATTATTGTAATCCTGTGGGAAAGGAACAAAATTAAATGTATTCTCAGACTACAGACGCCAACAAAATGCATTACAAAGGCTAAAACCAAAGTAAATAAAGAAACAGTTAAATAGCATTATTGACAGATGGGAGATTTAAAATGGCAAGAGTAAAGGAAAATCAGAAGTACTCATAAATGTGTGATTAACTTCATCAAAAGTAATTGTAAATATGCGATTAACTGCATCTCACACACCTCTTACCTGAAACCATGATGCATCAATTTTAGCATCAACAGAAATATAAAAGAATAATCTAGACTAAAATAAGTTTTCCTTTTTAATTTATTTATCTTCTTCTTTTTCTTTTTAAATTCATCTATTGATAACAAGTGTTACAGAAGAGAAAATCAGTGTTGAGATCAAATCTTGTGTTAAACAACTGAAAAGGGGTATAGCATTTTATATTATCTGAATGTGTTTTATATTTTGAGGCAGTTTATAGTGGAAAGTGGTCACATTTGACAGGTTAAAAAACTTAAATTTGGCAGATTATCTGGTCATTGTACAGTTTTCGCAGGCGGTAACTTTACAGGATATTTTCCCCATTCATTTTTTATGAGTTACAATGAAATTTCATAAAAGTGTTCACTTTAGACAGGTGGTCACTTTAGCAGGTTCCACTGTATTCAAAACGCAGCGCTTTTCATAATCAGTTATCGTATTACAAAAGATGATGACTACTATTCAAAGGTTGTCTCTTTATCGTAGTTGTAACTTTATCAGGTTCCATTGTAAATGGTTTATGAAACAGTTATGAAATCAAATAACTATGAAATTAGACATTACATGTGACGAATGTGGGAAAGAATAATTAAGCAAACAATTTTTTTAGTTAGCCAAAAACTATAAATTAAAACATGAAAGCACAAATAAGTTAATAAATACACACCAAAAAAATTAGATGATATGAAGTTAGTTTAGGCACTTCGGAAAAATAAAGCAATTCCCCATAAAATCTCGTCGCAGAAACTTGGAGAGAAGTTTTTTTTTTCCTAAATCTATTAATTGCTTACTTCCTTTTAGTGCTCCTCGCGAGATACAAGTAAAAGAGCAAAACTTATGTTCAAATATATGTATTTATCTAAATGAAAAACTGGTTATTTAACTTTCCAAAAACGTCAAGTAGAGAGGGAATTAAAATGATAAGAGAAGTGATTGAAATAAAATTAGTTATTAGCTACAGATAAAGACAGATTTAGAATTTGTGAAACATTAATCATGTAGTCTAATCGGTTTCTAAGTTAAGAAATCGCAAGTGATTGATCAAAGCCAATTTCGCGATTGACCGGTCGTTCGCGATCAGCTTCTTAGGCACCAATGATCTAGATTCATAATTTCAGCTAAGAAATTTACATTTATCAAAGCTCACACGTTGTTGGTGCTCCCATCACTAATACAAATATGTTAATTTTTTGTATGCCCCAGCTAAATCTTCACTAGTTCAGTCAACGATGATTTTCTCTTCAAAATTTAGATGCAAACCAATTTTATAGAGAGAGACCTTGTTAACTGAAAATGTGTCATTATTCTAAATATACACCTCGAAACTGTCAAGAATTTATGCTTAAATTATTTTCCTTGTCTATGTTATGCTTAACCGCCACATAAGCATAATTTAATTTTCATTTTCAATGTTTAACATCTTCGAACTTCTACACTGGTGTTTAAATTACCAAATTTAAGCATTTAATTAACAGTTTTGTTCTAAATGTTCAAATGCCAATCGATTGAACAGAACTGAAGGTATCAAATGTTTAAAGTAAAACAAAGAGAAATAATTTGCAACTTATTAAAACTCGAAAAGGAATACTTAAGTTTCCTTACTGCAACTGAAATGAACATGACGCTCCTTAATTAAATTATACGGAAATTGCATAAATTCATAGAATTTGCATAACTTTAACAGGGATTAATAATAGAATCGGGATATAGTTTGAGAAACAAAGACTTGAATTTGCAAATTTTAGTTTTAATTATTTTATAGTGATTTACATTGTTACCTTATCTATTATTTCTGAAGTAACTGCAAAATACTTTTGCAGAAAGTTTGACAAGAGTGTTGACACTGATGTATTCTTATTTGTTATAGTTAATACTGATGCTGTGAGGTGTTGTTGAGAAAGCTTCAGAATTATGGAAATTTGTTTTCACCAGAGAAACTGATTTTAATTAATATAATTATCTTTTTTTGAGAATTTTTTTAGCACAAAGATATAGCGAATATGGTAGGATTTGACTTTGAAAATTTGTAAATTATGTTGTAAGTGAAAATTAGTGGATTAAAGTCTACTAAAACGCAAGTTTTTCTGATTTTTTTCTGACCTACAATCGTTCCGTTTATCTGTTTTAAGTATACTTTGTTCGGGTTTTCGTAAATTAAATTAAATTATTACTCTGCAATTTCGTGTTATACTGAAAACAATAAATTTTAGATGCAAACGGTCATTTAGGATTAAAAACAAATCTTTATGTACATTTCTAAAGCTAAATGGATTTAAATCGTGTTCTCAAAAAAAATCTACAAATTTAAAACGGATGAATACTTAAATAAAACAGCACATTATTTCCTGAAAATAAATTATGTGGAAAAAAAGATTTTTAATTTATATTTATTAATTATGGTATTTTCCCTCCATTTATAAAATACTCCAAAAAAATTTTAAGTTTCCAAAACAAGCCATACCAGAACTAACTTTTGCAGTAGTCAGTTTACTTTTAAAGGAAATTCGAGTAAGACAATCTCAGCGTCGAGGTAAGACGCTGACCTACGGACGAAAGTGTCGAGGGTTCTATTCTGATAGCTGGTAGTGAGCGCTCCTTAAGTGAGAGTTTGATGCTGCCATCTAGTGCATGTTACTCAAAACGCTTCATCTACCGCATGTTACTTTTTCTGAAAAACTCGGAAAGGTTACTCGTTAGTTCGGAAACCTTTCTGAAATACACCGAAAGGTTACTCAATATTTTACCAAAATATACAGAAACGTTACACATCTATTCCAGAAAACTTACCTAAAAAGCAAGAAAATGAGTAAATATTTTTCTGAAATATGCAGAAACGTTTCTAAATACTTTACCCGCATGGTTCGGAAACGTTTCTACGACTTTAAAATACAAGAGCTGCCCCATATTTTGGGGTAACGTTTCCGATTTTTTTTTTTTTACAGTGTAGTTACATGTTAACAAAGGAGATTTCGCGTGACTGTTGCCTGGGTTGAGATTTCATTTCTGCAATAGCGTGGTTTGTAATGCCTGGTGTTAACTTAGAATTCCTTTTCAGATTCTATGTTCTGTTGCGATTTATTCTTATTGTTTTAATCCTAGCAATCAGAGAAATATTAGGTTATTCAGAAAATAATTTTATTTTTTCCCAGCAGAGGACTTAAGTATATTTTTCTACACACAACTTCACATTTAAGCCGCCTAATTATTTATACTTCTGTAGTTTACTTGCGGAAATGTTTGATTGATTCTACGCAGTAGTTTTTTGACTGGTACATTTTCAAATATGAAAACTTAAAGGGGCATTTTCGACATATTTTTTTTCCCCTATCGGAAAGGTAAAAATGCTGTTTAAGAAATAAAAAAATGTTCCGTTGTGTATGAAGAAGATGTATTCAGAGAACGCCTGTGCCAAAACTGGTTTTCAAAATTTTGATCCGGCAATTTTTGATGGTGAAGACGCACCACGTTCTAGGAGGCCAATTGAACACACAATAAAGGCACCAACTGATGAAAACGGGCGAATAATAACTCGCGAGATAGCTGAAAGATTAAATTTATCGAATTTGACCATTCACGATCATTTGAAACACATCAGAGCTCGACATATGGGTTCATCATGTTCTTATAAAAGAAATGGCTTTCCGAACAACCTAATATTATTCTAGGACCTTCCAAATACAGAGTTTCAATCATCATATTCCAGCTCCGGTATGGAAAAATTAGTTATTAGCACACAACAACATCTGCAGAGCCCAAACTTTTTTTTTCAGAAAATCTCCATAATTTTCTCATCAGTGAGAGGAAAAAAATTTGTAATATCCGCATCCTCTCTCTTAAAAAATTTCCAATATCTGCCTTAAGACTATCATAGCCACATACTTATAGAGAATGTTAAAATTATTTCAACGAACATAGGGCAATTACTATTGCATGTCATAAATAAGCCTCTCGTAATGAATTTCAATGGAATAAATCCGTTTTTGAACATAAAAAAACGATATTAACTTCACGTAGTTGGTAAAAATTCTTAAGCAAACCTATGCATTGATTTTTCAGTGACATATTATGTTTTGAAGGGATTAAAGACAATTTCATTTGATATTTGTTACGATTTTTTCTGGGAATGATACAATAGACGTACGAAGGCTGAATCTGAGCAGAAGTGTGAGCATTCTGTTGTCACTCAAGGGAAGCATGTGCATCGTCGCATCAAAATACTCTTACCCATAAAAGCTCCGAATCAGACCATTTGCATAAGATTAAGTTAAACGACATCTTAAATCGTTATATTCGTTTATCGGTCAAAGTATCGAATTTTCAACTCTCTTCCTGATTACAAGTAAGAATCCCTAACTGCTGGCATTTATACATTAATAAATTTCAATAGTTGCATACTGATATATTTTATGATTACATTATGTGTTTTCACACGATCATTCGCAGTCACATTCTAGTGGTTTATTCACATGGGCTGCAACACTCGACATTTGAGTGAAAGCAGGGTAAAATGACGTACTCGGTATTTCTCCCATCTAATCCCAAATAGCAGCTCCTGTCAAGGCCAGTTCCTAAGACCCTACTATAGTGTTACGAAGTCCACTGCAATTAATGTAATTTCAGGTCTTTTCGTGTGTAGTGGCGAATCAAACGTGTTTCCTTCATCTCTGTTAGTAAATTTTAGACTTCACGGCGCAAGGAATTAGCCAATTGCGGTAAGTTTCTCCTTCATAATATTTTCAGAATTAACAAAAAAATTCATGTGTCTTGTGGTTTATATATGACAAGGTTGGAAATTGAGGAACATCTTCGAACGGAAAATAATAATATAAGACAAGATGACATGGAGTTCGCCGACGCCCTGCATGAAAATTACATAAGTAATCAGATTCAAATCTTGCGCACATGACCAAAAATCTGGCTGGGATCATAATAAAGTGAAAGGCAGACCCTGAAACTGCGATTTTTGTTTATGAACTTTATTTGATTACCCGTGGTTTTTCTTAATGTTTGCATCTAATTGAGTTTTTATCTCAATATATGTAATATCCCGTTATTTCTTAGTGTTACGTAGTTTTCATTAACTAATTGATATTGTTTCTCTGCATTTTTGAAAGTAAACTCTTATTTGGTAAAATTTATGCGTCATATTATCCTAGACAGGGTAAGATGGCAATAAAAAATTTATGAATATTTCACGATCTTTCAAGAAGAGTTGAAATCGTTTGCATTTTTTAAAGAGTATTTCTGAAAATATCAGATTTTTAAACGAATTACTGAATTCAGGAAGAAAAAATTAAATCTTAAGTTCGTCATTTTACCCCACTTAACCCTAATAGACGTTTTTACGATTTGTTTGGATATTTCATCTTACAGATAAACGTGCCCGTGTTTATAACTTTCTTCCCAGAGGCATTTCGCCAAACATTATCAAGCATTTCAATTTGTTTTGGTTTCTTTTCTTAATTACCCGCAGAATCACGCAATCAAACCGTTTGCGTGAGATTAAATTTTACGACGTGGTAGCTCGATAGCTTTATTTTTCTTCCCTTTTCTTGCATAGAAAATAATATTTTGCTTACTGGACGATTAACGTTCGAAATCATGAGGTGAAAAAAACGCTAGACGTATACATTTATAACGAAGATTTAACGACGCTGGAAATTCGAAACATTTTAAGTCGCTGCTTCTTAATTGAAAGTCCAGTACTGGAAACTCTCCGTCTAATTTTCTGCTTCAGCAAGCACACATTCGGGTGTTAAACGATAGAATATCCATTTTTTTATTTAAATAAATTTCGTCGTGCTTATATATTTTTTAGTCTTGCACAACAAATTTAATCTGTTTTTAATGTCATGGTGTAATGCAGATTAGCTATAGATAATTTTAAAAAAGCTGTTTAAATAATCGTTCCTTTCGTTATTGATCTTGAATGAATGATGCATTCGAACGTAACCTTGTGCGAATCGATCTGATACGATAATAGAAACTGATGCAACTCTGAACAATATACGCATAAACGATTAACATCATTGGATGATATTTGTGATTCTCGACATGTTAGCATATGTTCATAGATGATATGTTTGTTGGTACGTTTGTGTGGGTTGTGGCTTACATTGCTTCTAAAATTATTTCCTGCAAAATATAAAAATGACTGTTGAATCACTAATTTAATGCAATTGAAATTAATTAAACGGTGTTAGTTTTCCTAATAATTTTCCAATCTGTTATTAAAAGGTAGCTCGCTGCCTGTCCTCTGTTTTCTTCAAATGTATACCATCCTTAAACATTGACAAGAATTTTAATTTTATGTTTCATTGGAAGACAAATTTTATGTTTCATTGGAAGACAATGAAACGTTCTATTCTCGATAACCTTAGAAAAGATTTTTTTTTCATTTCAATAAGTTTGAACATAGATAAAGTAACCAGATGCGATAGTAATTGCGAGTTATTAAAACGATAAAATGCCTGCGATTGTAAAATATCCTCTCCCGGAAACGAAAAATGAAAATTTTAAATATGGTAATTCATTTATTTTTTTACATGCCTATCGCATAAGATAATCTGAAATAATAATACTCGTCAACCCGACTAATAAATACTTAAAATGGAAAACTATTTTAAAAACGCAGTATTTCTAGAATTTTTTTCTTAGCAAACAGAGTGACAACCACCTCTGTGTGAAAAATAGTTCTCGTAATGTGTGTTGTGGGGGCACGATTAGGATTTTAGCTGCGTAAGCGATACATATTTAGAGGCTTTTCAAAATTCTCTTCTTAATACAGTTGCGAATCTTGAAAGATTTCCTCCAAAATAAAAAAAAATAAAAAATAAAAAACGCTTCGATTAGTGTAATACGTAAGCTACATTTTAGTGTTCCAAAATAATTGAAGACCATTTTTCAACAATATCCTCTGAAATTTATAGTATGATTAGTAGCTTTGAAAATTGACTACAAGACTAAGATTTCGTACTCAGTTTTTGGAGTGGGTAATGATGTGGTCTAAGCGAACAGAGCGTATTAAAACAAAATAATTTACAATAACTTTTCTACCTATAAACATTTAAAGTTATCGATGCCTTAGAAGCAAACGGGCGTCTAAAAACTGTGTGATATTCATAGCATTATTGTAACTGTATGTAAGATAAATTCCTATTAACACCTTCTTTCTGTGTTGAGTCGAGGCCATCATGATTCTACCAGGATTGCTTGCGCACTCCGAAAAAGCCGTATGGACGTTTCCTCATTGGTTAGATTCGGCCGGTAGATGGCGTATCTAAGTGCTGGAACCAATAAGTTGAAAATTCTCGGATTGCACAATAGGGTGGAGCGAAAAAAACTTTATTTCAAAATTCACACTGCCTGAGTCATTAAATAGAACAAAACTGATAAGAATAAATTGTTTCCAAATTTCAGCTCAAAATATTGTCATCTTCAGGTTCCACAACTCAATCGAATATATTTCTAGCTTATTTTTATTATAATAATAATGTTTAATTAATTAATTGAATAATTAGTGATGTTTTCATAATTAAGTTCCTTTATTAATACGTTATTTTCACATGTCAGTGCTGGAAAGCGCAGATTTAGAAGCAAACGCCAACTTAGGATCTCATTCAGAAGTGGAATACAGTTCAGAAAATGATGACGATATCCTTAGTCAGAAAGCCAAATGTCGGAAAACGACTGACGATGAGATTCCCTAAATCTCCTAGACAGATACAATGTCCGAACTAGCCGTTGTTCTTGATAAAACAGGTGTATCGGAGTATTAATTATTCAATTAATTAATTAAACGTAATTATTTCAATAGAAATTCATGAAAGACTCAAAAAGACATTGAGAATATATTCGCTTGAGGTGTGGAACCTGAAGATAGCAATATTTTAAGCTGAAATTTGGAGACAATTTGTTCTTATCAGTTTCGCACCATTTAATGACTCAGGCAATGTGAATTTCGATAAAAAGTGTTTTTCGCTCCACCCTAATGCACACGCAGGCCTGGTGGAATTGCGATGGCCCCGGTTGGATACAGCAAAAATGCAATGACAAAATGCCTGCAGAAGGATACTGTTACTCAAAAGTGAAACATGCCATCAAGATGTTTTATATAGAGGGTAAAAGCGAATTCGAGAAGCTTTGAGGGAGGGGACTAAAAAAAAAAAAGTTTTTTCTCATCAGAAGGACATTTTAGTTAGTTGAAGATCTCGACGGACGACAAGACTATCGCCTGATAATCATAATTATGCCAAACTCAAGTGATATCCCAGACATGTATTAATGACTAGATATGACGTATCCCTTTCCTTCAACGAGTGCAACCGAAGATATTTACCAATCTTTATATGATTGTTTGTTTTTCTCTTTGATTACGGCCGACTATCTACACGAGGGATATAGGCCAAGGGGGAAGGATACCCTCGTTGAGGTTCTTTGTAAGGGTCCTAACCAGTAAAAAAATTCTTTGAATGAGTGGGACTGATGTTTTTTTTTTTTTTTTTAAATAGCAAAACGTTCTCCAATCATATACGTATATAAGTCAAGATAAAAAGTACACTGGATTTTAGTTTTAGTTAGTTGTGAGAAACATTATTTTCGAGAGTAAAACATTGTTTAATAGTTTTTTTTAAACTTAGATTACTTACATTTTAAAGCAGTCTCTCCATAAAAGATTGTTATTGTTCAAAGGTTGTTTAAAAAAATGGTAATAAGTTTACCTATTTCAATTCTGAAGTCAGTACTTTTATATTTTAGTACGCGTTTGACATTACAGAGAAGATGTTATGAAAAAATGTAAAAGTATCTACTTTCAAAACATGAAAATGTTTTCCTCTGTGTGTTTCTAGATTCCCAATGTTGATATAAATTTCTTGGGGCATAAAAAATATCATTCCTGAAATATTTTATCCCTTGTACAAGATGAAAAAGTAACACAGAAATTCTGATCATTCTTTATTTCCCCTTCAATTTAAAAAAAAAAAGAATCTTTTGAGATTTGTTTCTATAGTTCTGTTGCAGAAGGGAATCCTTTCAGTCTATACGGAAACACGATTTGTATTTAATCACAGTGGATTTATAAAGTTAATTCTTTTTTGTTCTGATATCGAATTTTCTCAAAGGCAAAAAAATTGCATTATATGTTTCATTTTATTTTCATATAAATCTCTAAATATAATTTTTTTTTTTGCTAAACCTTAAAATTATTAAACTATACTAGCGTCCTATATAATACATTTTTTAATAAAGACTTTATGAGCATTAGAAATTGTGGTTTTGAAAAAACAATATATTTGATTTTAATAAACTGTTTCAAAGAATATATTAACGTACTCTGCCACTTGCGTAAGCCTATAATTTTAAGACTTCACTGGACGCAAGGGACTTTGAGATTTTTTTAATGCTCTTAAACCCTGAAATGCAACACTGATTTCAACACCAGGGTAGGAGAAACAAGAAGAGCTAAGGGTCCAGACAATGACAGTCCACGAAGGAGCTTGACATGTGCTTAGACTCTACAGCTTGTACTAGTACTTAGGTTAGGAGTAATGTAAAATTTTTCTTTTGTTAATGTTTATTAGAAAACACGCTATGAAATTACTTTATTATCTTGAAGTATATCTATTTGTTACAAAATAAAATAAACATCCTCTATGAAAATACTTGTAACTATGTAGAGGTTCTGGGGTGATATTTAAACAGTTATCTGCACAAATAAACACTTACAAGTATTTAGTTTGCGCTAAAATTACATTACATAAAACTCTTTTTTTATTTACCTTGCATTTATCATGGAACTAGATATCCAGAAGTGAAGTACAGTTATACGACGGATATTTTAATTGAGATTGTGTACCGCTACATAACAGATATAAATGAGTTCTACCCTAGTAGCACAAATAGTTAAAAAACGTTTATATTACGTCGGAAACACGTTTTTTGACGTTAAAAAACGTGTTTTAAACGTCTTTTGGACTAATTGTGCTATTGGGGTAGATTTTTTAACGGTATTTAAGCAGGGTGCGAATTGACGGGGGGGGGGATGCCGGGGATTGTTCCCGGCTGAAGAATGTAATATCCCTGGCTAGAGGAATATTAATTGATCCCTGCCAGGGATACTATTTATCCCCTGCTGGAGAAATGCTAAAATTGGACTCTATCCGTACATGTTCAACAGTGCCTGACGATTTAAGTATTCAGAATAGAAATTCTTCTTTCGTTTACTAGACAAAGGAGCAAGTTACAAACATCCATTTGAAATAGATATACACATGCCTGATGATACTTCTCCTTCTGTAACTGGAGTCAGGTTTTAAAGGAAGACAGCAAAATGAACGAACAAGCGCTGCTCTGCCACGAGCCGAATTTGAGGACGTAGAATCGACATAGTAGTATCAACATTTAGGCGTAGAATCGACATAGGAGGAATATATTTTCACAGAAAATTGGGGGTCGACTTTTGTTTGAATTTAAGTCACTTCCCAGACACGTTGGCGACTGCATTTGCCATGTAATACTTAATATATTAATGAGTGGAGCATTTACACCTCTCCCTCCCCCCTTCTTTTTTCTTTTTTTGAAATGTCCCCTCCTGGAGAATATTTTCTTTCAAATGTCCCCTCCTGGAGAAAATGTGCAATTCGCACCCTGTATTTAAGTAGAAGCCACTAACACAATTACTGAGTCTAAAGATTTATTTTTCTTTCTATTGGTATCTATAAAAATTTCAAAGGGGCATTTACACTACTAAAAGATTCATTACTTTCACAAATCTGAAGTGCATTATCTTCATGATGAAGACATATCAAGTATCACGTACTATATATATAAGGTAGATGTTTGTATTTCTTTATTAGCTATAAATTTGAAGGACAAGCCTTTAAAAAAAGCCTGAATTTATTTCTAGTGAATTGGATTTTCAAACATGACCTTTGCTCTTCTGCTGCAGCGTTCAACTTATCTCGGGGGCATAATTTGAGAATAGTTATTATAATCATTGGGAAATGGTGTTAACGCAAATCATTAAAATGTGTTCAAATAGGTTTGCCTTTAAACTATATATAATGGTACAAGGTTGCTGCTTGTTGCAACCTTGTTGTGCGTTTAAAGTGTGCAAATAAATTAACTGTGTAGGAAATTTTTCATTATGATAAATTATAATTTTACAATTCCTTTTCAAAATTATCTTGTGAATGAAAAAAATACGGGGGAAATCACATTTATATCGCAGAAGTTTCTTACAAAGCTTTCTTAATCCTGCAAGTGGTTATGACGTAAAAAATCTCGTTCACTTCATTCCAGTTTTCACTGCGATGCATCTGACATTTAAATTATTTATAACACTCAGGTATCATAAAATATCTTTTGACTAGCTGCGTGCTCGTTCTCCG
Source organism: Cheiracanthium punctorium (assembly GCA_038373885.1). Taxonomy (NCBI): domain Eukaryota; kingdom Metazoa; phylum Arthropoda; class Arachnida; order Araneae; family Cheiracanthiidae; genus Cheiracanthium; species Cheiracanthium punctorium. The sequence continues at coordinate 355,481 of JAWZYV010015914.1, forward strand.
CACGGAAGGGAACGAAACTTTTTCTTATGTGTATAATTCGATTTAATTCCAGTGATTTGGAATCTTAAATTAAGCAAAATGATTTGACTCTTCGCGTAAAGTTACTGCTTACTTATTCGTAAAGTTAGTATATGTACTGACCTGTGACCATTGTTAATATTATGACGCAAAAAACAATGTCGGTGTCATTCATGATCAGAAAAGAAAAGCGTGACGGTTTTCAGTGAAAATTCCTAATTTTCAAAATGTCTCATTTCTGCATCATACTCTTTTTTAGATTTAAGTTATGCCATTAATACCTTAGATACTACATGAAGGGGAGAACCGTTTTATTTTATAATTAAATAGTTGTGTACCCACTCTTCGCAAGGCAAGAGGAGACCATTTTCCTAAAATGTGATCAGAACTACTTGTGACAAAACAGAATCTCCAAGAATAAAGAAAGTTCTTTTGCAGTCTTTTCTGTTGAAACTACCACGGGATATATTAACGCGACGTAGAATTACTTAATGTTTTGTTACCTGCGATGTAATACGGCTGTTAAAAAATGAATAGAAGACTTAGTTTCACAAAATATTTATTAATGCGGTATATTGTGGTTTGATCAATATTGCCTTATCATATCTACTTACTATTAATTATACAATCTTTTACTGATACCAATACAATATACTGTCGTTTTGCAACCATTAATGCTTAATTTAAAGAAACGGTTTAGATGTAGGCGAATGTAGGCTTTTACTCTTTGGTGATTCCACGGAGATATACTATAGGAGTGGACACTCTCCATAGCTGTAATGTTAAACTTTTGGTACCCCAAATAAGTTTCAATTATGTAAACATTGGAAATCTAGTGACGTGCAGCGATCCTAGCGGCAAAAGAATAAAGCATTTCCCGTGCTGATTGATAACTAATTTTACTTGTTTTTAATTTTCCGACCTAGCATGTGAACGAGATTATGAACGCGAGCACTAAATTTAAAATATTTCTTTCGCTTTTGCTTACATGGTTGCCTTAGCAACAAATGTATAAAAAAAGATTGAAAAAAATGTTCTATCTTAAGATTATTAAAATATTGAGTTTATATTTGTGAACGAGTGTGCATATCGTGGCTCACAGAAAAGAAGTTTTCGTCTGCCGCGGTATAAATTTACATTAGAAAATGGTGCGAGTTCTTAATGTAACATAAATTTAACATTTTAACATGAGTTTTTTAGCGGCAATTTAAAGCTGTGTTAAAATTTGTCACAGCATGAAATAAATGTAAATACTGCTTTTTTGAGTGTGATCGTCATTATAAATGAACACTTTTTAAATATTGCATTCACACATACAACATTCTTCTAAATTTACTACTTTTTCTTAAAATACAGCTTTTGGGCAAAATAATAACACGACATTACATATATAATATTACTTCGCTTCGAAATTATTTCCTATATTAATTACGAAATAATATTCTAAGACAATTAGGTAATTAAAACACACCCGAAGACAGAAATTATTATATACTAGCTGCGTGCCCGTTCTTCGCACGGTTGGAAACGAATATTTTACTAAAATCTAATCGTAACTACCTATGCAAAAGCAAAATGTCAAAAAGTTCAGGTAGTCCTTTTGTTGAAACTACCGTAAAATATATTACGCAACGTATGGATTATGGTTTAGTTAGTTATAAGACGATCGTTGAAAAATAATGAATATAACACTTTTAATTTCACGAAATAGTTATTAACGTGGTATACTGTTCTTTAATCCATATTATCCAAACAAATCTACTATTACTACCAGAGATAAAAATGAGAATACTATCTATTACTTATATTAATATTATCTATCTTCGTTTCTCAGTTTTTAATGCTCAATTTAAAGATACAGATTAGATATTTTAAACCAATGATGCCTTTCTACTTTTTGGTGATTCTGTGAAATTTATGCATTGCCATTAAAACAGATCTCCATATATTTTTAAGCATAATTCTTGTCTGATCGGCGTATTTAGCACAGCAAAATATTTCATCTCGCAGTGGTGGAAAACATCCAAGCTGTACCAATTTAAATATTATTTAAATCCACCATGGTTCAGACTCGTGAAAACATCAAACTGTGTAATCTCGAGTAACTATTTGGAATCGCTCAAATTGCGAATAGGGCGTTAAATTGTGTTGCAGAGTTTACGAATTTCAGACAACTTTTAATCTATGACGTCACGTTCTGACCAGGGTAGTCGAATTTAGTCATTTCGCGCAGTAGTTTTCAAACGGAGTAATATTGAAACATACGACGTTGAAAAACTCTCGCTTGCAACAGAACTTTATTAAAGTTAATTTGAGAGATATTGGGGTTATTCCTAGCTAATCGGTATTTCAAATATTTTCCGCATCCATTTTGCTAATGATGTAACTTTTGTGCAAGAGCTTGTTAAGTTGCTAAAATTTAACAAAAAAAGAGTATGCCTAATATAGGTAATATACCGCCAAAAGTCGTCCAAATTTGGCGACATTTTGTACGATTTTTGGGAATACATACAACGACCGTCGTCAAACCGATAGCGAATACTATGAATTATGTTAATTAGTATTTTGCATCTTGTGCCGACATTTGAATTTCCCACGATTTAAAAAAATGCAAGTTTCCTTTCGTTATTATGGTTGCTGAAAAATTACAGAGCTCAAAAATCGCTAAGGGTAACACGCGCATTAAACAAAATACTTTGAATTTTTATAATAGTAATTTTTGCGTCAAAACCTTTCAATGTAATTAGATTTCTAACTCATTTTCATGAGGTCAAAATGACATCATTCTCAGTTGCGATATCTAACATGAATTAGTGAAAGAAGAAAAAAAAAAAAAAAAAACACGTTATTTTATTTTCTACAGCATCTGATAATCTGGATGGAAGTTTATTATTTCGCTCGTGGTGTAATTTTTTGTCAAAACTTGTTAACCCCATTAGGATTTTTAATGCATTTTTACACTCGTGACATCAAAATGACGTCAGTCTCACTTGAATTATTGGAAGTAATAAATAAATAAATCTAACTTTGTTAACTATGCTCACGAATGTGCTGAAATCGGTCAATTCAGTAGCTTTCTACCCTGAAAATTGCGAAAAATCGTAAAAAGTTAGAGAACGGTGGATTTCCAGAATTTTAAAGCAGCCTACGGACTATTCTATGTCGTTTTACATGTATGTGCAAAATTTCAAGCCGGTCGAACGGTGTGGGAGGAGTTCCCGGACGAACAAACAAACATACTTTCACATTTATATAATAGATTGCATGAAAACTTCGATTATTTTTAAAGAAGCGCAGATATGTTAATGTTCTATTTTTTTCATATTTAATGCGTTTTCATTTTTCGAGTTTTAAGATATGTAGATATTAATGATTTCACTTATTGTTATATTTAACAACTTAAGTGGCAACAATGGATTCCGTTACTACGGAAAATGTAGCAATCTTAAAAATAGAACATGAAATGAATTATTCATGTTTACTTTGATAGAACTGCCATATTGGCGTAATTAACGCCACAAATTGATGGTAAATAGCTAAAATGAATCACCAATTAAACTTAACAACAAATTCAAAAATTTACCCGCAATCCTTACAATACCCACAATTTTTACCAGGCTGAAAAACCATTCTTATTCACCTCCAAAAGCATTCGTATTTTTAAAGAATTCCGATTTTATTACACCTTGTTTGGTGGGATTAAAAAAAATATCCAAGCATACGCTCATAATATCGACTCATTCCAATCATGGAATGTAATTAGCAGCACAAACGCGAGAACACACTCTATTAAACACAGCGTTACACTATATTTGAATATTTATCGCCAGCTTTGCTAAGAAAGGTAAAGTAGGAATCAACATACATTTTAATTTGTAAAGCAAAAAATTTATTAGACAGTATTAGTTATATGCCATTCTAACAGTTTACCAGAAAAAGAAATTTCCGTAGCACTGCTTTAATCGAATAAGAATCAATGATTTTTTACACATTCGATCGCCAAAGTGCCAACATACACCATTTTGCGAGATTTTTTTCAAGGAATCATTCGAAGCATTGAAATAACCGCAACCAAAATGGGAAATAGTAATCTATCACTCATATGGTTTGATCGCCAAAGTACAACAGGCATATACTTGAAAAGGAGCAGTATTTTAAATTATTAACTATGTGTTAATGTGTTTTATTCATCGTTAACTATGATGTACAAAATGCGAGAATTTCAATGACCTTAAATTTGGCGGAATTTCCCCTCACTTTAATCAATTTACTTAATTTGGTGAAAATTCTCAAGTTAGATCGTTTAAATTCGCCTTAATAACTGCATTATTTCTGCACTAATAACTGCTAAATTAAAAAAAATTAAAGCTAAACTCTAGTAAAACCTACACTTGTTTTTAAAAATACTATTTCGGTACGCTCTCAGAAAATTGCACCAAGCCCAAAACTGTGAAAATCGGTAGAACCTACTACTTTCTCAAAATCTGCCATATCAGCCATTTTTTTTTCGCCAAACTAAAAAAAATATACATATTAGTCTCAGATATCTCCAAGTCCTTATTCTTTTATGTATAAAAAACATTGCATTCCTGCTCTAATTTCCCACGCAGACGATATTTTAATTAAAAAATAACCTAGCAAATATACTCTAAACAGAAAAAAAAATGATTTTTCTTTTATTTTTAATTCAAATGTCTAAATCATTTAATAAATTCGCCAAACATGGCAACCTCGATGCTTATTTCTCACATTTTCACTACAGGGGTTACAATCGCGGAGTTGCGGAGAGCAAAAATTAGTGTTTTTGACGGTTTTTTTTTATCAATATCTCCTAAACTAATTCGAATTTCGAAATTTAAATTAGCGGAAGACCTTCCTCGGAATTTTTCGAATCAGTGGACACCTCGATCGAAACTCAACTCCCAGCGTTTCGGAGGAGATGATGCTACACACAGACAGACAGACAGACAGACGCGCACAGATTTTAATAGTATAGACTAGCTGCTTACCCGTTCTCCGCACGGTAGGAGACGAATATTTTCCTTACACATATAATTCGAATTAAACCCAGTGATAGGAATCTCTAATAGTGAAAAATTGCTGGAATTCTGACGAACAGCTGACTCCATGAGTGGAAATTTGAGACGATTGCAACATGACGACACAAAAACTACGTCATTGTCACTGGCGATCAGAAAAGTAAGAACTTTACGGTATGCAGACGAAACTTTTCTCTTTCGAAAAATGCCTTATTTCTACATCATATAATTCTCTTTTTTAGGTTTAATTTATAGCATTCATACATACCATATGAATAACATTACATGATGTTGAATACTATTTTATCTTATCTTGCATTTCGTAAAGCGTGGACAATGCATTAGCACAGTTATGTTGCAGATGACTTTATTAAATTTTACCCAAATTTAAAAAACCTACACGAAACAATCGATGCACATTGTACGTTCAGAAACCAAAAATGCATCCTGTTTCCGTGAAGATCTTGTCGCTTTCGTAAATGAAAAAAATTGTGACGTAACTTAAGCGGAAAAGCTTATTACCCTTACTGAACTCTTAATACAGTAGCACACTTGTTACATAAAACTAACGTTGATCTCACTGCCAATTCACACTAAATAAATAACTAATTTCATATATTATTTTTAACATAGATTAATTGCATAGTGTCAAATTCAATATTAAACAAAATCTGAAATCGTTTCTAGAGCTCTAGGTCTTGTAACTGGAGTAACTGGAATATATATGAAAAAATAAATAGAACTTTAACATATAAGTAATTTATATGAAATATTCTAAGCACATTGGATCCCGTTATTCGGAAAGATTCCACAAACGCCATGGGAAGAAAGAGCAATTAATTTCATATTATATTTTGTATTCCTTGCAAGCGCCTTTGTTATGTACATGATTGCAATATCATTCTCGTACACGATGCTTATCCTATAGTCTCTGGTGATTTATTTTGGATTTTCATTTCATATTCTTGACTTTTCATACTTTTGAAATTTTGTTGCTTTGCGCATGTGAATAATCGATTATCATTTCGCATTACGGCTACCAATTAAATAGTTTTCCATATCGCTTCTTCCACGTTAACGACGTTAATCTGCCTTTTTCTAGTTTAAAAAAAAACGCCTACAAAGTTTCATTGCTTCAATTAAGACACACAGAGGGGTTAGGCAAATACGCACCCGACAAATTGCTTCCTTATGTCCGCCGAAGCAGCACATGCGTTAGCGTGTAATGTGCTTCTCCGGATAATCTGACAGGAAAACAGAAGACAATGACGTGAAAATGACGTCACACGCAAGGGAAATAAAATGAAAAATATGCAGAATTGACTGAAAAAACTTCGATTATTTTTAATGCGCCAATATGTTAAAATTCGATTTGTTTCATATTTAATGCGTTTTCACTTTTTTGGGTCTTAAGAGATGTAGAAATGAGTGGTTTCACTTAATTATTAAATTGAACAACTTAAGTGGCTACAATGGATTCCGTTGCTGCGGAAACTGTAGCAGTGTTAAAAATAGAATATGAAATGATTTATTTATGTTTACTTTGCTAGAACTGCCATTTTGGCGTAATTTACGTCGGCAGTCGATGGCAAATAGCCAAAATGAATCACACATTAAACTTCACAATAAATGCAATAATTTAAAGGCATTACCAGCTAGTCTAAGTGGGTTTAAAAAATATTCTCATTCATCTCAAGCAGCATTCGTATTTATAAAGACTCTTATTTTATTACGCCTTGTTTGGCGGGATTAAAAAATATTATCTATTCATACGCTCGTAACACCAACTCATATCAATCGGGGCATAGAATTAGCAATACAAATGAAAAAATTTAATTTTCTGAAATTTGGCGGGGTTTCCCTAACTTAAATCAATTTATTTAACTTGATGAAAATCATTTAAAATCGCCTTAATAACTGCATTATTTCTGAACAGAAAATTAAAATTTCAGGCTAAATTCTAGTAAAACCTGCACTTGTTTTTAAAAATACTATTTCTTTACGCTCTCAGTAAATTGCGCCAAGCCTAAAATTGTGTGCAAACCACTAGAATCCACTTTCTCAAATCGCCATATAAGCCATTTTTTTTCGCCAAATTATAAGGTTATGCACTTTAGTCTCTGAAATTTACAAATCCTTTTTCTTTTGCGTATAAAAAATATTGAATTCCTGCTCTGGTTTCCCACGCAGACGATATTTTAATTAAAAAATTACCTAGCAAATATTCGAAACAGAAGAAAAGTATTATTCCTTTATTTTTAATGCAAGAGTGTAAATCATTTAATAAATTCGCCAAACATGGCAACCTCGATACTTATTTCTCACATTTTCACTACAGGGGTTACAATCGCGGAGTTGCGGAGAGCAAAAATTAGTGTTTTTGGCAGGGTTTTTTATCAATATCTCCTAAACTAATTCGAATTTCGAAATTTAAATTAGCGGAAGACCTTCCTCGGAATTTTTCGAATAAGTAGACACCTCGATTGAAACTCAACTCCCAGCGGTTTCGGAGGAGATGATGCTACACACAGACAGACAGACAGACGCGCACAGATTTTAATAGTATAGACTTGCTGCGTACCCGTTCTCCGCACGGTGGGAAACGCATATTTTCCTTACACATTTATAATTAGAATTAAACCTAGTAATGCGGAATCTCAAAACGTGAAGACTAAAAGTTGACGTCATGAGTGCAAATTTTAGACTATTGCACTACCGTGAACCACCTAAACTACCGTGTTAGGGAATCTACTGTAGTTGCATAGTGTCAAATTCAATAATTAAGAAAATTCTGGGTTGCCGTATTTAGTAATATTTCATCTCACCTTGGTGGCCGAAATGTATTAAAACCAAATATCCGAACTGTATCAAAAGTAAAATTTACTAAAAGAAATTTTTTTAATTTTGTATAACCCTCAGAACAACTTCGGAGTTGCCATCTATGACGGTTTTTCATGACGTGACAACTTATGCTTGCGTACAGTGGCGTAACCAAGGAGGGGATAGGGGTCACAACCCCCCAAGCGGAGTTTTTTGCCATACAAAATGTATATTCTTCACTCCCTTATCGCACACACGTGTACATATGTGTGAGTTGCAGTAGTCGTAACATTCCCATGAAAAATTTCTGGCTACTCTTGCTTAATCAATATATTTAAGGATCGGAATCTCCGCGGTACAAAAACGGTCTAAAAAATGTGACACTAGAAACTTCTGATTAACACAATGGGGTTACACAAATACGCGCCGGACATACGCTCTTGCTTCCGGAGGAGCAAATACATTAGAGGGTATGTGCTGCTCCGGATAATCTGCCAGCAAAACAGCAAAAATGACGTAAAAAATGACATCCACACTCGAAGGAAATAAAATTAAAGGTATGTAGAATTGCATAAAAACTTCGATTATTTTTAAGGTGCAAGTCTGTTACAGTTCTATTTGTTTCACAATTGATGCGTTTTCACTTTTTCGATTCTTAAAAGCTGTAGAAATGAGTGGTTTCACTTAATTGTAAAATTTAACTACTTAAGGGGCAACAAGGGATTCCGTTGCTACGGAAACTATAGCAATCTTAAAAATAGAACATGAAATGAGTTATTCATGTTTACTTTGCTAGAACTGAAATATTGGCGAAATTAACACCGCCAGTCGATGGCAAATAGCTCAAACCACAAATTAAACTTGACACTAAAGGCAATACGCAATACTCTGTTTGGCGGAATTTTAAAAAAAATTATCTATGTATACGCTAGTGACATCGGCTCATCTCAATTGTGGAATGGAATTAATAATATGTACAGAGTTGCACTACATTTGAATATTTTTCGCCAACTTTGCTAAGAAATGTACTAAAGTAGGGATCAACAAACATTTCAATTCGTAAAACAAACAATACATTAGACAGTATTAAATACGCCTTTCTAACAGCTTCTAGTAAAAGAAACTTCCGTAGCGCTGCTTTAACAAATAAGAATCAATTATTTATTACACAGTACTTCGATCGCCAAATTCCAACATACACCATTTTGCGAGATTTTTTTTTTTGTTTTCAGGGAATCATTCGAAGCATTGATTTAACAGCAATCAAAATGGGAAATAGTTATCTATCATTTATATGGTTCAATCGCCAAAATTTAACGCAGGCATATTATTGATAAGTAGCAGTTATTTAAATTATTATTAACTATAACTGGTTTTAATCACCGTTAACTACCATTTAAAAAATGTGAGAATTTCAATTTTCTGAAATTTGGCGGAATTCCTCTAACTTAAATCAGTTTACTTAATTTGGTGAAAATTCTATAGATCGTTTAAAATCGCCTTAATAACTGCATTATTTCTGTATGAAGAATCGAAGTATAGCGCCGTAAAATTTATACTTGTAATTAAAAATACTATTTCGTTACGCTCTCAGCAGTAATTTGCGCCAAGCCCAAAACTGTACAATTCGGTAGAACCTACTACTTTCTCAAAATCTCCAAATGAGCCATTTGTTTTTTCGGCCAAACTAAAAAATATACATATTAGTCTCGGAAATCTCTCAGTCCCTTATTCTTTTACACATAAAAAACATTGAATTCCTGCTTTGATTTAACATGAACGCAATATTTTAATTAAAAAATAACTTTGTAAATAATCTAAACAGAAAAGAATCATTATTCTTTTATTTTTACTGCAGGAGTCTAAATAATTTAATAAAATAGCCAAACATGGCAACCTCGATGCTTATTTCTCACTTTTTTGACTACAGGGGTTACAATCACGGAATTGCGGAGAGCACAAATTAACGTTTTTGATGGGTTTTTTTTATCAATATCTCTTAAACTAATTCGAATTTCGAAATTTAAATTAGCGGAGGTTCTTTCTCGAATTTTACCGAATTCGTGGATACCTCGGTCGAAACTCAACTCCCAGCCGTTTAGGAGGAGATGATGCTACACACATACACACACACACACACACACACACAGACAGACGCGCACAGATTTTAAAATATAGATATAGCTGCTTACCCGTTCTCCGCACGGTAGGAGACGAATATTTTCCTTACACATATAATGCGAATTAAATCCAGTGATACGAATCTCTATTAGTGAAAAATTGCTGGAGTTCTGACGAAAAGCTAACTCCATGAGTGGAAATTTGAGACGATTGCAACATGATGACATAAAAACTACGTCATTGTTACTGGCGATCAGAAAAGTAAGATTTATACGGTATGCAGACGAAACGTTTCTCTTTCGAAAAATGCCTTATTTCTACATCATATAATTCTCTTTTTTAGGTTTAATTTATAGCATTGATACATACCATATGAATAACTTTACATGATGTTGAATACTATTTATTAAAATGCATTAGCACAGTTATGTTGCAGATGACTTTATTAAATTTTACTCAAATTTAAAATCGATGAAACAATCGATGCACATTGTACGTTCAGAAACCAAAAATGCATCCTGTTTCCGTGAAGATCTTGTCGCTTTCGTAAATGAAAAAATTTGTGACGTAACTTAAGCGGAAAAGCTTTTTACCCTTACTGAACTCTTAATACAGTAGCACACTTGTTACATAAGCATAAAACTAACGTTGATCTCACTGCCAATTCACACTAAATAAATAACTAATTTCATATTTTATTTTTACATAGATTAATTGCATAGTGTCAAATTCAATATTAAACAAAATCTGAAATCGTTTCTAGAGCTCTAGGTCTTGTAACTGGAGTAACTGGAATATATATGAAAAAATAAATAGAACTTTAACATATAAGTAATTTATATGAAATATTCTAAGCACATTGGATCCCGTTATTCGGAAAGATTCCACAAACTCCATGGGAAGAAAGAGCAATTAATTTCATATTATATTTTGCATTCCTTGCAAGCGCCTTTGTTATGTACATGATTGCAATATCATTCTCGTACACGATGCTTATCCTATAGTCTCTGGTGATTTATTTTGGATTTTCATTTCATATTCCTGACTGCGCATGTGAATAATCGATTATCATTTCGCATTACGGCTACGAATTAAATAGTTTTCCATATCGCTTCTTCCACGTTAACGACGTTAATTTGCCTTTTTCTAGTTTTAATAAAAACGCCTACAAAGTTTCATTGCTTCAATTTAGACACACAGAGGGGTTAGGCAAATACGCACCCGACAAATTGCTTCCTTATGTCCGCCGAAGCAGCACATACGTTAGCGTGCAATGTGCTTCTCCGGATAATCTGACAGCAAAACAGAAGACAATGACGTGAAAATGACGTCACACGCGAAGGAAATGAAATGAAAAATATGCAGAATTGCCTGAAAAAACTTCGATTATTTTTAATGCGCAAATATGTTAAAATTCTATTTGTTTCATATTTAATGCGCTTTCACTTTTTTCGGCCTTAAGAGATGTATAAATGAGTGGTTTCACTTTTATTAAATTGATCAACTTAAGTGGCAACAATTGATTCCGTTGCTACGGAAACTGTAGCAGTGTTAAAAATAGAATATGAAATGATTTATTTATGTGTTTACTTTGCTAGAACTGCCATTTTGGCGTATATAACGTCGGAAGTCGATGGCAAATATCCAAAATGAATCACGCATTAAACTTGACAATAAATGCAATAATTTAAAGGCATTACCAGCTAGTCTGACTGGGTTTAAAAAATATTCTCATTCATCTCAAACAGCATTCGTATTTATAAAGACTTCCTATTTTATTACACCTTGTTTGGCAGGATTAAAAAATATTATCTATTCATACGCTCGTAACACCAACTCATATCAATCGGGGCATAGAATTAGCAATACAAATGAAAAAGTTTAATTTTCTGAAATTTGGCGGGGTTCCCTAACTTAAATCAATTTATTTAACTTGATGAAAATCATTTAAAATCGCCTTAATAACTGCATTATTTCTGAACAGAAAATTAAAATTTCATGCTAAATTCTAGTAAAACCTACACTTGTTTTTAAAAATACTATTTCTTTACGCTCTCAGTAAATTGCGCCAAGCCTAAAATTGTGCAAACCACTAGAATCCACTTTCTCAAAATCGCCATATACGCCATTTTTTTTGCCAAATTATCAGGTTATACACTTTAGTCTCTGAAATTTACAAATCCTTTTTCTTTTGCGTATAAAAAATGTTGAATTCCTGCTCTGATTTCCCACGCAGACGATATTTTAATTAAAAAATAACCTAGCAAATATTCGAAACAGAAAAAAAGCATTATTCCTTTATTTTTAATGCAAGAGTGTAAATCATTTAATAAATTCGCCAAACATGGCAACCTCGATGCGTATTTCTCACATTTTCACTACAGGGGTTACAATCGCGGAGTTGCGGAGAGCAAAAATTAGTGTTTTTGACGGGGTTTTTTATCAATATCTCCTAAACTAATTCGAATTTCGAAATTTAAATTAGCGGAAGACCTTCCTCGGAATTTTTTGAATAAGTGGACACCTCGATTGAAACTCAACTCCCAGCGGTTTCGGAGGAGATGATGCTACACACAGACAGACAGACAGACGCGCACAGATTTTAATAGTATAGTAGATAGAAGATCACGTTCATAAGACTATGTATTTCATATTTTTTTGACGTTCCGCTAACTCAACGATCTCCATTTACTTCGTATCGATGGAAATATAAACAACCTGGATGCGCAGAAGCAGGAGATGTGCAGTTACCCAGTGTGCGTAGCGCCATCTGTTTGCAACAACAGCGTTATCCAATTTTCTAAGAGAATTGTTCCCTGCTATACATTTACCTTCGTGGGTGATTCTTTGCAATTTACGCATTAGCATAAACGATAATTATTTCAGTTTATGGTTGCCACTAAATCAGCTCTCCATAAATTTTTACGCATAGTTCTTCTCAGATTGCTGTATTTAGCACCAGGGGCCTATTATCGCACGGGCAAATCGGGACTTTTCCCAGGGGCCTCCGGCTCGAGATGGCCCCCAATTTCAAATGTTATTCTTTTTTTACAAAAATGTTTATGAAAAATAAGACAAATTTCATACATGGGGGGCCCCAAAATTCATCAATTCCCGGGGGCCCCTATTGGTCATAATCAGGCCCTGTTTAATACCGCAATATATTTCCTGCTATTCGAAAACGTGACCCGTTTAAGATCTCAATCGAAAATAATGCTGGATAATTCACTGGTGAAAAAACAGCATTCAATTATTTATCTGGCAACGTAAAGTAAAATATAGAATTATTTCATGCGTGGCGTATGTTTTGCTTGTGAGTCCGTTATTCTGATTGAGTTTCGAAAGAGGTTTTAAACTTATGACATCAAAATCACGCACTTTTCACATGCGAAAACTCAGTTATTTTAAAGTAATTTTATTTATTTATTTTTTCAACTGGCAATTTTAATAATTGCTACTGTCTCCAAGACAACCAAAACGCAAGATATCATACCGAAAATTTTAAGCTGCTTATATTGAAATGAAAATAATTCTTTACTTAAAAATTCGTAAAAAATCTCCTAATTTATATTTTTCTCTGGTTTTTCTTTTAAAAGAGGGCGAAATGTATGCTCCGTCATTTGACAAATTATAAAAAAGTTATGACGGATACAATTCAAGATGCAGCAATTTTAAAAATATTTTACGAAAGTCAGCGTCAAATTTAATTTTATTTGAAAAATTCCCAAAAATCTGAAAATTATGCTACGCAGTCCGAACAAACAATTTTTAAAAGAAAATTTTCTCCTCTATCCGATGATGTAAATTTCGTTTTCTTGCGAGTGTAATTACCGGCGTTATTACGTATTAAGCGAGAAAAATGGCTAAAAATAGGACAAAACATAAAATAAAACATTTTCTAATTCGAATTTAGAAAAAATCGCTCCGAGGCTGTTAGGATCTGTCCTAGTGAAGCCGTATGCAAAATTTGGTAGGTCTGCGACCAACCGTCTCGGCGCAATGCGATCTAGAGACGCGCGCAAAAAGATCGGTGGTCACAAACTTGCCTACAAACCTACATAGCTACATACAATGTTTACTCTCTGATTTTATTATATAAGATATTAAAGCTTAGAAGTAATTTAAGAGCTTACTTTTTTTCTAATTACAAATCTTCCCATCAACATTTTTTCATTTTTATAGTTTTAAAGTCTCATGAAAAATTTACAATAAAAACAGCACAATTTGCCCATTTCCAAGTTGCTCAAAGAATTTCTTGGAAGTTTACGCTGCAAAAGTCTAATCACTTGTTTTTACAAAGAGGAATAAAAAACAGTTTTAATTTGTTTTTGTAAGTACAAATGAATTTTTTTAACATTTTACAAATATACGGGATGATTCGAAATTACTTTTAAAAACTTTTAGGAGGGGCAGGATACACCAAAACTGTTCAGAATCCCATAGTAATGGGGGGTTGGAAACGTCGACTTTAGGTGCCCGTTAATAATCACTTTAAAAGAAGTGTTCAAGTAATAGTAAACATTCGGACGATGGTTTCTCAAAAACTAATCCATCTTCCACCGACTGCATCTCTCTATTCTAAAAAACAGTAAAGGCCGCTGTCGCTGGCGCTGTCAAAGCTTGTTTTCCTATCTCCTCCTAAACCGTGGGGATTTGAGTTTCGACTAAGGTTCCCACAGATTCGAAAAATTCCGAGGAACCTGCTAAGCTGATTTAAATTTCGAAAATCGAATTATTTTAGAAGCTATTAATAAAAAACTGAAAAAATAAACATAATGGTTGCCAGATTTGGCATAAAATCATTCATTCCTTTGCAACAAAGCGCTTCCAAGTATGTAGTATCACGTGAAATTGTCAAACATGAAGTAGAATCCCACCCATTTTATGCCAAAATAAAAACTATATGAAATAAGTAACTCAAAATGTGTTACACAAAGTTGACAATTTTCGAATAGTAAGTTCGCTTAGACAACAGGAGTTTAGAATTAGCATTTATTCGTTTTCCAAAACAGAATAACCAATATCTTGAAAATGAAAAATAATTAAAATGCAGATTATTTTAAAGCCGGTTCGGTCCAGCTAGATTATTTGCTACCAGTAGAAATATTTGGCGGCGTTAACTATGCCATTATAGCAGTTATAGTACACTTTGGATATTTACTAGCGCGACGAGATGGTAGAATTGCTGGTGCTAAGTACGCCAATCTGCAAACGATTATGTAAATGAAAATATGGATAACGGTTCTGGGGAGAAGAAAAAACCAGTTTTCTCTATGACGTGGCGTTTCCCATACTGGGGAAGTTCGCAAGGCGAAAAGCAGATGAACGTGAACTATTTCTTTTGACGTGAGTGGCAAGGGCTGGCTTGTTTATTTACATTTTGTATGTTTTGGTTTTCGCGTTGATTTCTGCTAACAGTGTTACATCACTATATAACAGAACAGTAATTATAGGTTGTGAGCATGTGTCAATCGCCAAATAATGAAAAGTCGTCATGGGTGGCAAGCTATCCTATCTGTTCCGTAGCTTTTATTAACTTTACATGTACGCAAGTAGCCAAATAATGAAAAATCGCCCTGGATGGCAAATTCGCAAGGTGTCCAATTGGTTTTACATTATTAAAAATACAGCTGAAACAGATGTTCTGATTTTATTACGCTTTAACTCCTAATTAATATAACTTTTGAACGGCAACATTAAATGTCATTGTGTTTCTGAGGAGTGCAAATAATTTTTCCAGCGATTATAAGCGGAGTCCGCACTCCAGGTGGAGTATAGCTCAGGAACCGTACAACACGGATTCCCATAGCAAAATATCTTCCGTGTTATGAGGGGGAGGGGGTCTACTGTAGTGCGAAGTTTAAATTTTTATGTACCAATGAACATGCAAGAACCAAGCAATGTGTAGCTCAGTAACATTCTATCTGATCCAATCTTCGGGTTTTGTCTGTTGAAATTATGTCTTTTTTACGAATAAGCCTTATTAGGGGCCGAATGCCTCATACGAAAAGCGAGCGTAGAGAGTCTGGGGGCCTTGGCCCCTAGTTTGATAAAAATTGGTAATTCAGAATTATTATTTTTTCATTACATTGATAAAATTGTCGTAAGAAAGTCCATTGTTTATGAATCTTCGTTAAGGAATTAGACGCACACTTCATCACTTCTTCCAAAGTGATTATTAACAGGTCTGCATAGACAGTTTTTTAATAGTGTATCTGCAAGACGACGTTTCCGACCTCGCATTGCTATGTGATTCCGAACCGGCTTGGTGTATCCTACCCCTCCTAAAAGTATGTAAAACTAATTTCGAATCACCCTGCATATGAAGCTATATTGGAGCCACAGATCTTGACAGCTCCTCATAAAGTATTTTAATGTATGTCAAGTTTCCTCTCCGTTACACATATAAAACACTGCGTTTCTTAAAAGTAAAATTTGTAGTATAGAATAAAACTTCCTCTTTTTTTCTAAACGGTTGCGTGTTGCTTGAAAAGAGAATAAAAATATTTACAAAATTGAAGAGAAAATTTGTCTCACACATAAATACTTGTGTAGTTTTCGCATTTCTAGATTTCGAATATATTCTTGCTTCCAATAAAACTTTGCAACGATCCTGAAGTAACTTTCACTTGTACTGGATGAAAAATTGGAGATTTTCGTCATTATTGTTAAAATTCCTTATTATTTTTAGAACCTTTTCAGCATCTCTTGAGAATTGTTTGTACAGTTTTTTGTAGAAATTGCAACGTTAATTTCTCCTTTTTGTATTCTCTTCAGTTCCATCGTTGAAAATACAATACGGAGGATATTTCCAATTTGTGCCATTGAGACAAAGAAGTTATTTGATTAAAAAAAGTAAATACTTATGTTTTGATGAACATAGTTAATTTGACCATTATAATAAACGTGCACTTTAATATTAATGCTTTCACTTTTTAAACATATAAAAAATAAAATAAATAGTCTGTATTTTACTGATGAGCAAATGTGCTGGAGTGTAAAAATTTATTTGTGTGGAATTCATAGGAATTCCTTTACAATTTGCTCATAAAGATAATCCATCCACGAGATTTTGATTTTGAGTTCTCATTCTGCTACATTTCTAAATAAATCTCTTACTTCAGTGTTGCATAAAGCTGAAGATAAAACTAATGTTAGACTTTATTATAACAAGCTAAAGAAGGGTGATAAGAATGACAAGAATAATAAGAAATGTGGAAGGATACCACACCGAACTCCTACTGGTATGTTTTCTATGATAATGTTTTACTTTGGTATTGCTTTGAGAGCAGAATAGCTTAACTATGAGTTAATTATTTTTACATTGTTTACATATTGTTTATAAATGCTCTTGGTACAGCACAAAAATGTGACTTTCTGATTTATGTTATGCACGCGTACAGCCAACATAGAGACATCGTTTTACTTTGAAAATTATTCTCTCTGAGCAATAAATGAGCACTTAGTGAATCATTTATACATGAAATTCAAAGGTAACCGTGTTTTTGCAAGTCATATTTAATTCAGCATATCAAAAAAAAAACTTAAAACCATAAAACTTCTATTTATTTATGTTTAAAGAACAATGAATTAGCTACAAAAAATAATATTGTTATCTGTGACAACGTTTAAAGACTTAGCTTTTTAAATTACATTATCTTCCCCTACAAACAATAATAAACAAAAGTAAAACATTTATTATCCAGTACACAATTTTTTTACAGATTAGTTATGTCATAATCATATTTCGAAAAACCAAGAAAGGATTGCAATGACATTTTCATTTCAAACGACCTACTACTGTTTGAATCGCCTGTCAAGATTTTAATTAATTTCTCACATAATGTTTTGAAAACAGCAGCTACTGAATTCAAAAGAAAGATTCAGAGACTATATATTAGATATTTCACCAACATACGTCATGATTAAAGATAGCTAGTTAACAGTGTATCTGCCTGGAACGTTGAATTTCATTTTACATATTTGAATGTTTATGGTAGATTATTCATTTTGGGAAACTTAAAAACTTTATCGTTTAATTCTCTGAACTGCTAAGATGTAACTGCTGTTTATTTTTTACTGCAATTTATGTACTTTTTTTCGTTTGTTGGTTAACTAAAATATACGAATACAATTTCTCAACTGCTAAGATGTAACTGCTGTTTATTTTTTACTGCAATTTATGTACTTTTTTTCGTTTGTTGGCTAACTAAAATATACGAATACAATTTCTCAACTTTCTCTGCTTACTTAAAATAATATGTAGATCCTCTTTTACACTCTGCTTAAATTTAATAGTGTTTTCCACATTTTGCATTTAATGAGAAGGCATCTTGCATACTATTTCCTACTTTTGGGAAGAAATTTTCAGCTTTGTGTCTTTTAAATGATTGGGAGTAAACAGGTTAAACTCGGATTCACTGGTAACTTATACTGCATAATAACATACCTCTCAAGCATGCGTATTTGAATAATTTTCCCGTAGAATAAAAACTACTTCACACTTTTGCGCTTTTCCTAGAATCCCAGAGGGTTTAATGCTTCTACTGTTAACTAACTCTAATTGTTCTGACGAATACATAATTAAAATTTCCACTTTCCAATCCATGAAACTTACACAGTAAAACTTATATAAATGCAACACGATAGAAACAAGTGCTTTCCGCTTCACTTTCTTTCACAGCCCTTTTACACTTAACTCAGAATTCTCAGCCATTATCTTAAAAAAAGTATTACTCCAATTTCTGTCGCCACTTTAGCTTCGGGTAAGAAAACTTTGTCATAAAATTCTCATAAACTTCAAGAACAGAGTACCACTCAAGTAGCAGAGTGCTAAATTGAGTATAAACAACTACTGAGGTGCAAAAAATCGAAAGACTTTTGGATAAAATGATTTTGGCCGGAATAGCTTATCGTATATGAGTCATTCTTTTGCTTGCATGAAAAGTCTGAGTATATATTAATTTACTTTGAAAAAGAGAACTATGTATAATATTTCTGTCATCAAATTTTCCAACTATAAAAAATGTATAGTTCAAAATATATTATTTTAGGTATTCAAAGATAAATTGCAAGTTTAAATGTATTTATTTATCTATTTGTTTATTCATTTTGAATTTCATAAGAAATGTAGTTCATTATTTCTATACAAAATCCCCATACATACATGTATACATGTGTAAAAAACTTGTGTTATAAAGGGATAAAATGGAAGTAGTTTGGGTTTCATTCGCTTAAGAAATGCGTGTTATTCCTGTATTGTTTACTTTCCAGTCATACGCGAATTTTCGCCCCAATTTTCTTCCAGTTTTGTTGTTTGTTTTTGAAAATTGAGCCTTTTCTAATATTTCTACTGCCCTAGTAACTTTAAAAAATCGTACCCGGCTCTCCTTGTTTTCGCTCCTCTCAGCCTCTGAATGTGTAGTACAGAAATTTAAAAAAAAGAATGAATCTTAATAAATTTTAAATTTCCAGTAATTTAATCGTTATATATATAAAATAAAGGAATTTTAGCGTTAAACTTTAGCCTTTTTTTATAATTCATGTCTTACAATCTCATTAAAAATATTTTTTAAGTTTATTTTTAATAAAAAGAAACATTTTCAAAATATTTTAATTAAAATTTCTTGCATCATATAAAATGATAACTTCTTGTTTTTGTTATTATACTGAAAACTTTTGCTTTATATAAAACTATGTTTTATCAATAAGCAATTTATGTAAAGCATTTGCAGTCGAATTTATTTTCTCACTTAAAATAAAAGCGTAACCTATAAAAATGAAAAAAAAAATATTTATTATCATTACTTTTTTCTTATTTATTTCTCAAAGTTAGAGTGCAAATTGATCGATGGTGTAAAAAATGATTTTCGTAAGGGAAAAGACATTTATTTTTATTATGGGGATCTTTTACTGAGTCAATACTGGTTTCTGAGAGAAAAAGTTTAGTGCAAAAGCATTTAAAGATGAATTTTTTTTTCTAACGATCCATAAAGGTTTAGTGATTCACACAAGCAATTTACAAAGCAGCAAAAGAATACGTGTTAAGATGTTAAGAATCACGTGTACTGCTTATTTCAAAGATGTAAAGAAATCAGCCTATTTAAGTATACCAGTATGCTTCTTTTCTACATCTTCCGATGGAAGGGAAAAATATATTTTTTTAAATCACTGCTAGGACTATTTATAATGTAAAGCAACAATTATTTGCCCGAAAAATGGGATTCACGTCTCTAAATTCCTTAGTACAATATTGTCCAAAGCTTCTATGAAATCGACCATTCATATAACGCACACGTCAATTCACTCTTTCTTGAGGGCTCATTTACATTAGATTGGTTAGGCGATAGGCAGAACAAGATCAATATTGCAGAATGCTACTTTTGGACTTTTTGAAGATGTGGGACAGGTTATTCAGACTGTATAACGCTAAATCAAAATCGCTTATATTCCGAAACAAATGTTATCCAGTCACATTACATTTTCCATGTTTTATGTTCATCATGTCCAATCCTGATGCAGAGAAACTTGTGCATTCATTTGCAGAAAGAATGTTTTTTAAAACAAAAGAGTAAAAAAAAATGAAAGTATACAAATAGTAAATTAAAAGCAGACATCAGCTTTTCAAAATGACTTTCTGTGGTTTCTTGAGTTAATTCAACGGCGCCAAGTGATGGAATGATCACAGCAGTCGTAATGTATCCGAAATCTTTTCGATAGCGGATGAAATATTCAAAATTAACAAGAAATAATAAATAAAACATTTCACGGCATAAAATACACTCAAATATTTCAGTAACTTTGAAGAATGATTTCTTTGAAAATTGGTGTAATGGAGTTATTTAAAAGAAAATAAGAATTGAAACTTTCTCGAATAGGTAGACGAACATTGTTTCTTTAGTTTTGAATAAGGCATCTGAAACTTTCTGAAGTATTAAACGTTCTCTTGAATTATACTTTAAAAGTTTTCATTTTGATCAAAAATTGAACTCGATGCTCACAGCTTTTGCAGATATTCTACTTCATTACCAGAGTACTTAAAAATTACTAATAAGTTTTCAGAAGTGATCATGGTCTTTTATAATTCTCTTGATTTCTGTTGCTATCGTAAAGTTCCCGCCTACATCACATGACTCAAGCCCAGTACATCATGAAAAGATGATTATTATTGCAAAAATTTACAAATAGTTTAATGGTTAAAAATCCAATGAATGCGTATAATCCCTTTGCTGATCATAAGTCCCTTTTTTATAACATGTATTATTATATTTAAGATAAATGACAGTCTCAGATTATTTGATCACTATTATTAAACATCACGAATACTATATGCCATTTCTCTCAAAATTTCAGTTCAATCATTTTTTTTTCTTGAGGACTACATACAAAACAATGTATATAGCAATCTGTCATCAGACTCTGAAATAAACTGATGACCTAAAATCAAAGATTGTTAATGCCTTCAATACCATTTTTTTCTCCAAAGGTAATCCGTAATTATACCATACATCTTCGTGATAGAGTACCATTTGGATATCCAGTATACGATTCGACAACGAAAGTTAATAACTTTGTTTTAGATTTTTTATGTAGACATTTCAGGCAGACTATATTTCTTTTATATCAATTTTTAAATTATATTTCTTTTATTATATGTATCAATAGTATGATTAAGAATTATTGTTTAAAAGTGCACATGAAAGCCGGAAACAGGATAACAAGAATTTTTCAAGAACATACGGTTGCATGTGCAACCTAAGAAGGCATAAAAATTCAGTAGGCCGGAAATATATTCCGGTATCATGGCCAAGATAACTCAAAGAGAACAAAGAGTAAAGCGTCCTTTCAGTGTAAGAGCGTGCATAATAATGAATCTCTACACAAATAACGAAATTGCCGTCGAGCACCCAACCATCGACAAGCTAATTACAGTGAAGCAGCTTTTTAGAAATTTGCAAATTTTGATTTTAATTTAAAATAAGAGACAGAGAAACTAATTTTATGGGGGGGGGAAATGGTAATAATTACACTGTTGCTATTTCATAGAGCTATCATTACATTCACACCTTTCTTCAGGTAAATGGTGAAGTCTCAGGCAATTATTCAGAACAAACATATCATTTTGGGGTGGCCTATGTACTAATGTATGCTGATCGTGAGGAAGCCATAGAGCTGATTTTCAAGAGTGAAGTGAAATCTATCCCAAATTAATGTGCTCCTATATAAGCATCAGGACAATAAATACAAAATTATTGAAGAAAGTGTGACTTGAAAAATACGGAATGAAATTATTGATTGAAAATTAATTAATATCCTTGAAATATTATTATACTACGTGATGCTATTATTATCGAACTATTCATTTTTATGCTGTTATAACATCCTTCTTCGTATGGTGGGATATGAAAGTTGCTTTATAGGGTATAAAAAAGTTTTCGTAAGAGGGGGGGGGGGGCTAATGAAACTTTTGCTCTGGGTCCCCGTCTCTGCAAATTGGTCCCTGGGTATATGCTGGACGCTTCAATGTAGGAATAAACAATGCTGGTGCAATGTGCCAGAATGTGACAGCCTGGATGTGTGCTTTGGAAATGGAAAACGATCTAGTGAGGGGATTACTCGACTCAAAATTATTGTTGGATATACAAAACTCCATTATTTTTCCTTGAATTTTAATCTGTACAATGAAAAAGAAAACTAAAATGAATTAGTAATACTGCATTTTTAAATGAAGCTCAACAGTATCTGCCCAGACATTAATGTAAATTCATGAAAGTCTCATTCAAGCTTTTGATATAAGCTTTATAACAAACAAACAAAAAAAAGTGTGTTCGTGTAATCTTTACGCGCGATTGAAGTAAAACTTCTTTGACGTTTACGACACATATCACTGAAATGATTAAACTTTAACTTAAAATAAATACCATATTATAATTTAATTATATTTATTATTCATGTACTTTACAAAGATTATATATTTATATTATTCATTGGAAATAGGCACTTGAATGTCATCATAATTTTTATGTATGAAATTATAGGTTTGTGGTAACTATAATGTGAAACATACATTTTACTCTCTAAATTTGCTAATTTTCTTGAAACTACAGCATCTATTGTAGTACCGAAACGCGTTGTAGGTTGAAGTCGAGAAGTATTCATAGTTAGATCAAATTTTTCTTTTAAAAAAGCAACTAACGGCTGAGATTCTTGATAGCGAAAATTAACATTAAAATCTCCAGTAAGAATCGTCGGTAATTCATGATAATTACTTAGAATCCAGGAAGTGTCCAAGTTGTAGTATTATTCTTTAACTGTTTTCTTATACCATTGTTCCGTCTGGAGGTTGGGTTTGAATGGGGCGAATTTCCATAGTCTAGTATTATACTTTAACAGATTGTTTTCCTCTGTTTGTTGGGTTCGAATGCAGGTAGTGTACATTTTTTTTTGTGTTTTTCTATCACAGTGTTCTTAAGCATTGATTTCGTCTGCTGGTAGATTTCGAATTATTATTCTGCATCCGTGTTTTTAAACAGCACGTTCTGTCTATTGTTAGGGATTGATTGCAGCCAGGGTCCGTTTCTTTGTGGTGTTCTCTCCCCACGTTAAACCGTTGTTCTGTCTTGAGGTTGGGTTAGAATCCACGGAGTGTCTATTTGTTATTCTTTTATTTTGTTCTTAAACCCTTTGCAGCCATTGTTTGTTTCTTTGTGGTGTTACATACCCGTTTTCTTAAACCGTTGTTCCGTTTGGATATCGGGTTAGCATCCAGGAAGTGTCCGTGTTTAACTGTTATTCTTTCACTGTTTTCTTAAAATGTTTTCCCGTAGGGATTGAATCGAGAGAATGTTGTGGTATTTTTCTTTAACTGTGTTCCTAAACTGGTGTTTTCTTCTGTCGGTTGGTATCGAATGTACGTAGGGTCTATTATTGCGTTTTTCTATGTCAGTGTTCTTAAACCTTTGTTTTCCTCTGCTGGTTTTGTTCGATATATTATTCTGTTTAAAAATTTACATTTGGCTCATTTTTATAAATAACTCAAAAACACATGAGCGATATTAAAAGCAAGATTACATACTATTTAAGTACAGACAAACAATATTTATGTATCATGTTAACCAATCATGTCAAGTTTTAACTCATAATCCCATTAAATATTGTAATAATGCCATTGAAAACATGTAACTAAAGCAACGGACCATGGAATGTACCATTGTGCCACTTTCTGTATTCGGTGCGTAGGCCTTGTTTATCGGAGGTGACGGGTTCGGTCGCCGCCTGTAACAACAGTGAGAGACAGTCAGCAGGATAGCCACCTCTCAGAGTCTGACAAGAGCCGATCCACTTATCCACTGAACAGAGTCATCAGCACGGAGATATATTATAGGAGTGGACACTCTCCATAGCTGCCATACTGGATATTAGGTACCCCAAATAAGTTTCAATTATGTAAACATTGGAAATCTAGTGACGTGCAGCGATCCTATCGATTAAAGAATAAAGCATTTCCCGTGCTGACTGATAACTAATTTTACTTGTTTTTAATTTTCGAACCTAGCATGTGAACGAGATTATGAACGCGAGCACTCAATTTTAATTTTTTTTTTCACTTTTGCTTACCTGGTTGCCTTAGTAACAAATGAGTAAAAAATGAAAAAAGATGTTCTATCTAAAGATTATCAAAATATTGAGTTTATATTTGTTAACGAGTGCGTATATCGTGGCTGACAGAAAAGAAGTTTTCGTCTGCCACGGTATATATTTACATTAGAAAATGGGTAAGAAATCATTACTGAGTTCTTTATGTAACATGAATATTTTAATATGATGTTTTAGCGGCAATTTAAAGCGGGTTTAATAGCGCATTTATTGTTCTTATTAGCTATGAGCTAATTATTAACTATACATGTACGCAAGTCGCCAAATTATGAAAAATCTCCATAATTGGCTAATACGCAAGGCGTACCATGGGTTTCACATAATTACAGGTAAAATCATACAAGACGGTGCCCCTCATGTAAACACGGCGATAGCCGCTGGAGCTTGACGATCGCCAAGTGCGAGCGCTACAGACCTTGGCGCCAAGCCTCCCTGGCGACCGCCAAGCTCCAACGGCTATCGCTGTCTTGTGACGAATAAACACTTGTTATATACCACTAAAATTTTACAAAGAAACACAAATTCTAAGTAAATGACACTATATAAAACAGTCAAATCCACAACAAAACATTAGAAAAAGTACAATTAAAGAAGCACTTACCTCACTTTTCCCCCCCATTCTATATTCCACACATCGACTAACACATTCTATATTCCACACACATACTAACGAAGAAATTCCCCGAGACGCTCACTAACTTACGGTAAAGGGTCCGTAAAACGGAATCAAAACCACAAGGAAAATCCAACACAAACTTATTCGACTCAGAATCAAAGAACACCAAACTTCAATCTTCATGCAATTAACACTAAATGAAAATTCTATACTTCAAATGCACCGCGTTTAATTATCATAATTGCCACTCAGATTCTGATTAAAATAAAAAAAAAAAAAACGATTTTCCAGACCAACATGTGATAAAAAATCCAGACGATTTTCAAGTTTATGACGTCAGCTTTACATATGTTCTCCAAGGGCGAAACCAGAAGCTTGCTAAATATTGGTAAAAGCCCCATTTATGTAGTGTAAAAACATTTTTCTCGGAGGGCGCGCGAGCCACTCTGCGAGACCCCAAAAAAAAACATCAGTGGGTCCGGCCACCGCCTCAAAAGAGCCCCCTCGAAAATATGATAACGCGGGCCCCTCTGCGAGACCCAAAAAAAACATCAGTGGGTCCGGCCACCGCCTCAAAGGGTCGCCTCGAAAATATGCTATCGCAGGCCCCTCTGCGAGACCCCAAAAAAACATCAGTGGGTCCGGCCATCGCCTCAAGGAGGCCCCCTCGAAAATATGCTAACGCGGGCCCCTCTGCGAGACCCAAAAAAAACATCAGTGGGTCCGGCCACCGCCTCAAGGGGGTCCCCTCGAAAATATGCTAACGCGGGCCCCTCTGCGAGATCCAAAAAAAAACATCAGTGGGTCCGGGCGGGCCCCTCTGCGAGATCCAAAAAAAACACCAGTG
This sequence comes from Cheiracanthium punctorium, assembly GCA_038373885.1. NCBI lineage: Eukaryota > Metazoa > Arthropoda > Arachnida > Araneae > Cheiracanthiidae > Cheiracanthium > Cheiracanthium punctorium. The sequence continues at coordinate 381,597 of JAWZYV010015914.1, forward strand.
GGTCCGGCCACCGCCTCAAAAGAGCCCCCTCGAAAATATGCTAACGAGGGGCCCTCTGCGAGATCCAAAAAAAAACATCAGTGGGTCCGGCCACCGCCTCAAAGGGCCGCCTCGAAAATATGCTATCGCAGGCCCCTCTGCGAGACCCCAAAAAAACATCAGTGGGTCCGGCCATCGCCTCAAGGAGGCCCCCTCGAAAATATCCTAACGCTGGCCCCTCTGCGAGATCCAAAAAAAAACATCAGTGGGTCCGGCCACCGCCTCAAGGGGGCCCCCTCGAAAATATGCTAACGCGGGCCCCTCTGCGAGATCCAAAAAAAAACATCAGTGGGTCCGGGCGGGCCCCTCTGCGAGATCCAAAAAAAACATCAGTGGGTCCGGCCACCGCCTCAAAAGGGCCCCCTCGAAAATATGCTAACGAGGGGCCCCTCTGCGAGATCCAAAAAAAACATCAGTGGGTCCGGCCACCGCCTCAAAAGGGCCCCCTCGAAAATATGCTAACGCGGCCCCTCTGCGAGACCCAAAAAAAACATCAGTGGGTCCGGCCACCACCTCAAGGGGGCCCCTCGAAAATATCCTAACACGGGCCCCTCTGCGAGATCCCAAAAAAAACATCAGTGGGTCCGGCCACCGCCTCAAAAGGGCCCCCCCGAAAATATGCTAACGCGGGCCCCTCTGCGAGACCCAAAAAAAACATCAGTGGGTCCGGCCACCGCCTCAAAAGGGCCCCCTCGAAAATATGCTAAGCGGGCCCCTCTGCGAGACCCAAAAAAACATCAGTGGGTCCGGCCACCGCCTCAAAAGGGCCCCCTCGAAAATATGCTAACGCGGGCCCTCTGCGAGATCCCAAAAAAAACATCAGTGGGTCCGGCCACCGCCTCAAAAGGGCCCCCTCGAAAATATGCTAACGCGAGGCCCTCTGCGAGATCCCAAAAAAACCTCAGTGGGTCCGGCCACCGCCTCAAAAGGGCCCCCTCGAAAATATGCTAAGCGGGCCCCTCTGCGAGACCCAAAAAAACATCAGTGGGTCCGGCCACCGCCTCAAAAGGGCCCCCTCGAAAATATGCTAACGCGGGCCCCTCTGCGAGACCCAAAAAAAAACGATAGTACAAGTTGAAGCAAATTGGAATAGTAGACGAAACAGGAAAAACGAAAAATAACAATAAAGCATGCGCAAAACGCAAATTAACAGCTTAATGACGTCAAATTGAGCAAGCGAATTCGTTACATTCATCGATACATACATTCGAAAATATGCTAACGCGGGCCCCTCTGCGAGACCGAAAAAAAAACATTAGTACAAGTTGAAGCAAATTGGAATAGTAGACGAAGGAACAGGATAAAACGAAAAATAACAATAACGCATGCGCAAAACGCAAATTAACAGCTTAGTGACGTCAAATTGAGCAAGCGAATTCGTTACATTCATCTGCTTACGTCACACATACACAGTAGCTAGATTAAAAAACAACTATTACGCATGCCCGAAAGTGCAAGAAATTTCGCATCTTTCAATAGTTCTAAATTATCCAATTTACAATATTTGACGCATTATCATTCCTCCAAAAAAAACGTCGCCAAGCTCTACACATATCTTTATGGTTGCCAGTCAAACTACCATCTGCAGGGTACTTTACTAACGTTGAACATCGCTCACGATGTCGCCAGAACCAAGGGGCACCGGATACGGAACATAGGCCTAATTACAAATAGAGCGAGTTTAAATTTTTAAGTGCCAAGCAACATGCAAGAACGAAGCAATGTGTAGCTCGGTAACATTCTATTTTATCCAACGTTTGGGCTTTGTTTGTTGAAATTATGTCTTTTTTACGAATAAGTCTTTTTAGGGGCCAAATGCCTCATACGAAATGCGAGCGTAGCGAGTCTAGGAGCCTTGGCCCCTAATATGCTCAAATTTTCAAAGCTCTGCTTTTTGTAGATTTGTCTGGAGAATATTCATTTTTATTATTATAGATAGATAGATTTGGCATAAAACTGGCATAATTTCCGTGATATTTAATGTTTTTCAGATGCACGCGCTTCCTTATTGAAGTAATAGCATTCTTGTAAGCTCAAAACATGAATCATTTGATACGCGCGAAACTCGCCAAGCATGGCTACGTAAAAACGGTTTCTAATTAATAATTAAAAAAGTAATTAAAAATCTAAAATTCTAAGTAGCCTATAACCTTCTCCAGAGTAACGAACTCCCAAAACGCTTATTGATATATAAATAAAGATTAATGTCTCTAAGATACGGCTCTTGACTTGACTGTTTTCTCTAAATGGTTTCGGGGAACGAATGGTTTCGGGGAAAATGAATTCGGGGAACGGCGAATGCAGGTCGAAAAGGTAAGTTTTTAATGTTTCTTCTTTTTCGGAGCGCGCACGTCACTTCCTTTACTGATAGGGATGGACGCGAGACGACTTTTTGCGAGATGAGACAGAGATTTACAGCTTTTTTGCGAGACGAGACAAACATTTTTAACATTATGAAATAGGGATTTTTGCGAGACGAGACAAGCTTTTCGGCTGTTTTGCGAGACGCGAGACGCCAATTTTTCGTCTCGCGTCCATCCCTATTTACTGACCTTTACTTCCGTCAGAAAAATAATTTGAGTTTCCCCCTAGTCGCCACTAAAGAAGTTTTACTTCAAAAAAACAGAAAGAAAAAAGACGCACCAAGGAATTGTGCTAGTGTGATAAAAATTGGTGGACGTAAAGAACATACATTAAAAAGTAAATGATTAAAATTTTCGAACAATTGAATGATATACTGTAGAGTTTGGCCATTACAAAGGTAGGAAGTCAATAAGGCGTTGATCCACCTCTGGCTTCGATACAAACTGTCACCCGGCGTGCCACAGATTGATAAAGTCCCCGGATGGTGTCCTGCGGAGTTTCTTGCTAAATTGTCTCGAACTGTTGAGCTAAATCGGCAACATTTTGAGATGGTTGAAATCCCAATATATGCCATAACGTCCCAAATCTCCGCCATAACGCCATAACGCCATAACGTCCCAAATGTGCTCTGTGGGAAAGAGATTAGGTAACCTAGCTGGCCAAGGAAGTACAGGGCAAGCTTGAAGACAATTCTTGAAGAATACGTACCGCATGCGGCCGGGCATTATCGTGTTGAAATGTAATTCCACGGTGTCGCAAAAGGAATGGTGACACAGCCAATCGTAAGATGTCGTCAACGCACCGCTGTGCTGTCAATGTGCCAGAAATGACTATCAAACCCGGCTATCAAAAGAGATGGCACCCCAGACCATAACTCTTTGTTGTAGGAGTGAGTGGCGTGCGATAGTCAGGGCAGGATCCTCCCTCTGCCCTGGACGTCTCCAGACACGTCTGCGGTTGTCGTCAGGACACAATTCAAAACGAGACTCGCCACTAGAGACTGTACATGACCAATCAGCTCAGTTAAATGTTGATAGAGCCCGGCACCACAGTAATCGGACTTGATGGTGTACTGGCGGCCGGCATAACGGTTGACGCTAGCGTAAATTCCACTCTCTCAATCGTCAGTGGAGGGTCATGTTGGATACATGTGTGCAGGTCACACGGTGGATAGTTGATAGCAACGAATCCGGTACTGTGACAGCTGCACTGACAATCCCTCTGTCCTCCCGTTCTGTTTTGGCCCTCGGTCGACAGCTACCATTTTGACGCTGATATATACTGTTGTTGACCCACTCTTGCCAGCATCGTCTATAGCCGCATCGCTTCGACTAAGATGTCGAGCGATTCTTCGATTCGTGCAACCACCCTCTTTCATTCCGCTCGCACGACCTCTTTCAAACTCCAACATCTGCTCGTAATGCTCACGAATGCTTCAGTGGGGCATTGTTACAGTCGACGTAAGATATCGCAGTCGAAATGCAACAGAAATTTCAACCATAACATAGCGAATCGCTCTTTAAATGCACCTGTCTGCACAGTTCTGATGCGCGAGCGCTTCCTCTACTCATTCATTGAACTTCAGATTTTAATCATTCGCAAGTTTGGTACGAATGCCTTTGCATAATAAATTTCATTACAATCGGACGACTCCTTTTTCGGTCGTGGATTTTTTTTGCTATAATCTTTTCCAACTAGAAGTCAAAGTCCGTTGTGGAGGCAATTACAACGGGCGCTAGAGAAAACATTCGACAAAAATATATCTAAACTCAATATAGTTAATCTTTTTTCATTTAAAATAAATAATTTAATATTCAATTTTTATGATGTACCGAAATCGGAATTGCATTTTCTTCTAAAAACGTGCGAAAACTTTTCGCATTCGAAAGATTTTGTTTCGCTGAGAACATGTCCTCTTATATGAATATTTCATGCACAGGAAATCGTTTATTTGTGAAAAAAAAAAACTGAGTAATCTAAGGAAAACTATTTTAAACTAATTTAAATCGCAATTATAAGCACGGTTATCAGGCTTGGAAGTTGTTCCCTTCCTAGCCTGATAAGCATGACTTCAGTATGGCATAACTATCACTTACGATACCTAATTTTGTCAGCTAAATGATTAACTTTTTTTACTCTTGTAAATAAAATAGAGCTCAAAATAGCGAAAAATCGCTTGAAAATGGGGGGAACGAGTGGATATATAGAAGGATGATTTGCTGCATCGGTACTTCATACAACATAAGGAGATACTGTCTTACATCTGGAGACATTCTCTTAACTAGAAACGTTCTTTTCACTCAAGAAATTACGAAAACCAGGACCTTTAGACAGTCTCAGTCCTCGGAAAGTTAGCCTCATAAATTTTACTCCTCATATTTGCTTTATTTTCATATATTGATTGCACTGCCGTTCATTGATTGATTGATTGTAAAATTGATTGAACTTTTGAGTTAAAGTGAATTATGAGTTTATTTGAGAGAGATATAGTGTAATAATTTAATCTAATAATAGATATACATATATAATATGTTAAATTCTAAATTCCTAGTTAAAATCCACATCGAAAGTTTGCGTTTACTTAAAATCGTTTTTATATACATATTGCTTTTTTTTCTTTAAACGAAAAAGTCTGGGTGTAACATTATTCTATGATATGCATGTTAAAGTATAAAATTTCTTATGAATATTTAAAAGAACTGTTAGTCTCCCTTGTGCTTACTAACACTACAAATCCGTGTTTATCTTAAAAACTGCTACGTGAAATCCCCTAGCAGCTTTCAGAACAAGAACAAGTTTGCGTCATAAAATTCAGGTAAACTGAAGTGCATTCACTGCGTTCCTGGGTATTCAATTGCGTTGAGTGCAGGCGTGTTAAACAAAGTCGATGGAGTAGCTGAAATGCAAAAGCACTCTTGTGTTTGGACATAAAAATAAATGTAAAGTATTTCGTATGTTGCACGATTCCTTTGTATTTTTATCATGAATTAGATTTAAGTTTCCGTCAATTTTCCTTGTAACTTAAAAAATGAAAGTAAAATATTTATTTAAGCAAGAAAAAAATAAAAATATGTTTATTTTTCAAGTTTTATCTATGAGCTAGAGTGTTCTTTATCTGTTCGTATTCCGTAGTATCTCCACTTATATGTACTTTGTTTCAACATTGTAATATGATGGATTATTTTTATGTATTCCATGGGAATATATTGGGAACGGGAATATAGGATTCATATTATTAAATAGTGTATTTGATTAAGACAACAACTTCTTGCACTTGTCCGCTTAGTTTTGTCTTGATTCACGCTTTAGAATGATTTTAGCAATATATGTATGACTTAAGATGCAAGTCTTTTTTACTTTTCTGTAAAAAAACTCTTGTGTTTTCATCAATAATGGATACATGTTTTGGCATACTTTACAATAAACAAGAACTTCTCCAGGTATGGTTTTGATGGTGAAAGAATGTTATTTTTTCTTTCTGTCTTGTAGATTTCTAATTAATTCGAGATTTTTTAAGCGTGGTACGACTTGAGCAACCTTTTCGTTAGTAAAAGTTGTTGAATAAAATAAATCTGGCTTTCGTAAACATGAAAATTGAATAAGTGATAAGAAGCAATCTTTATATCTAATTTATAATGTTCGTGTGAAAATAAAACTAATATATTACTCATTTTCGTAATTGGATGTCTTTCTATAAGGCAACATCTGCAGAAAACATTAACTTCCTTTGATTCTTTCATTTAATGTCTTTTACCCTTGAAGCCAGTTTTGCCGTCAAGTGTACTGACCCGCATAGCTGCCAACCTTTACGGAATATAACCACTTTTTGTAAACAGCAATTTTTAAAATATTTTTCCAGCTTAGTAACCCCCTCCACCTACATTTTAAGTATAAAATTATTGCTTACAAAAATTACATTCCGTAAAAGTTCGAAGCTATCGAATTGAACTACCGACTGTAAGGGGTTTAGACCTGTCAAAAAGAAAAGAAAAATATTATTTTTACACATCTTTACTAATGTATTTTCTTTTTGAATTTAGTATATTTATCGTACGCATATCTAGACTAACTTTCGACAACGATCTCTTGAAATGATTCTTTACCAGTAAAACAGAACGAGTATTGGACTTGACTATAGTGAATTTCAGTGGCGGAAGAAGTTACTGATGAACATCGCATGTTTATAAAAGGCAATGCAAAAAATAAATGTAAAGAAAGTAGCCTATTTTAGTGTTTTGATAAAAATGTTATCATAAAAATATCGTGCATCAAACGCGTATTCTTATGGAGTATCACAGCTGTAAACTGTGGTACAAGGCCAAATATATTTTTGGAAAAAATCAATTTTTAAAAATGCTGCGCTGCAGAATATCTTAAAAGTACTCTGCGTTAAACGCATGTGTTTAAGCAGCAGAAAAACTTTTTTTTAACCGCTTTTAAAATTTTCTCTGTAGAATTTCGCTGATAATACATGCACAAACGACTATTTTAAGGGCAGAAATCCTCTATCGACAGATATCAACTGCTTTTTATTTTATTTTATTTTATTTTACTTATTTTAGAAGATGAAACTGCATATGCTATTAATCTATATAGCAGTGGTTCCCATACTTTAAAGCATTGTGATTCACATTTTAGAAAACTGCGATCCACTTCATCCTTGGAGAATTGAATTTTTTTTCAGGTCTTGATTGGCAAAATAAAGGACATTTAAATAATCTTTTTAATATCATTTGTGCAAATAATGACAAGTAAAACCTAGATATACGTGCAAGTTGTGTCGATATCACACACAACTAGATAGATGTGTGTCAACTAAACATTCACACACATCTAGGGAAACACTGCTTTAGAGTGTTCTTGATCTTAATGTTTTCCTTTATCAAACACCATTCTTGAATAACAAAAGCTATTTATTCAACCACCATTTGCTGAAATTAATGTTTCAAACTGATAACTGAACCAAGAATATAAAGATGTTTTTTTTTAAAGTACCAGAGTACTATTTTTTCCACACCTACTTTTTTGACTAGGTAAGTTGTGGACACTGAGTCACTTTTCATACAGTATTTATGAAAGTGAATTATATTAAGAACTAGCTGAAGTACCCGTTCTTCGCACGGGAATGAATGGACTTTTTGATATTACGATTTGTGGTGATTACTATTCATTGTAATAAAGAGATATAGCAAAATGGATATCGCATTGTATTGTGTTCAATAACCATGCATACCGAATTTCAAGGCAATCGTTTGTACGGTGCAGAAGGCCATGCGGCGTAGCGCAATCTAGTGGAGAGTTTTAGCAAAACGGATACGGCGGAAATATTCTTCGCATTCAGATATCGATGAATACGAAATTTCAGGACGATCGGCTGGACAGCCCTGACGACGCGACATCTAGTGGCAAATTATATAGGAAAATGGATAGCGCCAAACTCTTCCCCGTGTTCAAATATCTATGTATACCTATTTTCATAGCGGTCAGTTGCACAGTCAAGAAGTGATACACTGCAGCGCGATCTAGTGGTTAATTAAAGTAATGATTTGCTACAGTGCCGTCAAGTGGCGAGTTATAGCAAAATGGATAACGCCAAAATATTCTCATTGTTCAAATAGCTATGTATACTGATTTTCATAGCGACCGTTTGAATGGTCAAGAATTTGGCCTGCTGCAGCGTCATCTAGTGGCGAGTTAAAATAATAATGCATTGCAGTGTCATCTAGTGGTGAGTAACATCAAAAGGAACGCAGTTAGAATATATTCTTCGTGCTCAAATGTGTAAGTATAAAAAATTTTATGCCGATCGGTCGAACGGTATAGAAGTTGATGCTTTGCAGCGCCATTTAGCGGCAAGTTACAGCAAAATGGATAGTGAAAAATATTCTCCGTGTTCTAATATTCGCGTGTACCAAATTTCATCGAAATCGGTTGGACGATATTCGCATAGCAAACGGCTAAACGGAATTTCAACGTTGAATTCAACGTTGTGCTGCGGCACCAAGTGGCAAGTTAAGGAAAACGGATAGCATAAAAACCTTCTCCATCATAAAAGACTTAGGTGAACCAAATTTCATCGTGCAACGGTGCTCAACGGTGCTGGAGTTTTTCAACCTCATAAACACATACCAACATTCATTTTTATCTATAACCAGTGTTATCATATATACCAGTCTCAAATAAAATCCAGTTTCAAATCTAAGCCTCGCCAAAGTGCCAACATACGCCATTTTGCAAGAGTTTTTTCAGGGAATCATTCGAAGCATTGACTTAGCAGCAATCAATATGGGAAATGGTTCGACCGACAAAGAGTAGCACGCATTTATTTGAAAATTGGAATCCCTTAATACAGAGGATTTTTTTTTTAAATTATCAACTATAATGTGTTTTATTCATCGTTACTCCGATGTACTAAATGAGAAGATTTCAATTTTCTGAAATTTGGCGGAATTCCCCCAACTTAAATCAATGTACTCAATTGGCGAGAATTCTGAAGTTAGATCGCTTGAAATCCCTTAATAACTGCATTATTTCTTCACGGATCATTAAAATCTAACGCTGTATTCTAATAAAACCTTTGCACTTGTTTTCAAAAATCTATTTCCTTAAGCTCTCAATAAATTGCGCCAAGCTGAAAACTGTGCAAACCGCTAGAACTCACTTACTCAAAATCCATATTTCAGCCATTTTATTTTTTCGCCAAACTAAAAAAATTTGCACATTAGCCTCGGAAATCTTCAATTCTTATTGTTTTGCGTGTAAAGCATTACATTCCTGCTCTGATTTCCCATGCACACGATATTATAATTTAAAAAAAAAATAACCTTACGAATATAAACTAACAAAAAAAAAATCATTATTATTCTTTTATTTTTACTTTGAGAATTTAAAACATTTTATTCGGCAAAATTGCCACACATGGCAACCACGATCCTTATTTCACACTTTTTTCACTACAGGGGTTACCATTACGGAAAGCTTTTTGCGTGAAGAGCATAAAAAATCTCTTAAATTCCGGGAACGGGTGGACTTTCAAAGTTTTAAAGTGGACTACGATTTATTCTATATTATTTTACATATCTGTGCTAAATTTCAGGCCGCTAGGTCCATTTTTGTGGATTTGTATACGAATCAAATCCACAAACAAACAAACAAACAAACAGAATTTCATTTTTATTTATATGATATGCCTGACGGAAATTGTAAAACTATTTCAGTGAGCAATTTTAATAGATTTCAATTCCGAAGAAGTGTTTTATGGGATAAGTAGAAAAAATACAGCACACTACTGGATTTAACGCCCTTTCCAAAATAATAGAATAAGGACACTAATAGCACAACAGTCCCCTGTGACTGAAATGTGACCACACAATACTGTCACAATACAGTTACAAACAGTCGCCGCGACTCGCAGCAAAGTCACGCCAGAGTCGCTATGTCTTCTCGCTGTGTATTCACATTGCGACCGTTCAGAGAAGTGACTTTGGGACAGTTTTGCGACAGCGAAAAATTCGGGGGAAAAGAGTTACCGATAACATGCACTAGATGGCAGCACCAAACTCTCAGGCAAGAAAAATTTCAGGTACAGTATCGAACCCTCGAGCCTATGGTTAGTAGGCCAGCGTCTTACCTCGACGCTGTGATTACCTTGCTCAGGATCCTTTAAAAGTAAACTGATTGCTGCAATAGCCAATTCTGTCATGGCTTCTTTTGGAAATTTAAAATTTTTCTGCAGTATTTTATAAATGGAGGGAAAATAACATATTTAATAATTATAAATTAAAAATCCTGTAAATCTTTCTTTTTCCACATAAATTATTTTCAGGAGATAATGTGCTGTTTTATTTAATTATTCATCCGAAAAAAACTAATGATTTATTGAAATTTTTTATTCGGTTATGAGAAAGAGAAATAAATTTTTAATGTGCGACGTGTGGGGTTTGATATATATAATGGTATGAGGGATAAGATTTATATTTTTGCTATATTTTGCCTAAAAGGCATTTCATATAAAAATAAATAAAATTAATTGGAAAAGCATGCATTAGATAAAATAAATAAAGTATTTTTGACTTTTAGACCCATAGTTTTACCTCAAATTTTTACTAGTGGAACTTTCAAACATACCAGGGACGTATTTAAAGGGGGGGGCATTTGAAAACTTAAAGCAATTTTTAAAAAACAGCAATTTTGAGACATTTGTATTTACTTTAGTAACAATAAGTCTGAAAATACCGGAACACCCCCCCATCCGAAATTTAAACCTACATTGGCTATCGGAACATATATGCCATGGGGATATACGAAAGAAATTGTTAATTTTACTCACAGATACTTAGTTTTCACCATTGTGACTCAACTCTAATATTTTTAAGAATGATATATTTTTTTATAAATAATATTGTCATGTTTAAGCGAAATAATTTAAAAATTAATAAATTAAACTAAATTCCACTACTACATAACTGCGAGATTTTATTGAATTCCTATTTTCGGAGTTATTTATTAAATGTTTCACGAAAGAAATTGCCACAAAATATAAGAAAAAATGAGTCTGTTTCCAAAGTCGCAAAAGCGGCCAGTGTGACGTCATTTAGAAGTCCAAAAAATCAGTAGTCACAAAATAGTCACACAGTGACTTCACAGTGGAGTCACTGAGCGACCGATCACATACTAGGCACATGGTGACTTCACAGTGGAATCCCATACCGACCGTTCACATACTAGTCACATGGTGACTTCACAGTGGAGTCACTTAGCGACCGATTACATACTAGTCACATGGTGACTTCACGGCGACGTCACCTGGTGACTGGTCACAAATAAACTTCACAGTGACCACACAGTAGTCACATCACTCACATGTCACAATGTGACTTTTATGTGACTGTCCTGTGACAATTGTGACCCTCTGTGACGTCACAGCGGCTCTTTTGTGACCATCTATTCTATTAGGGGAAGACAGATAGGGGCGACATATAGATTAGGATACATTGTCAAACATAATGAAATTATGTTGAACTTCCCAAAAAGTAAAATTATGAACACTAGTAATGATACACATAGATCATGATACACTTTTCATCGCATTGCAATGGGGAAGACAAATATAGCTGACGTATGGATTACGGTACACGCAATGAAACAAGAAAGATAAATAGGTCCGACGTATGGAGAATGATTCACTTTCCAATATAAGGCAGAAAAGAACACAAACAGGGCAGACGCATAGATAGTGGTGTATTTTCAATCATAATGAAACAAGAAAGACAAATACGGACCACTCATAGATTATGATAAACTTTTCAATATAATAGAACTTGATATAAAAATAATGCTGACACACAAGTTATGATGTACTTTCCAACATAATGAAGCAAGAAAGAGAAATATGGCCGACGCATAGAATATACTACGCTTTTAATGTACAGTGCTTTAGTGCGTATTCAGCATATGAAAGTGTTTCAGATTTTTTTCCAATTGACCGCAATCGTATATAATCTCGAGATTTCGGGAAAACAAATATTAACCAATAATATTCTTATGAAGCCACAATGTCCTTTTTGTAAATGTTTGAAACAGCAAGCATTACGCTGTTAATAAAAGTAGTCAACATTACACCATAATATGGTACTGAACAAGCTGCATGTCTATGGAAAAACGTTGAACCATGATTTGGTGCTTAAACATCAATGGGATCAAATCATGGTGAAACATTTTAACATAAAAAGGATGCAGCTAATTTAGTTCCATTGTATGGTGAAACGTTAAACTACTTATATTAAGGTGTAGAGTATAAAAACCCTGATAAAATCTAAGTAAGAGTCCCAGATAAGACTTCATTAGTTAACATTTTATTATACTTACAATTTTCTATTTATAACACATTCAAGATAAACAAGATTTGTTCAACTGTACTGTTTTAAAATAATACGTGTCTTTTAACTAGATTTTTCTTTTTAAACTGAAATCTGTTCAGATTAGATCATATGTTCTAATGTTACACAAATGAGATTTCTTTACCAAAATAGTCCATAGAGAATACAACAGAAAAATAAAAGACGGTTCTTATCACTTCAAATCCAGATCCAATAAATGAGAAATAATATCTTTTTGGCTTTTACAAATCCCTTATCGTAATATCCATCGGAAATTCCTTTCAGAGAGAAAATTTCTGTAAAGGTTATCAAAAGAAACAGATACAGCAGTATTAACGAGCCATGTAACCAAAGTGGCATTTTCTCTCTGTAATTTAAGTGGCTAAACCTTCAACGTGTAATGAGATGAACACTAAAAAATGCCTTAACGAGCTTATGTGTTTAGCGTATTATAGAAGTGTAACTTAAAAAGGACGTTATGTAAGGACCATGCTATATTTAAAGTATTTATGTAGGGGAAAATATTTATGTCATAGCTTTGTGTTTTACAAATATATTTAAAAAGAACTATTTTGATGACATCCATAAAAGCTTTGTTGAAAGAAATGGCTTAAAATCTTCCTAAGATAAAATTTATGTCAAAGAAAGATTTATGATAATGATATTTTGCGAATAAATATAAAATGCTATGGTAAAACTTCAAAGTAATTCTTATAAACATGATAATTTCTTTTCCTGCATTAAAACAAAAAGGAAATGAGAGGAAACATACTAGCGTCATATTTTAGAAATAATCGAGGAATTCACTGATGGGAAGACTACTGGTTTTACCGTATTTTACTGCATACCTACATTTCTAATTCTATCATTATATAATTAAGAAAACAGTTTATTATTTAATTCAGAAAAACATATGTTACTTCGTATTGAATGTTATTCAGCTAATAATGCTTCTAATGAACACTTATTTCAGCTTTGTAAATACAAAATAGTTTAAGACAATGTTAAGTCTATGTCTCTTTCATTCAAAATACGTTCTTCTTGTTCCGAGCTCTTTTATCGACTGCCGTTATCTCTCAAAACTATTCTTCAAAACTTTCTTTTGTGAAACCTGTCGATATTTTTTTCATATTCACTATCAAAATTCAGATGTTGAACTAGCTCTATTACAACTGAATTTTCCATGGCTGATTGATTTTACAAAATTTCTCTTTTAATGTGTTCTATTACGGAGAGTCTCTAAGCACAGAAGTTGTCTGAAACCTAAAACCTTTTGCACATAGACATATACTATGAAATCAAACGATTTTAACTGCGTTTACGAATTACTACGAATAGCTGGAGCGGGTGTTCTTGAAGAACAACACTGATCGAGATGAAAAATCTTGCATGCAGACATTCATGAGGGAACCTCTCTTCAAGCATTCTTTAATTTTACATGAGTGAAAATTGAACTTAAAAAGTAAATAATTCTTTAAAAAAAAACCAGAATAGAATCAGACAAAGCATTTCAAAATCTGGTTGATAGAATTATCTTTCTTGTTATAAAAATTTCTATGAAAAGAAATTCTTTCGTGACGTTAGTGAAAAGCATTAGTTGATGTTGCAAATAATGCTAAGGAAAGAGTAATTACCACACATCATGCAGAAAACAAAAATAGTTTCAGCACATTGTAATTGGTATAACTTTCAAATACTTCAAATTTTTAGTAATCTTGGCATCTTACGCGAGACGTGGTATGTGAGAAAGTAGACGAAAATCTCTCTATAATACATGGTATTTTCAGATAATTGTCCCCTCCTAGTGCTGATCTTTAGCATTACTGCTTCATTTCTGTGATCAGATGAAAATTGACGTTTTTAAAGTTGGTATGCCTCTTGACGTATAACAATGGTATATTGATATTACATGATTTCTAATATCACACAAAATACAGCAAAAGTGGTTGAGTTTGTGCTTATTGCGAGTTTGTTGAACGGCAGTAAGCATGAATTGAAGCAAAAGTGCTTGAATTTCGCGTTCATTACTCATGTGGTCAGTGTCATTGCAAATAATTTTGTAGGGGTTCTAGGAGAGATATGTCGATAAACTACCAAACTAAGTATCGGTTTTTACCAACTTATTTTTTTTATCAACTAGGGGCCAAGGCCCCCAGACTCGCTACGCTCGCTTTTCGTATGAGGCATTCGGCCCCTAATAAGGCTTATTCGGAAAAAAGACATAATTTCAACAGACAAAACCCGAAGATTGGATCAGATAGAATGTTACTGAGCTACACATTGCTTGTTTCTTAGATGTTCATTGGTACATAAAAATTTAAACTTCACACTACAGTAGACCCCTCCCCCTCATAGCACGGAAGATATTTTGTTATGGGAATCCGTGTTGTACGGGTCCTCAGCTATACGCCCCCTGGAGTGCGGACTCCGCTTATAATCGCTAGAAAAATTATTTGCACTCCTCAGAAACACAATGATATTTAGTATTGCCATTCAAAAGTTATATTAATTAGGGGCCTAGAGCATAATAAAATCAGAAAATCTGTTTCAGCTGTATTTTTAATAATGTAAAACCTATTGGACACCTTGCAAATTTGCCATCCATGGCGATTTTTCATTATTTGGCGACTTGCGTACATGTAAAGTTAATAAAAGCAACGAACAGATAGGATAGCTTGCCACCAATGGCGACTTTTCATTATTTGGCGATTTACACATGCTCACAACCTTTAATTACTGTTCATTTAAGGTTACCGGAAAACCGTTATCCATATTTTCATTTATATAATCGTTTGCAGATTCGCGTACTTAGCACCACGAATTATACTATCTCGTCGCGCTAGCAAATATCCAAAGTTTACTATAACTGCTATAATGGCATAGTTAACGCCGCCAAATATTTGCGAACTTACTATTTGAAAATTGTCCACTTTGTGTAACACATTTTGAGTTACTTATTTCATATTATTGTAACCTATTTATAGAAAAAAACAGGTGATGCCTATTCTACAGCCTATGAAATATTGTAACAATAGATTAAAGCTGTTGTGAACTAATAGTATTTAAATATATGTAAAAAATACATGTGAAGCATATTCTGTAGCTCACAAAATATTGTAACAATAGATTAAAGCTGTTGTGAACTAATAGTATTTAAATATATGTAAAATTATGTGGCAGACTTTTATGTCGCATTTTTGGGACACGTTTTTCATACAATTTTAAATAAAGGGGGTGAGAGATAAAATGACATAGTCATTAATAGAGAGAAAATCCGCACAGAAAAATGCACAATTCCAACTGAATGAAAATTTCAAAACCTGATTTTCAGATGTATTCAGCAGACGATAAATTACGATAAATTGCGCCAAGCATTAGAATAATCTCCTCAAAATCGCACAAAACCGTTTAATTTTTCGCCAAATTAAAAAGTCGCACATTTTAGTCTCAGAAAATTTCTAAATAATATTTTTCTTTTGAGTATAAAGCATTTCATTCCTGCTCTGATTTCCCATGCACACGATCTTTTAATTTGAAAACAGCCTTACAAATAATCTAGACCATAAAAAAAATCGTTATTCTTTTATTTTTACTTCAAGAGTCTGAATCATTTAATAAACTTGCCGAATGTGGCAACCTAGATAAGCTTAAAGGGCGCTTTTTCCACTGTGGGGTTACAATTACGAAATGGCGAAAAGCAAAAATTAGCCTTTTGCGATACGTTTTTTATCGATATCTCCTAAAATAATTCGAATTTTGAAAAAATCGCTTCGAGGTGTGTCGGGAACTGTCATGGAAAATTTCCGTACAAAATTTGGTAGGTCTACGATCACCGCGAGACACATTCAAACAAACTAACTAACAGTTTACACATTGTTTTATTAATATAGAAGAAAGATAGTTTTTATTTTGGCGTAAAATGGGCGTAATTCTAACTCATGTTTCTAAATTTCACGCGATTCTAGATACTTGGAAACGCTTTGTTGCAAAGGAATGAATGATTTTATGCCAAATCAGGAAACCATTATGTTTATTTTTTCAGTTTTTTATTACTATCTTCTAAAATAATTCGATTTTCAAAATTTAAGTCAGCTTAGAAGGTTCCTCGGAATTTTTCGTATCTGTGGGCACCTTAGTCGAAACTCAAATCCCCACGGTTTAGGGGGAGATACGACAACAAGCTGTTGACAGCGCCAGCGACAGCTGCCTTTACTTTTTTTTAGAATAGAGAGACTATATTATCAACGTCTTACTTTTGCCAACTGGGTTTGTGTAATTTTGTCAATTGTGTCTGCAATACAAAGTAAATTATAATTTTCATGATCTTTTCTTTTACCAAGTTTGAAAACTAGGTATCGAATTTTGCCAAAATTAATAGAATTTGTAAATTTTAGGGATAGGAGAGAGGCTCTCCTCCCTTCCCCCTCCCCTTCAACAAAGGCCCTGGTTGTCATGTAGGAAACACTGCACAAATTGCATCAATTCTTATGTATTTTTATAACAAAATTTTACAGTGAACCATTTGGATTTTGAATAAAACTATTCGAAAATTCCTTTCTGCATTATAAATTAAAGAAAAGAATTAGACAATTCTATTTATTGACGCCATTGTTCAAACTGGCGTTTGAAGAACACTGATATAACTGAATTAAAATATGCGGTACTTGCAGTGAATGCTTTACATTTTTATTCATGATAATTTACAATTGAGCCCATTAAAGCCCAAGTGGTGTAAATCCAGTTTTTCTTTTATTCTGTTAGGATCACATAACTGTTCAACAAAAGCCATTCTATTAAGAACATAAACGGTGTAAGTTCTAACTCCCTCAGTAATCGTGTAGGTATCAGCACTACTTGCTGTGTAATGCTCACTTACTATGATAAGCCTAATAAAACCTGTAAAATTTCAAAACTAGAAAAATGTGATTGGCACCACTTGGCCCAGCAAACACAGTCCTATCGGATAAGTTTTGGGCCGACACTGGCATGCCGGCGCAGAATGTGCCGGTGCGATATCGCTCACGCGGTACCGAAAACGACAAAATTGCGTCCGCCTGGGCGTCTGTCGGGCCGAAAGGACGGGGTGGTTCTGGTTTGGTGTCGGCAAAAACGATAACGGCGTCGGCCCAGCCTTGTGCCACTTTTGAACCAAAACCATTACGTTTTTGGTGTGGTATCGGCAACGACAAAATATCGAAAACCGGCCAGCACCTTATTTATTTCCAAAATACCCTAATTAGCTCCGTAGTTAGTTCTCTAGGGTATTAATCTTCAAATTAAAGTAATAATAATTATTATTATATAAATGACTTTACACCACTAGGACTAAATTTATTTAAAATATCTAATTAGCAAAATAGTTTGTTTTTAAGAAAATATTTGATGAATTTAAGAAGGAAAGCTCTTTTTAAAATTAACCGTATTATTTTTTTATGCATCAACCAATATTTTACTTTTTTTAAACGTGTTATTATATGTTTGTCAGACCATATACATTTTTTTAAACAAAATATTAGGCTCAACTAGACAATGTTCCTTTTTTTTCCAAAAATTTTTTAGAAGCCAAGAAAATTTATAATTTTCCAGAACCAAAGATTATAAATAAACATTCATGCAATGCTAAAAAAAGAGAGAAAAAAATAAAGTTATACAACATGCTTTTTTAAAAAAATGTTTTAATTTATTTTTTGTTAAGTTATGTCATAATACAAAATAAAGTTGCCTTTTGATTTTATATATTATTTTAAAGAAGAATGTAAACAACATACGTTAAAAGAAATTAAAATATTGGCTGATTCTACAAATAAACGGTTAATATCATAAAAACCTTTTCTTTTCAAAATAATTAAACATTTTCATATACCAACTATATTTTCATATACAAATTATTTTGTTTATACTTAATAACTAAGTATTTTTGGCAAAACTAAGTATTTTTTGGATTTTAACTAAGTATTTTTGGCAAAATTAGCCCCAGTGATGTAAGGTAATTTATATAATAATAATGATTATTTTTAATAGGTTGATTAGTGCTAAACTATATATGAAACTAATAAGTATTAATAAACCATGTTTATTATTAGAAGATACTTACTTTAAGTAAATATTTTATATTACTGAACTTTTACAGTTTATGATTATCCTTTAGTAGAAGAAAGGAACTTTCTATAACAGAATATACTTATTTTTTTCTGTTGTTTTGAGTAATATGAAATTAAGTACTTAAGTAGAAACATTTTTCAATGCAGTATGTAAATTATTTATTAAAAATACCGTCTGCTTGTTTATTAATAGTTTCCAAGTTTGCTTATTTGAATTATAAATTTCATTTTCGCATTATTTAGAAATAATTAGCAGTTTTGAACTACATCTTATTTTAGTAGTCCCTGAGATAACATAAAAAAAATCTAGCTAAGAAAAAATACAAATTCTTAATATATACTTAAAAATCAACTTACCCCTTTTTAACTGTCGTGAGAACTTGGCAAAATGAAAACCAAAAAGCACTAACCACATTTAGACAACTTTAAAATTTTTGTCTAGTTGAGGTTAATACCAGTTAGTCTTTAGAAAAAAATCACAGTTTATCCAGAGAAAACTACAACAAAGTCCGATCTAACTGACGTAAGAACTTAGCCTATTTAAAACTAAAAAGCACTAACCACATTCAGACTATTTAAAAATTTTTGTCTAGCTGCAGTCAGTGCCATTTAGTCTAGGGAAAAAAAAATCGCAATTTATCCAGAGAAAAATGCAGGAAACTCCACCTTCATTGCTCTGAGAAAACTCAAAATCCACGTTACTGAAAAGTTTACGTTGCGAGATGATTTCTGTTACAGCCTTGGAATGGAATGGACATGGACAGGCAAACGAAAAAAAAAAAAAAAAACAAAAAAAAAAAAAACAACTTCCGCTCTTCGATGACTGAATGACCCTGTGAATAGGGGACCCAAAGAATAGGAAAGGTCCATTTCGTCTTCCTGCCTAATACTGTGGTTCCTACAAGGGGTGGAAAGCTCCTAGGAATGCACTGTGCTACATGTTGTACGCGGACACGGGGTAATTGGAAAAGAAAGTCCGAGAGATTTTAGCTTTTAAATTATTCACTTTAAATTAGATCGCGTGGAAAAAAACAAAACAAATTAGTGTTATTCTACTGCAAAATAGTTTATACTTCAATATCTGCAATGAATTAATCAATTAATTTTTAGAAAGATAAAGTACTATAATCAGCAAAAAATGGTTACTTTTATTCATTTTTAAGGAGATAAGAGCATTAAATTTTATTTAATTTGTAACAGCATTTTACAATGTTGTAGCAAAACATGATTTTGGCGTAATTTTTACTATTATTTTATTTGAACAGAAACATGACAAACATGTTGTTCAAATAAATGCTATTAAATTAATTATTCGTAGTTATAATTTTAAAATGGAACTATTATTATTTTTTTTTCAATTTATAATTATTCGGTATAGTGAATTAAAACTTTTATTTATGTATTTAATTTTATTATTATTTTTTTTTAACAACAGCAGCTAATGTATTATAAAAAAAAAATTCCTTAACTATAAATTATACTGATATTTTTTTATTTTTATGGAAATACTAATGAAAAGGCATTTTTTCTACTATTTTAATCCAATTTAATTTCAGAATGTTTTGTTGTTTTGTGTTTTTTGTAAGGCAAAAACGCAGGAGTTAATCCTTAGGGCGTCGGTGCCCTGAGCGGAAGAAGGCTTCTAGCGTTTGTTCCAATATATAAAACAATTAATAAGCAATAAAATTGGGGTTGAACAGTAATTATAATATCTATTTATTCCCTAATTTTATAAAAATCAACCATATTTCCTTCATTTTATAAATATTAGATAATGTTTTGAATTTATATAAAATTTATAAAATATCTCCAATTTTTGTTCCAGAATTGGGGTTACAACGGTGATTTGTCCTCAATTCTGTGTTCAAAAATCTGGTTAATTTATATAACCCGTATTCACATTACATCTGGAGAAAATCACCCAACATCCAAACTGTAAATTGACAGATGCGCGGTAGACCTGAACCCTGGACCTTCATACTTCAACCAGCGGCGGATCCAGAAAAAAAAATTCTGGAGGGGGCACAAGACAATTTTTGTCACATTTTCTTATAGAATGACTTGAATTTACAAAACAAGTCAATGCTCTATAGTGTAAACTTCATTCGTCTGGGGGGGGGGATGGGGCTCTGTATCCGTCAATGACTTCAACCATATTCGGTGTCTTATCCACTCGGCCATGGTGGGCTCCTTTTGTGAACTTTTAAAATGCAGCGTTTAATGTTCTGCATTGTATGTATTTTATTTTTAATAAATTAATTTTATTGTTATTTTTAAATTGGGAGTACTTAACAACCATCACTTTATATAAAATGAAATTTATAGTCATATAATTATTTCAGGGTTGCGAATAACTAGACAGAAACTGCCCCAATTGAGGGGTGGGGGTGGGCGCTTAGAAACCCCTTCAATACTAAGTCATAAAAAACTGGTTAACTTATCTAACGCATATTCACAATACACCTGGAGAAAATCACCAACATCTAAACTGTCGATTGACAGATGCGCGGTAGACCAGAACCCTGGACAGGACGTCAAGTAAATTAACCAGATAGAATGATTCCCCCCCTCCCCTCCTCTTTTCGCATGTGAAGGAGGCACTTGAATCCTGCGGGCTCAAAACATTGTAAGTAGTAAGTATTGAAATCATAAATTAAAAAGAATTACCATAACAATATATATGTGCTGCTTGTGCTGGCTTTATACCTTTCAGTTTAGAAATTACACTTCTGGACCGATATCGGTTTTGACGTTTGGTGCAGTACATCGCCAAAATCACATCTTAACCCTAAAAGGCAAGCCGCTATCGGACCGTTGCATGCCCGAAATCAACTTTTATTTGCCTACGCCAAATCGTTTTGCCAGCACAGAACCGACACCGTCCCAATTACCATTGTGCCAATGCCGACATCGAAACGGTACTGCCGATGACGGCCCATCCCTAACCCGATACGGCTGTGTTTGCTGGGGGGCTTCAAGGGGGTCAATTAATATCAGTCGGCTTAAAACAGATTAATTTAGAAGATTAGTGTACCGCACAAAACTACAAAGAAACAAAAAAATTCTATACTATTTACAAAATGAAGCATGTTTTGAATGAAAATTTTTATGGTCACATACACGTGTCTAATGGGAAAAGTATTCTCAAGTCAGGGAAAAAAGAGAGCGATTTCTCAGTTCCCGTAACGTCTTATGCTCACGTCGTCTCTACATTTTTTCCATAAAATGATGAACACAACCAACACAATAACATAGAGCAAGATGTGCCAAATAAATAAATAATAATAATAGAAGAAAAGGAAATATTTTTTCATTGGAATGCTTACACATTCTTGTGACAGGGACATTGGACAAAGATGTCGAGTACGTTGTTTCTAAAAATAACGTGATGGGGGGGGGGGTTGGAAATTCCATGCTTCTTACCAGATTATGTTGGGGAAATAATGCATTTTGCCCCAAGAAATTTTTTATTTCTTTCTGAAATATGTGTTCTTTAAGAGCATTGGACCAAAACAAGCGAAGTCTTTAGTAAAAGTATTTCTTACAACTTAGAGAAACATTCGCATACATTCGAGGTTTATTTCTTGTAAAACGCATATGTAGGACCTGAAATTAAACGGATAAGCAAAAACAAGATTTGTTGTTACTTACAAGTAGTACATGAATGTATACCACTTAAGTATAGTCATTTTTGTGCTCCACGAAATGAAATATTAAATTTTTTCTTTAATAAAGCTAACTAATGAGAATTTCTATCGTAATAAGATATACGGTAAAACAAATCTGATGTGGACAACACATGACTTTGTAAAAAACACACATAAGAAGTAAAAGGAAAGAGGATACGCGTTTCGTTTCGAAACGCGTTTCGAAATGCGTATCCTCTTTCCTTTTACTTCTTATGTGTGTTTTTTACAAAGTTTTTTAATTACTTTATCGTTTAACACCAGTATTTTGAGTGTTTTTTCAACACATGACTTCCTTGCAGGTCTATTAACCCTTTCTCTCCCAAGCTTTGATTTGGAATGCTTGCTCAAAATTCTGGAAACGCCCGAGAAATGTTTTTGTATGCTTTCCCCCACGAAACACGTTTCTTTTGGAATTGTGTAGTTATATCTCTGTCAAAACAGGAGTGCAAAGAATCAGTGGGAGTGCCTCCCCCGAAGGATTGAAAAGCACACGTTCGTAAATGCAGCTGATCACCGTGTGATCACCCAAAGGGGGAAGGGGGTTACATTAGCAAACACGAGAAAGGGGTTTTTCACACTTGACACTTGTAAATGGATGTTGCAAAGCGCGGAGGGGGGACGAAGCTTCGTCTTGGAGTAAGGCCGGATCTGGGTACGTGCATTTTGAGCCGGTATGGGTGGACTGAAAGCGAAAAGGTTAAATCAAAAATATTTTCGGTTTGCTTCATCTAAACTTATTTTGTTTGAAAGAGATAAAATACTGTAGTAATAGAAATGTTAAGCGATTTCTCGCCAAATATTTCCGATATCGCCAAGCTGGGTTCAATTTGAAAGATTTCCTTCTGACACTTAATTTGGCGATATTTCACAGACAGCCGACAAGCTTGAGATACTTTTCTAGATTTTGGGGATAGCCAAAGTAGTAATTGACCACAGACTCTCAATGAATGGAATGCATCCATACACCTTAATGTATTAAAGTCATTTGGCTTCCCTGTAATTAAATTATCCAGTCGATTGCAATAAAAAAAGAGATGCACAAATTAGATGTTACAATACTTCTAAATATAAAATTACAAAAATTCTACGGTTAAAAGTTTTAGTCATGTAAAAATCAGAATAATTTTTGGCGCCAAATTTGGCAATATTTCGGGAAAACTCGCCAAGATCAACGACAAATGGCGAGATTTTGGATATGGACCAAAGAATGACAGACTATCCCAAAATCTGGCGATATTTTGGCCATGGACCAAATGACTGACTATTGCCATATTTGGCGATATTTAGGAAAAACTCACCACGGTCGATGACAAATGACGAGATTTTGGGCATGGACCAAACAATGACTGACAGCAGATGTAATATATTGAAGATGTCCATAGGCGTTAATGTATTGAAATATTTGAGGGTGGTCTTGTAAATAAACTCTCCAGTAGATTGTAACCAAAAATCGACATGCACAACTAGGTATTACAGCAATCTTATATATGAAATTTCAACATTCTACGACTAATAGTTTTTGAGATTTCAGAGTTAAATACATACACACGTACACCAACAGTCGCTAAGCTTGGCGTCTTTTGGCGTAATTCTTGAGGGAGGCAAGTGACCGTGGTCGGACCATCATCTAACTATATGGTAGGACGGTATTGTACTTGAAATGGATGAATGTCCCTAAAACTGCCATTTAAAGTAAAGTGTTGAAAATCTTGAGTATTCCTGTGGCAGCACTATAAGTGATAGACATTTTCTTCGATGGAAACATTCATTTTGTAACCCTTAACAGCATGTATCACTTCCGAGTCATTTGAACTAGCCTAATACTTCTAAAATACGCATAATGAATTTCTGCCCATACAGCGTAATCTTTTGGACGGCTCTGTAGATAAACTATCCAATCGAATGGAACAGAAATGGCGGGTGCCTAACTAGATGCTACAACAATCCTGAGTATGAAGTTTCAACATTCTACGTCCAATAATTTTTGAGCTATGCGAGTTTAAAGAATTTCGGCCCATTGGAGATCTTTTGAGTGTCTATAATGTAGCAGAGTGTAGCAGAACTATAAATGATAAAGACACTTTTTTCAATGGAGAAATTCATTTTGCAACCCTTAACAGCATATATCACTTCTGAGATGTTTAAAGTAGCCTAATACCTCTAAAATATTCTTTAATGCATTTCTGCCCATAGAGCGTAATGTACTTCAAATCTTTTTGGGCGGTCCTGTAGATAAACTATCCAGTCGATTGGGACCAAAAGGGTACATTCACAACTACATGTTACAACAATCCTAAATATAAAATTTCAACATTCTACGACTAATAGTTTTGAGATATGCGAGTTACATACATACGTACGTACAGACGCCATGGAAAAACTGGCCAAAATAGACTCGCCGCTGGTCAGAATGAGTTGCAGACGCGTTTATATGAGCGTGCATGCTAGCTTACGATGAGATGCATCGAAAAAATTCTTAAAATTAAATTTAGAGGCAGTCAAAATCGGTTTTTTCGTCGAAATTTGGCCCCGAAATTTTTCGGGATCACATTACTTCCTTATACTGCGTACAAGGAAGTAAAAAAAACTAAAAAAGACACTAAATTTTACAAACTTAAGTTTTAACCAACTTCATAAAAGGAAAAGTGCTGGCTTATGTTTGGACAAAACAAATCAGCGATGGTTCGGGTTCTACCACTATTGAATTTTTTATAGTAAAAGAATATCATATTGAGTAGTGTTTTCTTCTTATTTTACCGTATATTGTAGGGGAGATCGGGGCACATTGGTACACATTGCAAAAAATTGTCTTCTTTTATGATGAGCCTCCAGATGTCCCAAAATTTTAAACTATGTACTGAAGAGTGTTTCTTAATTCTGCAATGTGATGAATCATTTTGAAAAATTTTGCTGTAGTAAAATCAGTCGCATGTAGTTCAGGAAATAATATTTTTTTTGTACCAATGTACACCATGATGGGGTAGATTGATACAATGGCAAGGTACTTTGGTACACTTACAAGAAATAATCGTTGTGAACTTTACACTGGTGTTAGTAACAGAAATTGGGATACAAAAATGAAAAAAATATTTAAAATACATTAATATTAATTTGAAACCGCAGGACAAAACTTAAGGGAAAAGATAGCATTTTTATACAATTAATGGACATTATAGTCTCTTAACTCAACAGGAAAAGATAATAATGTTGCAGTTCTAGCAGTACCCACCACAAAATGTAGTCTGTGGAAGGATAAAACATGCATCTGAAATATCAATAATGCTACAATCAAGCTGTTTAGGGAAATAAAATATTGAGCAATCAATTTTTTTTTTCTTAAATTTCTTTCTCTTTCTTTCTTTCTCTCATCTGTATCCTAAGCTTCAATCTGGCCAACATATTAAATAAAGCTCATCCTGCACCAAATTTTACTAACACATAATTACTGTGATATTGGATCTACCACAGTCGTATATTTTGGGGGAGATAACTTCGTGTACGCTTTTTCATGAGGGCAGTCACCAATGCTGCTATCTTCATCTCTGGAGACTATAGTAAATATACTGTAACAATGCAGAAATTACCGTAAACTGGCTTTAATATGAGGAAATAATGTAAATAAGAATGTTATACCAATTTATAGTCTATTATGGGACACATTGGTACATGTACCAATTCCAATTGGTAATGTACCTTTAAGTTGTTTGGTCCAGTCCCAATAGGACTGTACCAAACTACCCCGGTAGCAGATTTCTTAAAGAAAAACATGGCTGACATTTGTTGTTTACATTGTAGGTCAAGACAGTGCAAAAAATAAATGTCAGTAACATATATTCTATATATATATATATATAATATTAAAATGCTAAAGCAGCTAGCGACAGACTCTGGAAGTCGTTTCTGATGCAGTTTGACCATGCGCTTTGACCATAACCCTCTCCTCGACCAATAAGCAACCAGAATAAAAGCCTGTCTCCACACATAAGTACGGCTTTTCATAAGGTATTACGTCATTTTTACGTCATATTAAAAAGCATGAAAAAGAATTAAGTCGAAATGTATTTCGTAAAGTTCATAAACTTTAAAATTGCTAATACGATCGCGTGGATAAAAGGAGTTTAACCCTCCGTTAGGCGCGTGGACTGCGATCGTAGCGTAAGTCAAATTTCCTATGTTGATATTCGAGCATAAGTCGAATTTCCTATGTCAATTTCATATCTAAAATGTAGTTCCATAAAAATGAATGATGTCTTATACAATGATAGCTTTCTCATATTTTTTTCTAATTTTGCGTTTTTTTTCAAAAACTACTCAGCTTTTGACAAAACTAAAATAGGCAATTTAGCCATTACTCGAATACTCTTTTACCTGGTGTGTGTACCTGGTCTACGATCGTAGTCCACGCGCCTAACGAAGGGTTAAGATTTCAGGTGATGCGTTTTTCGGAAATGATATAAATAGCTGTAATCATTTGGTAGTTTTCTTTTGAAAGTATCAATTTGATGATGTCAGATTCTGAATCAAATGAGCACAATCACCAATTACTTTCGCCTCCACTTTCACCAACCAAAAAACCGCCTCACTTTCGCGAGTTTTACAGTCATGGGTTTGAGGAGTTATGCACAAGTTTCAACGCACCCAAAAGAACAAATGAAAACGAAAGGGGACAAATTAGCGATAAACGCACCAGTTAAAGATTTTGAAGACACTTAATTATTAAAACTATATTCATTGGCACCCCCCCAACAAAAAAAGAATAATGTAATAATAAAAATTCATCCAAAGTAATCTACTTACATGTTGTTCCAAACCGCTGTGTTAATCTAAGTTACGGTTTCCACATAAATAGAAAAAATTGTGATGGTAACTGCTTATGTAATGTTATCACCACCTTGGCGAGAGTGGCTGTATTTAAGTAGAAATCAACCGGATTCTACTCGGAACAATTTTAAAAATAACAGTTTTGGCGTGTTTCCCCATCGTGCGTCCAGGAGGGAGCTGCAACTTTCTCAAAGACACTACGGAAGTTCTAAAACGGTTTTTAAAAATCTAATCGCTAAAATTTTTTTATCTGAAATCGTACCTTAATTATAGCGAGGATACTTACGTTTTATCCCGGCGGTCCGCTAAGACGAGCAATTTTTCGCCTAGATAAATGCCGGCTGCATGAAGTTATTGGTGGTTCCGAATATGATTGGCAACAGTTTGCCGGCGCATTTTCTGAAAAAATAATTTACTGGAAATGACCGATTGGATAATATACGTAAGTACCCTGGCAAGGGTAAAAGAAATTTTTTGAATTCTGAAACTAACTTTTTAAAATCTAAACACTAGAATTTTCTTTCAGCCGCTGTCATATACCTTAGTAATGGTTCCCTGAGATAAATACAGCCTCTCCGAAAAGCTCCGTTTTTGCGAACGAGCAAAGTTTCACTCCTTCCCCAATTTGGCGCTATTACCTGACCCTATCACTATTGCGAACTCTGCAGGAGAAAAAGTGGCTCAAATCAAAATTTAAAGTGTTCAGAAATGACTAACATTTTCTCAAGTTGAGAAAGAAAATAAAATTTCTTTGGCGTAGCACGAGCTTTTAGGCTCCTTTCAAAAAAAAAAAAAAAAAAAAAAAGCAAACAAATTTAGAGACTTAAATAAAAACCTTTCTTATTCTAACATAAAATATACATTTCCAACCCCAGCTTTATCAGGTGTCCAAACAATAAACAGTCCCATCTAAATAAATAAAATTAGACTTTTTCTGTACATTTCTTGGAATTCCAAAATTTTGCGATTTCTATCCGTTTCAAACACCTGGGAATACGGTGCGACCCTCAAAAAAAAGTTTGTATGTCTGTCGTTCTGTCATTCTGTCTGTGACGCTTTCTTTGTTCCAGCATCACATAAAAACGACAGAAGCGAATGACATGAAATTTGGTGTCATGATGAGTGGTCACTCAACTTAAAACATACGCGTCGAATTTTTTAAAAATCTTGATTGAATTTTGATATTTTGCGAAAATCCTTGCAAACTGCGTAAATTTGTGTTCGATCATCATTTATAAACGACTGAAGCAATTCAAATGAAATTGGGTATCATGATTGGTGGTCACTCAACTTAAACTATAGGTGCCGATTTAAAAAAAAAAAATTGATTAGATTTTCAGATTTTGCGAAAATCATTTTAAACTGCGTAAATTCGTGTTCGAGCATCACGTAAAAACGACTGAAGCGATTGAAATGAAATTTGGTATCATGATAGGTGGTAATGATCAACTTTAAACAATGGCATCGAATTTTAAAAAAATCTTGATTAGATTTTGATATTTTGCGAAAATTGTTTCAAACTGCGTAAATTTGTGTTTGCACATTACGTAATTACTGGGAAGTTGAAACAATGCTATTTGGTGAAATGATAGGTGGTCACTCACCTTAAACTATAAGCATCTAATTAAAAGATATCGATCAGATTTCGAGATTTTGCGAAAGTCGTTTAAAACTGAGGGAATCTTTGCTCATGCATACGTAATAACGACTAAAGCGAATGATATGAAATTTGGTCACATGATAAATGGTTGCTCAACATAAACTAGGTGTCCAATTTTTTAAACATTTTTATTAGATTTTGATATTTTGTGAAAATTCTCTCAAAGTGCATTTATATTTCTTCAAGCATCACGTAATAACGACTCATACGAATGATACGGAATTTGGTGATAGGATAGGTAATTGCTAATCTTAATTTATAGGCGTTGAATTTTTAAAATATTTTGGTTACCGAGATTTTGTGAAAATCGTTTTAAAACACTGAAATTTTGTTCCCGAATCACGAAATAAAGACTGTAGGGAATGAAACTAAATTGGGTGACATGGTAGGTTGTCACTCAACTTAAATTCTAGGCTTCCAGTTTTTGAAAAATATTGATTAGATTTTGAGATTTTGCGAAAATTAATTCAATATGCGTCAAAATTCGTTCGCGCATCACATAATTACGACTAAAGCGAATGAAATGATACTACTTAGTTACTCTCTAACCAGTAATATTTTAACAATACATAAAAATTATAACCTCGCTTTCTTTACTTTGGCAACATACTACATCCATTGTGTGTACTCCTACAATGCTGACGAAAGTTCTTGCTTTTTGGAAATTCGCATTCAGTACTAACCCGTCAACGACGGGTACTTTAGCTAGTATGTTATAATGCACTAATATACTCTATGTAATATATTATATGTAATTCTGATTGTGAAATTACAAATAGACTTCCAAAAGATTACAAAATTAGAGTAAAGCAATGAAACTACCCCCATCAAGAAACTGCAAATCCAATTCCAGCAAATTTTCACAGAAAGAATGTTTTCAACGTTGCCAACTTTCAGTAGAGGAACTTTTAAATTAATCAAATAAAAATATGTACATTATATCAATTAGTCCTATGTACCAATGTTCCCCGATCTCCCACAACATTGAAAACTGTTAATTTTAATACTCTGCAGAAATAAAACTACGGTAAATTATAATTTGTAGATCACTGTTTCTAGATAAAATAGTACGTTAAATAGACACCATTTTACAGATCCGTATTATCTTAATAGAATTAAAAAGCCAACACACTGATCTGATTACAGTTTCTTGAAAAGCAAAAGAACAATTATTTTCTCTCTATGAAAAAAAAAAAAAAGTTTATTTCTATCAATTTAAATTGAGATCCTTCTTAAGTATGAACAGATCATCCTAAAATATCGGAAGGTCTTAGATATTATTATTTTTTCTTTTTCTTATTGAATGAGATATAAGAACATTTTTAAAAAATTTCTTTAGATATAAATGTAAGCCTCATTTAAGTTACATAGGAATATAGCTATAAACGTTCCAAATAGCTAAGCACATTTATCTCCTAATTTAAAAACTGAACAATATGTTAAATTTGACGTTTAAACTTATTCCCATTACATCTAATCGAAAAAATTCGATTAATTGAAAATTTAATCATAAGAAAGAAAAACTTAAATCTTGAAAGAGTTATAATCCATTTTACAGGTCTCTGTTAAGCTTTTAATGCCTGTAAAATAAAAATACTTATTACCACTTTGTTTAAAATGGTGTTGACACAAAATAAACTAAAATATTTTACTATTTTCATGTTCTCAATTTATTCGGCAAGCACCTTCAAGATTTTTGGACGCTTCTTTATTACAGAAAGAATGCAGTACGCCGTAGTAAAGTACAAATTTATCGAGGTGTTAGGTATTTTTGAAAGCAATTACTTAACTTAGGGCTTTAATTGTGTGTCTGCCTTATTTTTAATCTGCCCTACCTCAAAGCATTGAAATCCTGCGGCAGTTTTGCTTTGTCTTTGCCGCAGTCATTCATTCTGTTTCTTTTTGAAAAATTGACTGTTAAACATCTCAATTTGTTAAAAAAAAGCCGATAGTACACCACTCTTTGTCGTCCTCGTTCAGCTCAATTTAACAGACAGACGACGTTGTGACAGGGGCGATATTCCACTTCCCGCTTTAAGAAATAAAGAGTACGATTATGTGCCTTAAATTAAAACAAAGGGTAATTATCTTAAGTGCAAATATATATTTCGAGTTTTAGATTTTAGACATACCGTAAATATTTCTACAAAACTAGCCTTCACGGTTTATATTTTTATTTTTTTTCCTAGTTAAAAGCTACGATAACATTACAATATTATCATTTGAATACACTCATAAAATGTTGTTTCAAAATCAGTAATAAAATTTCTCAAATCTTTTTAATCTGTAGACATAAAAAGTTATTGCAATCTGTTTCTAACACTTTCTACTAGGGAATGCAATCCCGCACAGTTTTTCGCTTCGCATGATTGCGGGATTGAGATTTGTTGATCCCGCAGGATTAGTATTTCATTCAACTAAAAATTTCGGTAGAGAAAAGTAAGAAAAAGTAAGATTGAAGTTTAACTCTAATAATAATACTTTATCTTATTTGATAATTAATACAATACCTTACATAAATATGAAAATTATAGTGATGATATTCCTAATAATATACTGTTATTTCTTAGTTGCTAAAAAAGAAGAATGTAAAAGAATAGACAACGTAAAGAGACACTCGCCTTCCTAGTCTTCATCTAATTTTGATAGAGAATGCAAAAGCGCTTAACAAAAGATTTTTTCTTCTTTGTATGAAACTCTGAAGGAGACATACATTTTTTAGCTGTTAACTGAAGAAAATATCATTAGCATGGGCGGCCAAATTGTTGTTAATGGAGGAGGGAGGACAAGTCAAGGGTTCTGTCCCAGAAAGATACAATATTTAGTGTTGAAGCACTTCTGCGTTTTACCAGTACGTAAATCATAACAACATGGGAGCTAAAGGGAACTAATACGCCTACCTGTCAATAGGTATGAATACCAATGATCATTGGTTCTTATTGTTCATCTTCAAGATCACTGATCCTTATTGTTCATCTATGCAAAAATTTTTGGTCAATTGATGATCGGGAAAGAGGCATGAAATTCTAATAAAAATAATTTATTTTTCAGTTTCAATCCCGCGGGATTACAGTCTTAATCCAGTGGGACTAGTCCCGCAAATATTTGTGCAGGATCCCGGTCACGCGGGATCACATCGGATTCCATTCTTTACTTTCTACAAAGGTTGAAATGTGTTTATTCTTTCAGTTTGTCTGTGTGTCCATCAGTCTGTCCGTCTGTCAGTCCGTTTGCGCTCTAACAGCCATAGCTATGCACCGACTACTACGAAATTCGTACATGTTATTTTTATGTTCAGTACAGTAAACCCTATATTTCACAAATGCACCTAAAAGAATTCCAATAATTTAAGCTCTACTCGCAGACATTGTTTAAAACGTATTTTAGAGAATAAAGTGTGTTTCAAACAAAACAAAATTGATAGATTTTGTATTACAAAAGAATGCTCTCCAACAAAAATACTGTTTGCAGCATTCATAGTTCTGCAGTAGCACTCAAAAAATTCAAATACATTAAGCTCTATTCCAATGCATTAAGCTATGTATTCGAATATTTCAAACAAAATTGACGCATATTAATAGGGATTACAAATAAATTTTCTTCTTCATGAAAAATAGTTTATGTAGCATTTATAGTTATTCATAAGCACTCAAATGCAGTACACAAATACATTAGAGTCTACCGCAGTTTGGCGATATTCATTCATTTCAATTTCAATAAAATAATTCTATAAACGTTTAAAACGACTTACTCTTCTTTTCTAAAATGAAAACATTAAAAGTTCTTTTGCAGTGTCCTGTAAATTACATTAATTGACGCGGGGAATTCCAAAACAGGCTCAATCCGCGCTTAAAAAAATTACAGAAAATACAAAAAAGCTTCCCTGTGAAGCCAGTTTTGATTTTAAACTACCATTTTGGAAACATTTGCCTATCAGATTTAACCGGATTGAACGGGATTTGATCCGTTAGGCTTTGCAAAGAGATGAAGTGGATCATGAACTTGCAAAACATGGGGGGGGAAGTGTGTTTTGGAAAAGTATGGATAGGACCGTATTTCTGAGTCTGTACCGATAATCTGGCGCAAAATTTGACGATAATACATCGCCAAATTTGACACAAAAGAGACTGTTATCCTGGAGACTATTTTATAATCAATGCTCTTGGCATTATTTATATTTCTTCTTGGTATTAGAAATTATTTTATAATTATCGAGGAAAGTATTAGTATTTTAATTGCATTATTTATTTAATAATGTAATATCGTACAATAAGACATTCTAAGACTTTGCCAAATATTGAAGGTGTAGTCGTTAGAATTAATATGATAAAATGTACGTACGATATATATATATATATTAATATGCATCATAAATATTACATGAGGGAACATGTTTGGCTTTATTTAAGCTATTTGGCGTACCCCATTGCTTGAATGCTTGGAAATCATTAAATATACAGATAAAGAAGGTAGATTATTTTTATTGAAGGTAGATTATTTGTATTTCTTAAATGATTTCCTTGCATTCAAGTATTTTATTTCCCCATCGTTTCATGGGAACATACTGTACTTGTATGAAGTGCAAATAGCTGTATCCAAATATACCAGATAAGTTGTAAAGGAAGTAATAAACATACATTTGTGCCCCTTAAAATGGTCTTTTCAAAATTTACCCTGTAGATTTTTTTAATTCTATGTTTAAGTATATGTATTTTCAACAATTTTTTAGAGGTAACTAGCAACAGTATACAGTAAAAAAATTGAAAACCTTGCATATTTACAGTAGAAAGGTTTCCGAAAATACAGCTTAAATTACCGATACTGAATTCAGAAATATAACTTGCATTCCGAAGTAAAATATTCACGGCGGATAGCATATCTTTATTTCGGACGTTCTTCATATGCAATTTTAAATCATTTTACTTTCTGGAAAGCAGGTTTTGTTTACTTTTCCGCTTATAAAGGGCACCACTGAAATTTAAATTTGGAGGCGGGCCAAGTTAATTGGTTCATTATTCCATTTATAGAGAGGAAGTCACTAACATCTCAATGAGTCGTTTTAGTAACCTCCGTACAGTCTGGTTCTGTATAGTGTTTTAAGCATTCATCTTTCTTCCAAGTGTATTTAGTTAGAATTCAGCATCAAATCCAATCTGCGCTTCAGGTATCACATCTAATGAATCACTATGAATTATGGAACATTTTTAATATCAAACAGCGGAATTTCCAAAGTTTCATTTAGCTTTTCTTACAAAGGAATATCCAGTCAAACTTAAGTCAAACTTAAAGAAAAGACAGACGACGTAAACACTGACACTGATAACCCAATGATTACCCTACAAGCAACAATTCCCAGTTTCTGCTCGGCCAACCTCCGGCATTCATCGCAACTCATCGCTCACCGAAATTAGGTACTCGGCCCAAACACGGAATTCCATCTGAAAAATGATTGTTATCTGTGCGGCAGACACTGATCGGTCCGGTACCCATAAAACGATGCTTAGAACGATATCCGGCCAGAGTTATCGGGCCATATGCCTAAATTTGATCAAAATACGCTGAACTGAAAAGAAATTTCGGCCCGCATAACGGCCGAGCGGCATTCAGCCGATGAAAATTGGCGCATGCGCTCTGTTCATGCAACAGTCGAGCGATGGCAACATCCAAGTATCTACCGGCAGGCGCCATGTTTATTTTCATAAGAATAGGAGACGAAAAAAACTGAAGATGTTTTTTGGTGGTGATTAGTCTATATTGGTACGTATAACTATCATTTGTAACAAATTTTTGACATTTTTAATATAGTATTAGTCTAATATAAGTAAAGTATAAGTTCACATCTCTGTAATTATTTTTTTCTCTCTTGATACTGTTGCATAACACAAATGGAATAACACTATTTTTTATTAGTATCTATTTCCTATCTTTACACGGCGTACAGTGTGTAATTACACTAGTTCATACAGTTAATCTCTTTTTAGTTTTAAAATATACGGGTAAATTCTTCATTGAATCTAATAAAAAAATCATACTTCCGACCTAAACAAGCTTATTTGGTACTTATGTATTTTACAGTCAGTCAGCCAAAAAGAGCGATTTCGTGAGCGTGTGGAATACGTCAGATTCATTGTTACAATGTAGTGCATTGCAATCCTTTGGCGAAAAAACTTGTTAGCGTGAATTATCGATTATTTGCATCCGTTGACCATAAAAAAAAGAAAAAAAATCCAAACGATGCGATTACTCGCCAAGATAGTTTCCAAAGGCATAAAGCTCAGATTCTTAGGGTTATGGAAATGAGAAGCTGTACAGCATTGATTTGATATTCAAACAACTGTTTTGTTTCGCTTTATAAACTTCGAAACCCGCGTTGATGAATTTAGATTAGCTTAGAAATAGTATACGTAAATACAGTGATTTTTTTTCTTTTTTAAAGCAGACCACGGTTTTTTTTTTTTTTTTTTGAAGCAGAACACTGGTTAATGATGATTTCAGAACCTGTGGATACTATAAACCAGACTGATACAGGGTGTCCCAAAAAGGTGGTAACGGGCTTTAATTCTTTA
Organism: Cheiracanthium punctorium; assembly: GCA_038373885.1. Lineage (NCBI taxonomy): Eukaryota > Metazoa > Arthropoda > Arachnida > Araneae > Cheiracanthiidae > Cheiracanthium > Cheiracanthium punctorium. The sequence goes on from JAWZYV010015914.1 coordinate 416,715, forward strand.
TCTATTGAGATAAGTGGACAGCGTAAATTGAGAAAAGTGTTCAAAATGAGGTCGGAAGTAAGACTCCGTTAAAAAAATTCCTCTCGTCAATTTTCAAAAAGTTACACTTTCTACATTTTTATATGACCCTCGTACAAAAGCATTCCCATACACTAATGAGGTGATGTACAAAATTTGGGAATTATATTTTTAAAAATTAAATCTTAGATAACCCCTCATCCTAGGATGATCGTCCACCCTTAGCATTGCCATCACAACACAAACAAACAAACTGACATGAAATAAGACTTCAGAGGGTTCAAAAGTTGAAAAAAGAAGGGATATGTAAAAATCCGTCTTTGGGGTCATTTTCTGAATCCCGCAGTCTGACTCATGGTAAATTCTGCAAACGCAGAGCATGAAAATTGTTATTGTTGCTTCGAAACCCTCTGGCCAACTGCAAAGCGGGATCAAATCCTTTATATAACACGAAAATGGCCTGAATTGGGCAGCTTCCTTTTTGCGAATCCCCAGTGAGGGGAATACCGACTTATCCCGGGTCTCCCTCCTAAATTTTGAACCAATTTCAGATGACAGCTGGATGACCTAAGTGCTGGATTGGTACCCCAAAGAGAGATATGGATTGAACATGAAAAACATTGAAGTCATAACACATTTTTCGTGCATTAATTCATTACAGCGTACACAGTTGACATCAGCCTCAGTCGAGAAAGGAGTTTACCCTTCTAGGCACTGGCCAAGTAGGTGCTGCTTCTTTTTCGGAGTTCCAATGGCAACCGAGCTTAACCAACTGTTCTACTGCCGGACACATGAAAAATTTCTTTCACCTAATGTTTTGCTGTCTTTGTGAGTGCATTGGGAAAATTTTTCGAGATACCGATGTGTTGGGGAAAACGTAGGGGTCTATTCAGAAAAAAAAGTTTTCTAGGGAGTTGAAGTAATATAAAGGTTGGAAATTCCTGACATAGAAATTATGTAAAAAATCATATGAAGCAGACTTACTCTGCATTTCCTATTATTGTGTAAATTAAGTTCTAAAAATTTTCTTTTTTTTCTCCTAGAAGCTGCTCATAAAATAAGATGTTTGAAGATGCTGCTGCAAAACTCAAAGAAAATACTTCTTTTGTAAATTATGTGTATGATATATTTTGTGTAGAATAATTTCAATAAAAATTTTTGGAATTTACTTTATTTTAAAAATTATTATAGCGATCTTATGTCTTATGGTCAATGCTTTTAAAAAAAAACCTATTTTACAAAACTGTAAGCTAGTTCCATAGGTTCCAGTGGTCAAAAATCTTTTTTAAATTGTAAGCTAATTCAAGAAAGTTCGGAAAGTCGATTTCCTATCACAAAAAAAAAAGTCCTGATGTGAACTACACAATTTTCTTGTATATTTGTTAAACTTTACGCATTCTTGATGCACGCTATTTAAATATATTGGAAACTGAAATGCGATACTTCAGTATCTCGTTAAGCGTAAGAGATATCACCAGGATGAGATTTCAGCATTGAAAACTTATTCCTGGCTGAAAAATTGGCATTTTTCTTTTCTTCGTCATCTTGGCGACAAACGGCGAGATTTTAAGCATGACCCTACACGCTTAAACCGAACGAACAATGTGCAGAGAAAGTTTCGTGTGTGCTGCCAATGGGCGGCGGTAGTACTCAGAGAACGTTTCGAGGATGCCGATAATAGATTGCAGGAGTACCCAGAGAACGTTTCGTGGCCGTCACCAATGGTTGGCAGTAGTGACCAAAGGGTTAAGAACCGAAAGTGCGAGGGTTAATTGGAAAAGCGTAGATAATAGGTATTCCAACTAATAGGTAGATAATAGGTAGTCCAATAGCCTATAGGCTATTGGATTAATCATCAGAAGTTTACATGTTTGACCTTCGGTTGTCGTGTTCATGTGATGCACATGCAAGTAATGGATAAAAGCCAGTATTCAGAAACTCCTACTACTTCTGATAAGCCTTTTGGTTAAAAAAAGACTCTCGGTAAAAGTGTGAAAGAAATTTTAACGGCAGATATAATGACATGAGCTACCAGTACTCTAGTAAACAAAATGAAAACAATGCTTGATTGTGATTTTCATAAGGCTTGAGGTTTCTGCTATCAAACTCGATGATGTAGTAACCTATCAAACGTACGAATATCATGATTACAAGCATTTATTATTGTCTGGAATTCGTTATGTGGTCATTTTTGTTTTATTTTTTTACTTTCTTTTGTGGCTTTTATATTTTTTCAAAAAATTATAAGTATATCATCGAATGAGAAATATGTATTTCTATTAATTTTAATTTGTCAAAGCTACACTTCACTCTCAAATGCGGAAACACATTAAAGCCGTTGTTTAATATGAAATGTACACTCATGTCCATAAATTAAGGATAATGAAGTTCAGGCAAAGAAACAGAAAGAAGCAAAATAAATTTGACTTATTTGTAAAGTCTATTTATTAAACAAAAAGTAAAGAGCAAAAAAGATGCTATATGTTTGACATAATTAATAAAAATTGCAAGTTTTACTCCCTTGACCAAATTTCAAAAAAGAACCTATTTACAAAAAACAGTATAACATGGTTAGTAGGATGGTTAATACGGAGTATGTCTCCCGGACGATGCAATACAGGCCTGACAACGCCTAGGCATGCTGAGTATCAAATGATCAATCTGATCTTGGAGAATATAACACCACTCATCAAGCAATGCACTCCGAAGTTCCGGTAGACAGGTGGGAGGGGGTTGACGGGCTGCAATTCGTCGGCCAAACATATCCCACACATGCTCTATTGGATTCAAGTCCGGTGAGTATGCTGGCCAATGCATACGGGTGATATCCTCCGATTGAAGGCATTCGTCTACAATGTTTGCACGGTGAGGACAGGCGTTGTCATCCATAAACACAAATTCAGCACCCATGGCGCCCCGAAACAAACGTACATGTTGTTCCAGAATGACATCCCGATAGATGTGGCCTGTCATCGTTACACTCTGAACATGCAGGTCAGTTCTGGAACCAAGAATAATTCCTCCCCAAACGAGCCATCCTGCACCACCGTAACGGTGTCTTTCAATGGTGTTCTCTTGGTGGTAACGGGTACCTGGCGCTCTCCAGATGAATGTCCGGCGAGAATTAGACTCCAAACTAAACCTGGACTCGTCGGAAAACATCACACAAGACCACTGTTGCGGTGTCCACAATGCATGCTCTCTACTCCAGGTTAATCGCAGGCTACAGTGAGTTGCGGTAAGTGGAACACATCTGACAGGCCTACTAGCATATAGACCAATGTGCCCTAAGCGTCTGTACACGGTCTGCCTTGAAGCTGTCGTACCGGTAGCTGAAGAGAGCTGACGAGACAGGTCTGATGCTGTACTCCGTCTGTTTCTTTTGGCAGTAACTGCCAAATAGCGGTCCTCATGCGGCGTTGTAACTCGGGGGCGACCTGTGTTGTAACGTCTACTCACATTACCATCATCTTGGAATCGTTGCCAAAGCCTGGAGATGACACTCTGGGCGATTCCAAGTTCCTCGGATACTTCCAGCTGGGTACGTCCACATTCCAGTCGTCCGATAATTCTGCCACGTAAAACATCATCCAAATGCCTCCTTTGTGCCATAACTATGCGGTTTTTGCACTGAAAGGCTTTCACAGCGCTTGTGAACAATTTTACTTCTTTGCCACCATTCCTTATATACCCCTCTCTTACACTCTCGTCATTGTGACGTACCATCCACGCCATCTGGTGGTTTCCTGTAATTTGCATATTCTTCTTCAAGATGTGTGTGATCATTCCACAGGTGAAATTTTTATTAGAGATCAATTTCTGTGTGATTCTGAATTATCCTTAATTTATGGACATGAGTGTATATTATAACCTACAATACATACTGTAACGTGAAACGTATATTACACAATCAACATCATTCAGGATAACTTGTACATAGAAAATGGTTATCACAATTTCATCAGAAGCTTAATAATGAAAAGTGCGTTAACATTCAAGATAGAATCCAATATCAGTTACCTTGCAGTATAAAATCCAATATTGCTTCGCGGTACACAGAAGAATGTATCAATTTCTGATGGATTCCTCTCCTTCAAAAGATATCCTTCAATTCCAAGGATTTTCGGGGTTAAAAATCGTCGATTAACCCCTATCGCTGTATTCTCTTCCGCACGTAATGGAGAAACTAACTCATTCCTTGAATAGATTTCTGGATCATGGGAAGGCATTTTTGTGTGGGAATGATTACCACACTTCAGCTATTCAGACTTCAATTCTAAGTTCTCCTTTTTCGGACAAATGGAACGCTCTGGAGTAATCAATGGGAGACTACTTTTCCGAAAGCATTGTTCCTTTCTGGAGAATTTTCGATATAAAAGCATGCGGTGAATAGTAATAGGAAAAGAATGCAATTCTAGTTGGGTAACAAAGATGCGTTTTTGATTGATACCCACTATTGATTCGGAAAAATCTATAAAATGCCTTACTTTTAGTTATCCCGACACATTCAAAATCTATATTTTCAAACGAAAATTAATGTAATACGGTGTTAAGTGTATTTTGTGCATATAAATCGTATCTAATAATTTTCAACATTAATTATTCGAAAATGCTGTTATGTAATTCTTTAATAAAAATATGATAAAGCCGCGATAGAACGGGATATCAAGTTGAAAATATATCCTAAACATACAAAAGTGTTATAAGATAAAGTTGAGATACAACGGGATATCAAGTTGAAAAGATATCACAAAAATACATAAAAACAAGGGTTAATTAAAAGAGCTTCAAATCTTTCTGTGAATTCAACAGAATTTAATAATCATAAAAATTCAATGATGTGATGAAATTTTAAAAAAATTCCTTTTTCAAAACCAGAAGCTTTTTTTACAACAGTAAATTAAATATTGCAAAAATACAGAAGCCAAAGCCAGTTAATTTTACAACCAGCGGAATACTTAAAAGACAATTTTTAAAGGAGAAATTACAGCTTTATATTTTAAATATTTATAAATTCGTATACACAAAGCTCCTCTAATCACATGTCACCTCCAGAGTCATTTAAAAGATACTTTTAAAGCTTTGGTAAGTTAAGGACAATTTGAAATCAAACCAAAGAGGAAAATAAATGGGTAAATTCTGGGTCAATGTCCAACATAGCTGGAAAATATTTTGCAGAAAACACCATAAGTAAGCAGTGGTGAACTTTAGACTATATACCGACCATGACTGCACAGCAGATCATCAGAATACGATAAGTTGTCCTATTTTCAAATATATGCCAGGTCGGTAAGGTGGGCATTATTAATGTTGGGCATCTTCTTTTCTCAGGTCTAGACCAGGATTCTGACTAACAGGGAGAAATCTGAAAACTATATATATATAATGTTCTGGCATATTATAATTCCAGAACTTGTTTGAATTCTTTGTGATCGAAAGAACTTTATCTACCTTATATCCTTATTTTTCTGTTCTATTTGTGATGTATCGGGTCTCTTAATCTATATAGATTGGTACTTTACTGAATAAAATTGTGTGTACCGCAGCAACAACAACCCATCTAAAGTACCCGCCACTCATTTATTAGAATAGTTTAGAACTAATTTTTGAATGAGAGATTTTAATCTTATATGGAAATGACAAATAGAAGGTGAGCTTCATGTACATATGTAGGCAAAACCTCTAGTCACACGTATAAACATCTAATTCGGCAAGGAAATGAAATACCTATTATCTACGCTTTTCCAATTAACCCTCGCACTTTCGGTTCTTAACCCTTTGGTCACTACTGCCAACCATTGGTGACGGCCACGAAACGTTCTCTGGGTACTCCTGCAATCTATTATCGGCATCCACGAAACGTTCTCTGAGTACTACCGCCGCCCATTGGCGGCACACACGAAACGTTCTCTGCACATTGACGAACGAATCTGCTAGGAAAGTTAAGTGGGTATGATTATCACAACTGCCAACAACTCCGAAATATAATCAGCCGCATTTTGGAAACAGTAAATTTTGTGTAGATAGCAATTTTTTTTTATTTTTTGGCTGCAACTGCAAAACACGCTTACCCGGCTTTCGCTTCTGTAAAGTGCAGCCAATCCTGTGGGAAAACTTCCCCGTACCACGAATATATAACCGCGGCCAAATCCTCCGTACGGAAAAGGTTAAAGTGAGCTTTAGAGAAATTGTATCCATAAACAGTTAAAACCTTTGGGAAAACAACCCAAGAAGAGGCCACACAAAGTTAAAAATTTACCACTAGGACGCTGATAAAATGTCAAGAATGAATTTAAACCGTCCTCTCTGTCGTGCTGTTACAAGATTACATGTTTAAAAGCATTTTGTAATTGGATGTGCATATCTATGAATAAAGGTAACAAAAATAAACGGCTGAGTCGAATTCTGTAATATCACTGAATGCACTTCAGTTAACTATACCTCCCATGAAATATTCTTTCATGAGCCCCTATAAAGACTATAAATGCTGCAATAAACCTTCCCAACTACGAACATGCTACTCTAATTATCAATGATGTGTCGATTTCGAAACATTCCAAACTTATTCGCCGAATAAGAGCACGAAGAAACCAAAGTTTCAAAAGCATTTCACGAAACTTTAAGACTGTTAAAATGTGTTAACTCATGATAACATTGCATGAACTGTTCATTCATTTGTATAAACTGAATTCCTATAAAAAGAAAATCAGGGATTCTTGTCAAGATAGCAGGAGAAAGATTAACCATATTATTTGTTCTAACGTGCATTCTTGAAATTAGTTCAATACGTGAGAAGATTCTTAAGTGATGAAAATGTGGGTGAAATTCTATTGCGAAATGGATTGTGTTTTAAAATTTATATTTATCAGGATGTATCAATAAGCTGAGACCTATTTATGAGGGTTTTTTAGCAAAAGAAATAATACAGTGTAATCATCTGATTGCAATTTCTCATTTTTATGTGAAATACGATGCATTTGATAATAAGCCATAAATATAGATTACTAAAAAGAGAAAAATAATTTTTAATACATTTATTCTCCCTTTCGTAAGTATTTCATTTTTTTCAATGAAGTGCTCTCCATAGCTTGTTACTCACTATCACACTTTAATATTCATTAATTTTTCTTTATAAAAAATAAAATTTTACAGGCACATTATTTCCTAAGCAATCATAATGAAATATCAAGTGCTTTAAGTCTAATAAATCATCATTTTTATGTCTTAATTTTAACTTATTAAGCTATATTTGTCTTAAAAATTAACTGAAAGAATTTATCAAATTCCTCAGGGAACGAAAAATTAATGTCGCCCGTAACTCATTTTAAATCAATTTCTATCTAGAAAATTATACGCAGTGCTGTAGTAGATGTCTAATAAGTCATTTGTTTTTTTCCAAATGAATGCTGAAACAGTTTTGGATATTTCCATACTGATACAAAACAAATTTAGATAATTCAATTTAAATCCTTTTTATGTCATTTTTTATGCAATTTTTAAAAATGTTTTTAAATATGAAACCAGTTTCAATTAAAGAAAACCACAGAAATGCATTTTGCTCTCCTATTTCAATATCAAAAGTTAGGTTAGCCATTGTTAATGACAGTAATTATTACTATCCAATTTCAGCTGACTTACGTAAAATACTCTCAATTCAGGAAGTAAAATGGCTCAGGAAATGTTATTACTGTATGCAGTACTCAAACACTCATGGAGTGGATTTAAAATGACTTTTAAGGTTTGTTTTTAATGTAGGTAGATCTGCATATAAGTTGTTTTGCACCATAAAAGTTGTAATGGGAAAATTTTTGAGTAATTTTTTTAACGTTATTGTTTAACACCATCCATAACTTAGGGGAATGTGGCCTAAAATAATTCTCTTAAAGGATAAACTTGCATAAATAACATAAATTTTAAATAAAACTTTGGCATTTTGCTAGGATGTTTTACACTATATTTTCCATCATAGACATTTCAATAATATTTTCAACATACATTGAGTAATTAAAACAATTGAATTTTGAAAAAATTGTCCAAAGGATCATTTTACCCTCAACCAAAGGGCAAGATGATCCCTCGTTTAAAAATAATTGTAAGTTGTTTTTATTTGCTCACTAAAAATATGCAAAAGTAAGTATGACCATACATAATGAAATAAAATAAGTTTTAATAGCAATCCGATAGCACACAATTTATTTTATAAAAATTTTAAAATAAAAAAGTGTCACAAGCAATAAAATATAATATTTGAAATATATAAATTAAAAATTATGTGCTACATGAACACAGAAATAAATTAAATAATTTTTTCCCGCCACTTCGAAAACTCGAAATATTTGAGCGCATATCACAAAAATGCACATGATCATCATTCTCGGGTATCCCGGCGCATGAACGAATGTGTATGGTATGTGGATCCTTTTACCCGCTAGGATCATTTCAGTCCACCTTCACCTATATGTATAACAATAGTTACTTTCTTTTGTACACTTAAATGTGCACAAGAAGATGTAATGGAAATAATGTAGTCATTGAACATGTGAATATTCGCAGAAATGCTCTTCTACTGGTGGACACAATTTGAAGATAGTGGATTTATGAATAAACCTCGTGCTTGTTTACCATACATTTAAGCTTATGGTACTTAACACTTAACTGGTACTTATACACTTAACTTTTGTATTTAACTGTTTTCGTGTATAATTGCTGAGTTTAAATTTCTAAACTCTGATCTAATGCAGAGGTTTCTGCTTTTGGTTCCCAGACAACAGGTAGAAAACAACAAAAGGCTGGCTTTGTTATAAACTGACAAGGTCAGCAGTCCTATCAGTGAACCTATGTGAACCTTACATTATTGTTCAATGACACTGGGATTTAAATTGGTATAGGAGTCTCATTTGCGAAATATATACACTTTTATACAATTTTCTTGCACAAAAACAGCATAATTTATCACTTTCAAATGTTTATAATCGTTAAAAACATTCTATTTAAGACGAAAAAAAAGCATGTTATATTTTAATTTCGAGAATGTTTCTTTTATTTTCAAAGATTTTAAAAATCATGAAAAATGACATAATACTTCCATTATATTTTCAGTTTTAGCGTAGTGGCATTTACGTAGGTTCTTACTTTGATGAACTTTGCCATAACGTGCAGAATATTCTAGCTTCTATTTCGAGTAGTTTTTACACATTTAAAAACTAAAAACTATACACTGAAAAAAAAGAAACATATATGTTCATATAATTTTTTATCTATGCATAACGTCTATGACTGTTATTATATCAAACAAATTATTCTTTTCTGTATTAAACTGCTTTCAAAATAATTCAGTTTGCTTTATTTTGCAAGGTAAATTGAATCAGATTTTAATTTAAAATAATCTTCATTTTATATGCCCTTAAATATTAGTAAAATTCAAGACCAATTTTTATTTTCATTTTAAAAATTTATAAACCTTTTAAAAAAAATCTGAAATCGATAGTCGAAATCTGAAGTTCATTTGGAATGGTGTAATTGTGAGATTACAGGGGCATAACTATGTGTGCAATTTCAAATGAAATTCATTTGAGAAATATGACAAAACTCCCAAGCATCCTTTAAAATGCTCATGCATGAAGATGTCTCTAGCTATTTCGCGTTAGATTCGTACAATCTAAGCTGCCCTAAAAGCTTGAACGCAACTTGATGGAATTTCCTGTATGTCTTCGTCGCACTTTTTTGTGAGAAATACAGCAAATTTGATATCCTGTGAATGTGTGTCCAAAAACAGATAAATAAATGAATAAATAAATAAATTACGAAAATACTGTAATCTAAGAACAAGTACTTTCAAAAATGATTTAATGACATTTTAAGTCTTAGAGGTGAAAGCGAAAAATCATCAAACTTCCTAGTCAGAAAACCTCTAAGTCAGTGTTCTTTTAAATCCAATTCATACTCACTAAAGCATATTTATTGATTTGATAGCTAATTCAAATCGTTATTCTTATGTTAGTAAAAATTTTATTCACCTTTCAAGAAATGCTGATGCGTCTTCATTAGATATTTCAAAATTCCTTTTCAGAGTATTTTCTCGAATGATTCTCTTCATTTAAAATTCACATGATAGTGCAGCTACAGTTCAGTTTGTTTTTGAACATATTTCAATAGAGGTTCTGTTTCTATTTACATCTTATAAATGTTAAGCAAAGAAGCTTGTAAATTGGAAACGTGTTCATTAACTTCCTCCATAGCTGAATTTTTATAGTTGGAAAATTCATATTCCGTTTGATTTTATTTTAATATAAGTACTAATTTGCAGCTATTTGGGTGGGTTTCTTTTTTCTTTTTCTTAAGCTATCAGACCTTACAGGCTGATACTGTCTCATATTAGAAGTTGACAGACAATAAGAAAGAGGGAAAGTTTTAAAAAATATAATTACATATTAAACATATCAAAATATGATATCATTAATAAGTCAGGAAAACACATCAGTTATTAAAATTTTCCCAGTCAACTATCGTATTTGTACATGTTAAAATGCATATTGAGAAATTAAAGCCGACCAAACAAACTCGCTAAAATATTTCATTCAATTACGAATCCCTACAACACAATTTTTGAGTGTAATTTTCCAGAATCCCTAGAAAAGGCTAAAATATATGCACACTTTATGGAAAGAAACATGCTATCACAAACCCCCCAAAATACTAATGTTATTGAGCTTAGAACATATTAACGCCTGTAAAAAGTATTTTAACTAAGTGCAATGTGTTCATTTAAAAGGTCTCGGATTTCGAAAGTCAGAAATTTTTGCTTTCAGTCCTAATGTACACTTTGGATACATTTATGATCCAAAGATAAATCTTTTGACAAGTATTATAGTTGTTATTTCATTACTGGGTAACATTCTTTAAGTCGGAGTAAAGTATAATTTTAATTAAGGGAAAATTCCTGCAAAGGGACCAATGTAAAATCTACGTCTATAGTGTGAATATTTACAAACTCATTTATAGGGGAGACCGGAAAACATTTTCCAACTTTTCTTAATTCAATTTTTGTATAGATAACAGAATATTAGCGAAAGTAACTGGATATAGAAATGAAATACCACTTACTGATTTTACGTAAACTGTTAATAATTTTGCTTAAGATTTTTTAATGCAAAAAAGACGTCATTATCTGAAACATTCAACACAAACGAAAGATGTAACATCTCTCTTTGAGTACATTTCATATGCCCATTTCTTGCATTTCGTGCAGCTAACCCACATTTTTTTCGATCTTAGTCATCATACCATACTACTTTTCCTTTTTAGTATTGATGTTTTAATTTATTTACATGTGAAGACTAAGGTTTAAACAGCTAGCTGCGATTGGCTTTTAATTTTCCCCCTCTCCTGTTATGCAATTTCTTTTGCAATGCCTTTCTTTATTTTTAGATAAAATTTTCAGCTGATTTTTTACGAAAGTATCAGTCAGTATAACTGACTTCCTTTACTTTTTCCTTCTACATCGTACTCTTTTCGTGGGATGGAAGAAAGTACGTTTTCCAACGAGACACTTGTGGAAATACGTGGCCCGTATGCTGTTGGAAAACTTGCATCGCCTGCCTTATTGGAGTGTTGACACGATCTCGATTAGTAGCGGTGTAATTTATTTGCCAATCAAACACATAGTTTGGTGAAGAAACAAACCCCTTTTCAGCAATATCAAAACATTAAGTTCAATACAACTACGTTTTTTTTATTATCGTAAGCACTATTCTTTTTATCATTCTTTATTAAAAAGAAACACTAAATTTTAGGAATTCAATTTTCGGAGAAAAAACTTATTATTTATAAAATTTTTGCAAAAAAAAATTGACTGAAAAGTAAACTGTTTTTAAAGATTATTTATTTGTGGATGAAGATAACGCCTTATGCATGAATACGATGCTGGTATGTAATTATCTTACCTTTGTGCATCCTATACCAGCAGATAATTTTTCGTGACACTGAACACTGGGAGACGGCTAAAGTGGGAAGGTCCAAGATTTTAGCCTGCCGCAAGGCTGACAATCTGACGGTCTGTAGTTTTCCAGATCTAACCGAACACACACGGTTTTCTCCAGATCTAACCGAACACGTCTTAGAATTAATTAAAAAGTCCTTCACCCGAGATCCCCCCCCACCTCATGTAGATCTTTCTTGAACAAAAAAAGAGCCTAGTAGAAATTTCAAAAGTTTTGAACTATACTGTATCTGTCAATTAAGCAATAGAAATTTACTTCCGTAAAAAATAAATAAATAAATAAAAATAAAAATAAATCAGTCATTAGTGATGGCACCTGAAAACCTTAACTATAACATCCTTTTCCTAGACCAATAATTTTTCTAGGAAAGATTTCCGATCAGTTTGTTTGTTTCATTACGTCACTTTTAAATGTTGCAAAAATTTTGTTAACCAGAAAATATCCAAAATTAAAAGTTTAAAGATAGGATTTTTTCGAAATGACAATTTGCACATAAAAAATATCCTATGAAGATTTAAGTAAAGCAATTTCTCAAAATTTCCTTATTACCATTGAAGAACAAAGTAATCTTTTGTGACATGATTTTACTCCACCCATAAATATTTCTGTCCACAAAAGCCTCTCCCAGATGTTTAATTTTCAGCTATGAACTATTTTTAACTGACATTCCTAATTTATATTTTATTAGAAAGAATCACAAAACAAGATATTGCATGCTTTTATTTTCTTTCCACAGCTCTTAAAACGTAAGTTACGATTTTTTATGACTTTCAAAATTCAATAAAAAAAAACTAAGTCTGAATCCTCTTTATGTTATTTCCTATATGTGGGTGTGTGAACAACTATATATTTATCATACTTAATGGATTGTTCAAGATTAATGTAGTCTAGTCAAACAGTACAAAATGGAAATGTCTTGTTGTTTTCTAATTGAAATAAATCGAACATGATTCTCAGTCTGAAGCAAGATATTTCAGACAAGGTTTCCGCTTTTTCTTTACCGTGCTCGATGTTGTTTTCGATGTAGATTCGCCTTTATACTTTGAAATATAATGTTTTAAAAGTTATTTATTTGACACTTTATATGAGTAATATATGTTATGTTTATAAATTGATGCACATTTTTATACATTCAATTATCTTTTTTACTAGCTTTTATTGCATCAGAGTAAGCAACTGTAATCACTATGAAGAAAACAAAAAATCTCAAATATTTTTAATGATAAGAGGAATTTCTTGGTAGTTTCAACTAATATGGTGTAACTTATTGAAAGTGAGGTGGTTGTTTAAACTAACAAATCTGAGGTTTTGGGATTTTTTATTTATTTAATTATTTTTACTTTGGTAGAATTGCACTTTACCGAATTCTCAACTCAAAGCACGGTTTCAATAGTTTCAGACTGCTCATAACACAATGCCGCCCCTCTGTTGTATGTGACTTTAAAATTAACAGTGTACGTTTCCTATTCTTTGAGGGTTCAGCAACTGGAAATCATTTAACGAGAGTGGGGGGGGGGGGACTCTGGTTATTTGAGTAATCACTGAATTGCATAAATTAGCAGAAAAAGATCTATACAGTCAATATAATCTTTGTAAATCCAACTTTTCAGAAAATGCGTGTTTGGGGATCTTATCTGGCGATTCTTTCAAAGTCTGAAACAGATTATCAAATTCGAGTTATTGAGTAGGGACGTGGGACCAGTGGTGCTGAGATGTAGGGATAAGTAGACGTGAATTATAGTATCCTAGAGTTACTCAGGGGAGATAGAGAAACCTATAAACATTTTGTTCACCCAGCACTATATCTGAATTGTGTATGCTTTTCTCTTGTCACATGTGGCGAGGAAACAAAAATTCTCAATGAAAAATGGGAAGTAGTAGTCTCATTTGCGATATAAAAAGAAATTATTTCATTTGTTTGTGTAAAGAGTTCTCTTTCTATAAAGAAATTATTTCATTTGTTTGTGTTTTTAGTCCCTCCTTGGTTTGGACTAAAAACACAAACTTTCATTTGAAATGATGTATCTTATAATATGCTATGTACAAGATGTTCATAATTAAAATTTTCCTATTCCGAGCGGTTTACAAAGAAAACTACTAGTCAGAATGCTACGAATTTTGCAAATAACTTTAATGGGACCATCGAAGAAAGATTTGCGTGGATAATAAATAGTTGAAAAATTCACCACCAGGCGGCGTTTTATAATGTTACAGTTGCTGATGTGCAACTTCTCCCACAGCGCGGAGCTACAGAATATCTGATTTACAACGTTATCTTCGGAGTCTGCTCTACTCACGCCCACCTGGTGGTTGTGTTTATGTATTAAGGTTTTCTGCAAGGTTCGTAGCATTTTTATCAGTAGTTTTCTGTGCACACTGCTTTGAGTAGGAAAACTTTTATTGCGAGCATTCTGAAGTTTAAAGACAGATTTCGCTAAATACCTGGTGGGTGTCAATAAAAAGTACACTGATATGAAATTTATACTTCTAAAATCGCTGAAATCATGAAATACTGCACGTTACGTTGTTTCAATCAGTTTATTTATCAAATTCAACAATTACGATTATCTTTACTACTATTACTTATTATTTTTTATAGTTCGTGCAGTTTTATCCCACAAGGTAATTTAACATCTAATTTTGATTTTTTTTAATTATTCAGAAAGGGTACATACAAATTTTCCTTGTCCATCCGCTTGACAATTTATCGTTCATGTATATCAAATAAATCATTTGAATAAAAATCGCTCTTTCTAATTAACTCATAAGCTGCTCGATTATAATTTTATTACGATTTAAGATGCATTGCAAAATGTTTAGTTTGGATATGTAAAAAACTAAATGTGTAGAACCCCCCCCCCTTTTTTTGGTGGCGGTGGGGAGGAGGGGGGGATTTTTATTGACGACTAAAGTCTAGACGTAGTGCAGTCGGTTAGTAATGTAATCGTTTAAGTACATTTTTTCTTACATTTGCGTAGCTATTACAAGTTTTATGAACACAAAATCTTTTTTTTAATTTTATACATTTTTAAACAGCTAATTATAAAAATATTTATAACAGCTGTCAAAATTCACGTATATACTGTTTTAATAAACTTCATTCCAGCTTTCAGTAAGGATGATATTGAAGGAAAATGTAGTTTCAAAATTAATTCCTTGAGTTTTCCATGCATCGAAAGATTTACAAATGAAAAACACAAAAGAAACTTTCCCCTTTTAAAAGAAAGAACAAAATTTACAATTTCTCCTTTCAGCGCTACATTCATTCTTGTTAAACTAAGTGCCAACCACCGAAGCAAAAAATCTTATTTAAAAGAATCATTTTTGCGACCAAAGTTGCGAAAAGTTCTGATGAAATGACGTTTAAAGATTTTTCATAAAATATTCACTTCATAATAGCTTGTGAAAGAATGTTTTTAGTGAATCCCCTACATTTTAACACGATTATATATGTTATTTTTTAACGGCGTCAGTAAATGGCATTTTTCTTCAAAGGGTTCTAGAAATGTTAAAATTTAAAAGAGATCAAGGAATTTTAAGTTTTATAAAACATTTCTTTCTCAATAAAGAATTAGCTAACTTGAAGGGAAAGGTATTTACTTCATAAACTAAAGTTATGAAATACTGAATGAACTGCTTCAAAAAAAAAAAAAAAAAAAAAAAACACTTACTCTGCTTTAACTGCTTTAATGGTTTATGCATGTGGTTTAATCGAAAATTAATTTTACCTCATACATTTAAATTCATAAATCATTTTAAAGTCTTAAAATTGCACAAAGTGATCAACATTATTTAATTGAAGCTTAGATTTATGCGCAAGCGTTCAAATGCGTACATTATTTTAAATGTCTTGTGGTCGCCGTTGCTCAGCTGAAATTTACTTTTGTTAATCTAAACTAAAAAATTAAATATAAAATAACACGCGGCATAGTGTTAATATTTTATATCATTTATATAACATTTTATATCGATATCTTAGAAGCTTCTCATTATTCACAGTTTTTTTGTGTGTAGTTAAAACAATTATGTACTTTGTATACCTTTTGTTTTAATTAAACCCGATTTTGCAACACAGTGGCATTTAAACCATTAAAAAGTAGACAACCTATTAATATAAGAATTTTCACTGTAATCAGAGATGAAAAATGAGGCGTTTTGCCTTATAAATAAAAAAAATATAGAGAAACACTCTTCATAACACTTACAATTTAAAAAGTCAGCCTTATTTTAAAGCACCAAATTTAAGATTGCAAAACATGTTTCCGTAAAATAAATCATAAATATGAAATATTGGTCTAATTCATGTAGGAAAATGAAACCCAGAATACTTAATTTTTGCCTCCTTGTTCATATTTACTAATGCTTTGCCACAAAATAAAAAAGGAATTTTAGTATTTCTAGAAATATATGTTCAGTTTGTGTTCTTTGTTATGTGTGTTTCATAAAAAGTTATTCATTTTCATTTGTCTTCCATATCTTTCATAAAATAAATTTGTATTATTTATATATTTATTTATTTATTTGATTGATTGATTGATTTTTTTAAAAGAAAAATAGCATAACATAATTTCATTTGCCTGTTACTTTTATAAATGCATAGACCATTTTATTCAAAATAATCAATATTAAAATTTTTCAAACTTATATTTAATATAAAATATATGCAGATCTAGGTCGTAGCTCTTAATTTTCAGTTTGTTTTCAAAACCTTTTATGAGTATAAAGCAGCTGAAAAAATATATTTAGTTTGTCTACTTTAAATTTCGAATTTTTTGTCGTGTTTTGTATTAGAAATATAATATAGCTTATATCAAAGATCCTCCTTTAAATATAGCTTATATTATGGGCAAAATAAATTTTTTTCTGTCAAATTTGACTTTATTTAATTGACAGATTGTGAATTGATATAATAGGTCGTATCAATTTAGAACTTTCTCTCATTTCTCTATTAAGGTTCTTTTCCAATTGTAGGAAATATACTTAATGCCAAATTCATCATTTTGTACCATGGTTTTACTCCATTCATTAACATTTTAGCAAAAAGAAAAAGTAATAAATGTTTTACTACTTAATCATGTTTTAACGATAATGTTCAGTTTGGATGAAAACAAGGAGACAACATTAGGAAACTGTTCTATCCTTTTATATCTCTGATTATACACTGCAAAAAAAAGTCTGTCAAATTTACAGAAAAAAACTGTCAGCCAGGACGCCAGTTTATTTCCGTATATTTAACAGAAATTTTCTGTAATTTTTTACAGATTCTCCGTTTATTTTACAGAAATCTTCTGTATGTTTTACAGAAGTCTTCCATAATTTTTACAGATTCTCTGTTTATTTTACAGAAAACTTCTGTGTGTTTTACAGAAGTCTTCTGTAGTTTTTTACAGATTCTCCGTTTATTTTACAGAAATCTTCTGTATGCTTTACAGAAGTCTTCCGTAATTTTTACAGATTCTCTGTTTATTTTACAGAAAACGTCTGTGTGTTTTACAGAAGTCTTCTGTAGTTTTTTACAGATTCTCCGTTTATTTTACAGAAATCTTCTGTATGTTTTACAGAAGTCTTCCGTAATTTTTTACAGATTCTCCATCAATCTTACAGAAATCCTCTGTGTGTTTTACAGAAATCCTCTGTAATTTTTTACAGATTCTTCATCAATTTTACAGAAATAGTCTGTGTGTTTTACAGAAGTTTTCCGTAATTTTTTAAAGAGTCTCTGTTTCTTTTACAGAAATCTTCTATGCGTTTTACTGATTTCTTCTGTATTTTTTTTAATTTTTACAGATTCTCCGTTCATTTTATAGAAATGTTTTGTATTTTTTTTTAGATACTCCATTTAATTTACAGAAATCTGTAATTTTTCCAGATTCCCGTGTTTTGTCCCCGTGTATATTTCTGTCAATGTAGCAGACTTTAAGCATTTTTTTACAGCTTGATTTAAGGAATTTACAGAAAAAAAACAGTTTATTTATGAAATATATTTTGTATTTATAACAACTTTCTTTTGTTTTTAATAATTCAAAACCTTACTAAAATTACTTAAAAAATTCAGTAATTTTATGATATACTAGCTTCTTTCGACGACCTTGGCCCTGTTATGTGGTAAAAAAATTCTTCTACGAAATGTTAATGAAAATAAATTCTTGAGTATGTTTTGAAATCATAGGTGACATTAATTATTTCAATCAATTCCATCAAAGTTCATACTTTAAAATTAAGTGACTGTACGAAATAAAATATTAATGTTGAAAAAAGAAAGATTTATAAGAACGATTGCTATCAATCAAGTAAAACAGTAATAAAAGAAGCTGATTTCAAATGAATCAATGCATTTCAAAGCACGAAAATTTATACACAAATCAATGGATCAGGGTGGGAGTGTTGATGTTCCAAGCATAAAATTTAAAGTTTATTTTTTATTGCTTTCAAAATTATTTCTTGATATTATCCATCAAGTATCTATCAATTTCTATGTTCATGGGTAGGGAAGCGTATCAGTTTGTCATGTCAATTGTCCCTAAATAAATGGTTGAGGTATTTGTAGTAAATGAAGTTAGTGGAAGTATTTACTGTAAAGTTTATTTTTTTTGGTGATTGTAGCGCCTCATTGTAGTTAAAATAATATATATGTTTGCTTCTAAACTATTGATTAATGTAGTGATGGCGTCGTTCAAGTAAATACTACATATATAGAGTGAAACCTCTGAAAAACAGCTACGTTTGGTCCCATAAAATAATGGCCATTTTATGAGACAACCGTTCTTTGGAGGTTCACAATAATGTTAATTCAATAGTCTCAATTCAATTCTGTAAACTTCTAACAGTGTCTGTTTTAAGAGATGACCAGTCTTCGGAGGTGACCGTTAGTAGAGGTTTTAATGTATATACATATATGCATTTTATTTTTCAGAAATAGTTTTTAGGAGTTTAAAATTACTCTTGCATGATATATCTATGCTTAGATTTTTGTAATATCCATTAATAATCAAAGAAATACGTCAAGAAAAATTGTGAAAAATTAGATTTATTTTAAGAAAAAAAAATACAGTATTTATAAAGTATTTACAAAGTACAAACAAAGGAATATTTACAAAGTTTATCGTTTATAATTTTATAGATTAGCTCTCCAGTATTCATGGGTATTTCTTAATATATAAATAGTGGTCAATTAGCTCATATGCCGACATTTTATTAAGTAAATTGAGAATTTTCATATTAACGGCCTCACGTTTTTTCACATCAGGATTCTTCTTGCATCATCTGTTAGGCTTTATTCCAAGCAAACACCTAGAAACAAAATAATTTACTCCAGTGAATTAAATACATTTAAAAAATCACATTTTACTTTTGACTCATTTATAAACTGAAATTTGTTAGCACAAGGGAGCTAGGAGCATAATAATTTTACTTTTCAGCAGCACTTGTTCTAATTCCCCCTCGACAAGCACGTAGCCAGGGAAGGGGACCCTTGAGGAGCTACACCCCCCCCCGAAAGTTCAAATATGTATGTTTGTATACAGGCGCGGATTTAGGGAAACAGGCTCTGCAGCCCGCGTCCTCTACAAGAGAGGGGCCCCATTACCACAATCCACCCAGTATTCTAGGGAAGGCTTATATTCTAGGGAAGATACTTATTCTAGGGAAGGCTTATTTCAGAATTTCAGGCAATTCAGTACTAAAATACAAAAAGTTTCAGTATATTTTAAAAATGATCACTATGCCTTGCCTATGTCGGAGGGTGGGGGGCTCTTTCTTGCACCTTTCATAGGACCCCATGATATGTTTAAGTTATGGTATTTGAATATTTGAGCCTCCCCGAATAAAAATCCTGACCATGGGCCTGCCCTTCCAAATTAAAATGTCAAAATTACCATCTTGTTTTAAAATAGAAGACTGTATGCATCATTGCTCTTGAACATACGAAATAAATTTACATGATAAAATATTTTTACTACATTTAACAATATGCTTCATTTTCGTCAAATCTTTTTGAAAAAATAATGAATAAGAAAAAAGAATCAAATTTTCAACTTTTTAAAAGGGGAAAGCTCAAATTTTAAAGCATTCCTCTCTTTTTAAATGTAAAACTTTTATAAAGAACAGAGCGATCAGATCTGCGCTAATTTTTAATTACTCTCTTACATATTTCAACTTAGAAAAGTGAATAAAAAATTTCTATTTATGTTTAGTGTTCCTGATTCAGGATATTGGCCAATGACTACACTTATGATTCGAGATTTTGAAATTTAAAACATTGATTATCAGACAGTATAATAAGCAAAATATTAAAAAAATACTTTTATAACTAGGCACTGATATGAAATGGATTTAAAATTTATGCATTAAGATAAATAAACAATTTATCTTGCTCAAAGCTTCACCATGGCACAGTGGTTATTTCACTGAAAATGGTAGACGGCCGAAGTGTGAAGGTCCCGGGTTCGGGTTCCATCGCACATCCGTCGAGCTAACCGTTCGGTGTTTTTCGTGGTTTTCTTCGAAACTTAGGGTAAATACGGGTTAGGACCACTTACAAAGACCCCACAGAGGATAACTCCCTTGTTTGGTCATTCGGACGAGGATTTAGAAGTGGACTTCGAGCTAAGCACACAAATCCGATATACATGTTCACAACAGCAGCAGCTAGTCACTATAGCGCAAGAAGGTTGCACAGATGTGTGCTTCGAATGCATATACGCAGGTTCATATACGCAATATGAATTCAGTTATCACGAGCAGGCACGTATACAGGATACATATTGGGAGGGGGGGGGGAGTCCAAACCGTAAAAAAGGCAGAATTTTTCACAAAAAGACTATCATTATAGTGACAAAAATCAAAATTTCAGGGGGGGGGGAGTGTCCGAATTCCCAGGACCCCCCCTCTCCTCGTTAAATACGTCATATGAGTTTGCAGATAGTTTTGGATTATGTGCAGTCATAACTTTTTTTGTTAGTAAACTGTTGTTGTATGGTTGTTAGTAAACTGAAATTGTATTTATTTAAAAAAAAAGAAACGGGGTTTGAGGGGGTGGAGCCCCCCTCACAGAGTAAATGTTAACTTAAAATATAGTGAATAAGAATTATAAAAAAATCTATACATCCCTGTTTAAGAATTTAAAAAATGAACACATAATATTTAAATAAAATATTAATGCCATTGAAAATTTCACAAAGACTGCCAATAATGACCAATACTAAAGCTGTTCCGATCACCAGAAGCCAAAACTACCATGTTTACTCACGTAATAGTCGCCCTTTTTTGCCAATTTTTCATGTTGAAATTCCAGGTGCGACTATTATGCGGGTAAAATCTACTATATAATATTGTAACTCTAAAGAGCTATTTTTTCTGCTTCAGAACGGGGGTGCGACTATTACGCGAGTAAACACGGTATTCTGCATCAAATGACGATAAACATTGTAAAGAATTTTAAATCTCCCTGATTTAGAAGAGATTTTTTGCAGAATTCCCTGACTTTTCCAGACATAAAATTTCCCAAATCCCTGAATTCCAAGTCGCCCCTGAATATACAAAAAACAAGAAAATCCCCACTGTAAAATTACTTCAAATCAAAATCTAGCTGTTTATCTCATACAAATGAAATATTACTTTTAAAACTGAAGAAAATGATTATTGTTTGTGATAATGACATAATTTGTAGAAAAAAGAAAATCACAATGTTATGAAGCTAGAAATATTTCTTTGATAAGATATACTACTCGACATTAAAATTGCTGCACTGTGTGTAGCATGTCACCTTCTTGGTATTGCTATTTTAATTACCAGTTGTGTATTAATAAAATAAAATAAAACAGTTACATGCTATATACATATAAATTTCATACTTTTTAAAATATTGCTATGGTTTGATTTATTTATATGTTTACAAAATTGTAGTTAAAAGTGTTTCATTAACTTTGAAAAAAAAGTGTATAACTATGCTTCTTTGATTCATTTTTACTAGGATTAAGAAATAATAGTATGCAATATGCAAAAAGAACAAATTGTGTACATATTTAAAACTACATAACAAATATTACAAGGAAATTATAAATAATTTGTAGATACAATTCTTCTGTTCTTTTATAGGTTAAAAGGTGAAATATATCATTTTTTTAATTTGGTTTACCTCATAAACTTGATTAAGATATATCCACTGATTTAAATTATTGACGGCACAGGAAACTTTAAGATACTCCTAGAAAATCAGAATTCTTATTGTAAGTATATAAGATAGAAATTTATAAGTCTGGGAAGTGTATATATTATATTTGATGTGAAATCCCCCAGAGCACGCATGCACACTAAAAACATCATAAATTGTTCGGTGTTAGACGACTATTCAAGTACAAACACTGAAAATAAACAATATATTTATCACAGTGCCACGATGTTCAGCGATATTCTTTCACTTACTGGAGCACTGCAAACAAAATGAATGCGAACAAAAAAAAAAAAAATTCCAAAATATTTAACATATCGATCGATAACTATATAATAAGAAATGCTAACTACAGTTCTAGGACCAATTAGCAAGTGCAATGAATATAAACAAACACTATAATAAGGAAATAACTTATGAGAAACAGTTTATGAGTAGTACTTAACTTGTTACATGAAGTTGCTATTGTTCATTTCCCCCAAAACCAAGAACATCTACGGTACGTAGTTGTTCTGAACAAGTATATCGGATTTGTGTGGTTGGCTCGAAACCCGCTTATAAATCCTCGTCAGAAGGACAACACAAACAAGGAAACCTCCCCGAAGCTCACCCACCAATCGTAACGAATTTAATCCAGTCATAAGTACACACTTAAAGAAACCTAATGTGTAAAAATTAGTTGCTATCTCCTCAAATTAAAGATAAAATTAATTAATAAAAAATGAGTATGAGCCTGTATAGCTACTTGGCGCTTTCTACTTTCTTTTATAAATGCTTTTACAAAAAGATGCTTATTTAATAAGCATTTTAAGTAAGCACAGGTCAGGATTCATCTACAGCAATGATTCACTGGATATCCCGCAGAACATATTGTGGGGAAAAAATCAGGCCGGTAACTGGTTCCGTTTTGGAGAGGAGGGGGGGGGGTGGAGGAAATTGGCCAAAAATATTTTTTAAACATAAAATCTATGCATGCATAGGAGGTTAAACGTAGCTTTTTAGAAGAAGCTTAGCTTTTTAGCGACATAAGAATTGAAATAAACAATGGCATTAAAAAAATAATTTTAAAAATTGTAACGTAATTTTTTTGGAGGGGAGGGGGTTCACCCTATATATCCCTCCCCCACCCCTTTGATTTGACCCTGAAAGAAATATATTATTAAGTTGTTAACACAATGTCAGAAAACTGCTGCACTTAATTTTTTCCGAATTTCTCAGTTTTTTTCGGGATGTTCAATAGGTAACGGCTATAACAATCTATTGTTTTTACTTAAAATCGGCATTTTAGTGTACGAATGTGTCACTGCATTTTGTGATTGAATCTCACTTTCTACTTGCTTCTATCCTCTATGTTCCAGGGTTCGTCTAGAAGGATTTCTAAATTAAACCCTGACTGATCAGCATAAAAATTCGATCGTCTTTTAACAACGAATCCTTTAGAAAGACATTTACAACATTTACGAACAACTGCGTTAATTTCTTAATGATTTCCTTTGACCGAGAGTTTTTCAGCAAAACAAATTTTGTAACTTTCCTGCTCATAATCTTTTTTAAAAATCTGTACTGCCATCCTTTAGATGCGCGGAATTTCAGTCCTAATTCGAATGCCTTTTCTGAAGCCCAAGTTTGTAAATCACAATCATGTACATTTTTCTGTAATTTTCTTGCGTGTTAGAAGTGTTAAAACGTATATTTTTTAATTTGATTTAGTTTATATTTATAATCGCCATTCTTCTGAATTTGCTTTTGACACAGATATAACTGCCTTTTGTTTGTAACAAATTTAAAATAATTTTGAACACTCTGTAAACTGCGGGATTTTGCCACTATTGTATCCCGCCAGTATTTTACTGCAGTCTCCTTATCTTTTCAAGAAATGAATTGCTTATTTTGCATGATGTCCTCACTGGACATGAAGTCAATGCTTTCGTTTATCTTCAGGGTTATCGAGTAAAAAGCATTGCTCATTTGCTACCAAATCTGTTGCATTTACTTTCTGATAATTTTGCAAGCTTTCAATAATTTGATTTTGCAGACTTTTTCTTCGTCTGTGCATGGAGACAATGTCATATTTTTCGAAGAAAATTCCGTATAAAGCATAAAAACAACATTAAGTATATTTGCTCCATAGTATCATCATGTGGATAAAAAGAATAGAATTAAAATAAATGCCTCACTTATGCGTAAACTGAATTTGCAGCTTGCAATGTGTTAATACATATAAAAAGAAATTACTTTCTTCAGGGACTTTCAGAACTAAAATGAAAAGATTATAGGACTTCAGCTTAACTAGTAGAAAACGAAATTAAGCTACTTAAAAACCCAGTACGTTGAAATATAACACAGTATAGCAGGGACCGATCTACACATTTGGGGGCCCAGGGCACAGGTACCTGTGGTGGCCCCCTGCACAAAAATATTTCGCAGAATATTACTTAATTTAATTAAGTTAAAACCAATTATTCTTAAGCCATCCATACGTAAACACAAATCAGTAAAATGTCACGACAAATACCACTTTAATGAATTTTCCAGTTTTGAAATGTTTTTATGGGTATTAAATAGTTAAGTATTTAAGTCTCGGATATAACATGATAAAATGTAAGGTTAAATGTTTGAAATATCTAAGTAATACCAGCCCCAGGGTTGGCAAGTTTTTGACGCATGACAGTTTTTGACGGTTTTAACCATGGTTTAAACTGTCACGTCAAAAACCCTATGTCGAAAACATTTGTCAAAAACTGTCAAAAACCTCAAATATTTTACTTGTAGTATTACAAATATTAATTGATGTCTTTAACATTGCATGCATTGTATAAGCTATGAATATGTGTGAAATGTTAATAATAATTTTTAAGAAATATGGTCATCTTCTACATATTTTTTATAAAACATTGTCTAGAAAAAGGAAAAGAAAGTGGAAAATTAAATTTCATTATGTATCCAATATAGTCAAAACAATATTCTTGCTAATATAATATTAAAATTATAAGCTATCAATTTCAATAAAAAGTTAGTTATGCTTTATAGAATGCTTCGTGGAAAAAAATGAACAAAAAAAAAAAACATTCTATACCTGTTCAACAACTCTTTTTTTTTTTTTTTTAAATAATGAATCTTACCTTAAAACATAAAACTTGTACTGTTTAATTTAATGATTTTTAATAAGCTTTCGTCTCAATTTTGTGTCAGTAAATAATTTTATAACATCCTCATAATCTATCTTCTGTGTTACATCTCCTTCTATTGATAAAAGGGCTAAAGAAGATAATTTATCATCCGTCATCAAAGTTCGTAACGGAGACTTTAATCTTTTAAGCAAAGAAAAGGATCGTTCACCTGTGCAATTGGAGATGGGCAAAGTTAAAAATAGTCTTAAAGCACTTTGAACATTGGCAAATGTATCTATGATGCCAAGATCATGGATTTTCTGTAACTTATCAGCAACAGACATATCTTTTTGTATGATTGGGAAAATGTGTATAAATTCGTCAGGAAACACTTCCTCTAAATCCAATGAATATTTAGCTTGTAAAACTTTTGCATTTTCGAAAGCTGTATGTTTATCGCTATCAAATAAGCAGCAAAACTTCTTTAATATGCTCTCATAAGCAGACATTCTTGAATTCAGATGAGTAATTAGTGTATCACACACTGCATAGAAACAAGATACCTTAAAATTACTTTTACCATCTAACACAGTTTCTGGACACTGTCCATCGTAGAAAAATTTAGGAATCTTTTTTTGCCTTTTTACGGAATAATCTTTATGTCCAACTAAAGAAAATGCCTTTTCTTCATACATTTCAAAGTTCTCTCGCACAAACTGAATGTATTCTATCAGTAAAGTGAAATATTCAGGCACTTTAGATAAATCTAGAGTTGGATTCTGGAGATTTTTGCTAATGGAATCAATCCTATTAAGGATCGAATTCCACATGCAAGCACATAATGCAGTCTCTAGTGTTTGCATTTTTTTGTGTAATGAATTTGCTTCATTTCTTGCTGATGGCGTCTGATTAGAGTCTGAGGAAATTTCTGAAAGAACATCAGATATTTCCTTATAACTTTCTTGGAATGCTTTAGTTGCAGCAGCATTTGCACACCACCTTGTAATACATCTCGACTTTAATGTTAAATAATTTCCCTTTTCACTCATTTTATTACATAACAATCTCCACCGGTGTGTAGAAACAGAGAAGAAATTGTACAATTCTTGCAAAAAAGTAAAAAAATCTAACACTTTTCCATTACACTCCACAGCTTTGACAACAACTAAATTTAATGAATGTGCAGCACAAGGAACAAAGTCTACTAAAGGATTTATTAATTTAAGTCGAGCTTGTAAACCAGTGTATCTTCCTGCCATATTACTGGCATTATCGTAGCTCTGTCCACGACAATCACTAATGTCAAGTCCTACATCTTTAATATAATTCACAACTGTTTCTTCTAGATGTTGAGATGAATGGTTTTCAATAGATAAAAATTTCAAAAAGCGCTCAACTGGTACATTGTCAGATGAGACATACCTGATGACAAAAGTCAACTGATCTGTATGGGATAAATCGGGCGTTGAGTCTACAATGATAGAAAAAAATTTTGCACATTTAATTTCAGAAATAATGAAATTTGATACCTTTTTAGCCATTAGATCGATGAACTCATTTAAAGTGGATGAAGATAAATATGAGGTGTGCCCTTTCCCGCAGTTTCCATACTTCTGCAAGTGGTTTGCAAGGAATGGATCAAATTCGCTCATAAGTTCTAAGCATCCAAGAAAATTCCCATTACTTAGCGATCCAATTGTCTCATTCCGTCCAAAAAATGACAGTCCACGGGAAGTTAAAAATTTTGTTACTGCTACGACACGGCGAAGAACTTCATACCAATATTTGCTTTCGCAATTGGTGGTATTTACAATTTTGCAATCTATTCGATTCGAGCTTTCCTTTCTTTGTACCATTTTACAGACTGCTTCTCTGTGACTAAATGAGTTTTCATGCTCATGTAGCCTTTCACTCACATGTTTCCAATCAAAAAATCCTGTTGTTGAAAGAATTGATGAAGTATTGGAAAACAGCTTGCATGTCCAACAGAAAAGTGAAAACGTCGTTGGAGACAAAGTCAGCCACTCTCTTTTCACTTTTTCTTGGTTGCATTTATAACGATAAAAATGCGCTTCAGTCAGGGATCTTTTTTTATCACCAATAGATCGCTCTGTGAATTCAATAAGATGCGTATTTTGCCTTATAGGATATTTGATGAAATATTCACGCATTTCGTCAGTGACATGCTCCCACAATGCTGGATCTTCAGCAATTACAAATTCTTTTTCTTTATTTTCAGAAGGTGTTGCGCTATTGGATGAATTTTCATCTTTTGCAGGTATGGACTCTTCATTAGTGCAAGCAAGATCATGGACATCTGCTAATTCTTTTTCTTTATTTTCTGCATATTTTGCAGGTATGGACTCTTCATTAGTGCAAGCAAGATCATGAACATGTGCTAATTCTTCTTCTTTATCTTCATCACATTCTTTATCTTCAGCCGTTTCAGGATTTTTTTTTACTGTATAATTCAGCATCATTCCTTTCATGCGCTCAATCTCTTCCCTTTTTCTCTCTTTTAATCGTCTTTTCTGAGAACCAGATGGGTACGATCTCTTCATGATTACAGTCAAATCAAATTAATTAAAATAAAAATAATAACTTAACAACTATTTTTCAAAAACCTTACTTAAATAACTTTAAAGAAATTCAAAATTAATCACATACGGCTCATAAATTTAACGATTTTCCATATTGTTTACAGGAGCTTGAAGATAAATCACATGCACATACGTTCTTTCAATGTCTTCATTTCATTTCACTATTCTTGTAGAGCAGAGTTTAGTAGCAGCACCGTACACGCGCCTCTCAGACTAGCAACATCTGAATCTGCGATCGTAAGTCGAAAGATTCCCCACGCCCACAGTTGCCGGTCGCCCATGAACTGGTGCACAAACAGGCTGTGTCTTTTGGTGGACAAGAGGAACGAGTGACTCAGTCGTCACACTCCTTAGAAACAATAAGAGAAGGAGCATGATAAGGCGTCCTATCGATTTTGTATAAAAAATGGATAATTTTTTAACATTACAAGTTACATCAAATTAAAAATTTTGAATATTTGTGATGAAATGAAGTAAGTAATCAGAAATTTTACTCTTGAGAGATAATTTTAGTAGTTATTATGATTACATAAAAGGAAGATTTGGGGGCCCCTAAAAATCGGGGGCCCTGGGCACGTGCCCCGAATGCCCCGCCGTAAATCAGTCCCTGCAGTATAGCAAACACTGATTTATAAATATTTTGAGAACGTACTCGCGTGAGCGTTTCAACTTTTCGACCAATTATCCCTGTCGCCAAATACTAGCTAAAGGGTTACAATTGGAGCGATTTTTAACTAATTTTTAACCTTTAATTTCTCAAATTCTGTGAGGAGATAGCAGCTAATTTTCACACAGTACGTTCCTTTTAGTGTGTACTTGTGATTATGTGAAATTCGTTCCATTTCGTAAGTCAGAGACGACCCGAGGGGCATGCGGGGCTCCAGGCGAAGCGCAAGTGCGGGGCCTCTTCTCTCTCATGTCTTATGAGATAGCAATAAAATGGCCCAGGAGCGGGGCCTCATAAGCGCGGGGCCTTAGGCGATCGCCTACATTCGCACCCCACTTGGGCCGGCCCTGCGTGAGTTAGCTTTGGGGAGGTTTCCTTGAAAGAGGGGAGCCCTCCGTGTGGGTCTTTCGAAGGGGTCCCAATCCATATTTACGCTAACTTCCGGAGAAAACCACGGAAAACTCTGAACGGTTAACGGTCGACGGACGCGCGATGGGACCCGCGCGCGAACCTGGGACTTTCACACTTCGCCCGTATACCATTTCCAGCGACATAAACGCTGTGCCATGGTGAGGTGAATGGTACGTATCGTTCGTTAGCCGACCCAGAGCGTCACCTCCGATCAGTGTTGCCAGAAACGTTTGCACATAAATCGCAAGTAGCTGAAGAAAGAGTCGCTAAGGTGACGTCATAGTATGACGTCAGATCAAGTGATGCCGTGCACTGCTTAAAATCATTATGCCGATTTGTCTGGTTGGTCCATTGGTTTCGATGCATAGTTTTACACATAAAAGTCCTTAAAAATTTTCTAAGTTATTTTAAATGTCCATTTTATGGAAATAAAATAAGAATTCTTACATTTTTTCATGTAGCTCCTTTTATTCTTGTGGTGGGGGTTTCCCTCCCAGTTAAATATTACTGTATTAATAATTAATTAATAGTTATCAATCTAATTAATTAACGTATTGCTTTATATCTCGCTAATTACTTATTGATTTAACATTAATTATGTCAATTAATTAATCTAATTAATTACGTGGCGTCAACATTATCGACAAACACTAAAATACTTAAAAATGTTTTAAGTCCAAACGACTGGCTTACGCCAGCGCGCCCAGTGAACAAAATTCGTACATAACATCAAACACTCACCTGAACCTACGTATGCAGTTGTAACTAAATATACCGTCCCTTTTCTTCAGCTCCAGCTAACGACACGTAGTACAATGTCTTGCCGTTTTAATTGTGCCGGAGGCGAAATGAGCCTCGCAGGTTGAGCAATGACATCTTCGTCTAGTACGCATGTGTGGGTGAAGATAAAACAGAAAAAAACTGTTTTTTCTTACGAACAGACTTATTCTGTAAATAATACGAGTAATTTCTGTACGTTTTACAGACTTTTTTTGCAGTGTAGGTGTGATAATAAGCACGTATTTTGTTGACAAAGATATTTATAAATAAAGAATAACATCAAATATAGTACAATTTTAACAACTAAGTTTTATAAGCTTTAATAAGTATGCTTCAAGCTAAAAAGAGTGGTAAAAATAAATTATATTTATTTAATGTATTTAATTAATTTATTCTATTATACCAATCTCAATCTTAACAAATATTTTAGATTTACCATGTACAGATACTTTTGAGATGTTAACTACACCAGATTAGACAAAAACTTTGAAAGAAACAATAAAGCTCAAAAGAAATCTTGCTTATCTCAGTATTGGAAAATTAAAAAATGTCACTTCTTTAGAGATAATAAAAATTTTTATAATAAATCTTTTTCTGGTACTTCATTAAAAATATCTTTCATGTTAATGTAAATATTTTTATTTCATTAACTGTGTGTTTCTTTTTAGCGAGATGAAAGCGTAATTATAATTAATACAATATGGAATCATTTCCATCAACTTTCCTTTCTTCGACAGTTTAATAAACGAGAAGAAAGTATGAAAATTTTCTTTTCCAGGGGAATAGCGTATTTTTCAACTTTTTTTTCCATCCGAGTTACATTTATTCTTGTTAGAATAACTGACTGTCGCTGAAAGGCAAAATTTATTTAAGAAGAGTTACCAAAGTGATGGGTTTCGCAGAAACGGAATTCAGATAAAACAGATTTTTTTTTACTACATTTAAACTCTATGAAGAGTTAGGTGATTTTTTCAAACAGCTTTAATTTTTTATAGATGCGTTATGTATAAGCTTATTAATATATGATTATTAAAATGATTTAGTTTGATTTTTCACAGTCACTAGTTTCCACTAAAATTGTTTATTATTTTACAAGAGTATTCTATATCCTAAAAATGTATTAATATACCATTGATTTATACATGAATAGTTTAACTGTTCGGCGTGAAAAGTCGAGAGTGTAAATAAAGTATGTTTTAATTATTTTAAAGTTATCTGCTTTTCTGATCTTTAATCTAAATCTATAAAATGCATTTCTTGTCTGTTAGTTTGTCTTTCTATTTGTGCATTTGTGCTATTTGTGCATGTCCGTCTGTTCACTATAAGTGTCTTGACAGCTTATCGGATGTGGAGCAAATTAGAAGCATTTATTCAATATTACAAGAAAAAGCTATTGCTGGGGAAAAAATAATCTGATTTTCAGTTTTTTTTTTTATTATTTTATGTTTTATCCCTTTTTCGGCAATTTTTCGCATATTTTGTGTTTTCAGAAGCTGAATTAATTAGAAAACAATATTTTTATATCAACTGAAATGCAGAGAATGCTTTCTCAAATGACCTATTTTTGAACAGTGCCTTTTTTTTTTACTAATTTTTAAGGCATCGCCAAACAACTCAAGATTTGGAGAAAAGGGGTAATTTCAACTTAGTACACGAATCGCGAAATTATTTAGGAACGGATTGATTTTAAAAATGAAAATCATACGTATTAGACATTTATCTTGATATTAAAAAGGGTTTTTTAATAATAATCATATTTAATGTTTTTTAATTGAAAAAGTTCTGAAAAAGTATTTCCCACTCTCCCCTCATTTATCAGAAACCAAGAGTTCCTATGATGGTGAAGTTCAGCTGCCAAAAAAAATTACGCCATGCAGCACTGGGAATGCCGGGAATTCCGTTTTATGATTCTTTTATTATTATTTATAGACTAGAAATTATCTTATGATTTATTTAATTATTTATTTTTAAACAGTGAAACTTAGATTTTTTTATTATTACTAGCTGCGTGCCCGTTCTTCGCACGGTAGGAAACGAAAATTTTCCTTACATGATTAATTCGAATTTATTCGTGATGTGGAATTTAAAGAAAAAGAGCAAAATTATTTGACTCTTGATGTAAAGTTTGCGTCACGAGTATTAACCTGGCATCATTGTAATATAATGACTCAAAAAACTACGTCAGTGTCATTCACTATCAAAAAAGTGGAAAGCTTAATGGTTTGCAGAGAACTCCTGGCTTTCAAAATGTCTTATTTCTACATCATACTGTTTTTTAGGCTCAAGTTGTAGCATTAAATGCCTAAGACACTACATGGAATGGACAACCATTTATTTCTTTCCGAACATGTACCATATAAGAAAAGTATTGTAATCATGAAAAAATTCGACTTCGAGATTTTGGTGTATTTACACGTTTTGAGGTCTTCTGAATTCATTTATGCTATTTTCAAGAGATGTTTTTAAGATAACTGCCGTCCCCGCTTTTCATACGGGAATAAGCGAATATTTTACTACTAAAATCATATCTGCATGTGACAAAACAGAATTTCATTTTTAAAAAAGTTCAGTAATTACTCTGTTGAATTACTGCGGATATTTAGCAATTAGAATTACTTTTCGTTTAGTTGGTTGTAAGACAACCGTTGAAAAAGGAGAAACACTTTTAATTTCATGAAATATTTATTAACGTGGTATATTATGATTTATTCATATTATCCTTACGAATCTAATGATACTACCTATTACGTACATTAATACTATCTATCTTCGCTTCTCCCTCTTCAAGGCTCCCTTAAAAGAAACAGCTTAGATTATTTGGCCCCAATGGAATCTTTTGATTCTATGGTGATTCTTTGCAATTTACGCATTAGCATAAATAATAATCATTTCACATAATGGTTGCCATTAAGGAAACTCTCCATATATATTTAATTTATACATAGTTTTATAAGATTGGCGTATTTAGCGCCGCAAACCATTTCATCTTATTGTGGGGAGAAAATATCCAAGGGAGGTCATTTTAAATATCCATGTATCTAATATAGCGATATCTTTTATATCCTCCATAGTCCTGTCTCCTGAAAAACATCAAACTGTGTAATCTCGAGGAGCTACTTATTCCAGATTTAATTGTGACATGGCGCAGAGTTGCAGAGTTTACAAATTTCACGCATTTTTTTTAATTTATGACGTCACTGTTTGACTGCTGTAAAGGATACCCCAGTTGGTTGAGGGAGTTAATTTCGATATTTCGCATAGTAGTTTTCAAACGGTATCATTAAAACTTTGCGTTATGTAGGACCTTTATGGAGGAACGTAATTCAACGTTCAAATAAAACTATACTCGCAGCCTGCATGCATATGTTAGGCAACGTCTGCGCCATAATTAAATGTCAAAAATAAAAATAGAAAATAGAAAAATTTTAATATATCGCACTTTGAAACGAACTTTGTAATTTTTAAAATGAACATTTTCAGCACCGTGAAGACATTTCAATTTTTAAATAAGCACCGGATTAAAATACCACTTCTAATAATAATAATCGTGAATTTCTTAGTTTATTTCTACAGTAAATTTTAATCAAAATATCGTCTCCCTGTGTTGAAAATAGAGCTGGAATAAATGAGTTAAAATTATGGCGTAATTTTTACGTATCTTAAAGCATTTGACGTCATAGATCCTCACTTGCGAATTGAAATTCCGATATCCCATTTAAAAACTCGATTGGTTGAGAAAACCCTTTTTTCTAATCCTTTCTGTGGCAACAACCGAAGATAAATTCTCGTGCCGTGATCGCAATGTAATGAATGGCGTAAGATCGCGTTGATGCTATTAAATTCTAAACATTAGGCTGCATTAAAATTCATAAAAAATCATCTAATTTACATAATTTTTTCGTTTTTATTTTAAAAGAGGGAGAAAAGAATGTTTCACGATTTGTCAAAATATCAAAAAGTTATGACGGATAGAATTCAAGATGCGACAGTTTTAAAATTATTTTACGAAACAATTCGCCGAAGCAAATGCTTAGTAAAAAAATTCCTAAAAATCGGTAAATCATGTTACGTATTCAGAACAAACTGTTTTTAAAAGAAAATTTTCTCCTCTATCCGATGATACAAATGCCGTTTTGCTGCGAGCGTAATTTCCGCCGTCATTACGAATTAGGTGAGAAAAAATGCCAAAAATCGCATAAAACATAAAATAAAAAAAATCTAGGTCGAATTTTGAAAAAATCGCTTCGAGGTGCACAACTACATATTTACATCTTTCCGAGTACCAAATTTGGTGTTTCTAGGTGTAGCCGTTTGTCCGTAACGCTGCCGACAGACACACACACACACACAGACACCTTCTTTTATAATAAGTAGAGATTATTACCTTAATTCTGGGATAACGGGATGTGATGATATACATTAATGACCAATTAAATTAGGTACACCAATCTAGTAGCACGTAGAACCGACTTTCCTTTGATAATGGCTGCAATTTGAGTTGTCGTGGGCCCTAGAAGATACTAGAAGTGATGGGAAGCCATATTTTTCCATAACTCCTGAACAACCTCCCACAATTCACTTAGATGGAAGGTGGTCTCAATTACTTCTTAGATGTGCTCTGTGGGCTTGAGGTCAGGGGACTTTGACAGCTGAGAAAGCATGTGCAGTTCTGTAGAATTTCCATGTATCTTGATATAATACAATTCGGAAGCGACGGCATTCTGCATCGCGATAGCACGTTTTGTTGTTATCCGGCTTATCAACTAAAGAAGTAATTCTAAATCGAAACTAACATGACGACATAGCACACAGGCATTTAAGATTCACAATCTTGTGTGGCTAAGCATAAAAAGACGATAACTTGAATGCTTGACAACCCTCTAATATGACTTGGTAAATCCTTTGTCGTTTCATCTCGCAAAGAACTCCTTTCTTTCGACGCGATAGCACGTTTGTGTTATCCGGCTACACTAAGAGTAATTCTAAATCGAAACTAACATGACGACATAGCACACAGGCATTTAAGATTCACATCTGTGTGGCTAAGCTAAAAGACGATAACTTGAATGCTTGACCAACCACTCTAAATAATGAACGTTGGTAAATCCTTTGTCGTTTTCATCTGCGCTAAAGAAAACTTACCTTTCTTTATCAACTACATGTCTTTAAATGTACATTAATACGTATTTGGATAACTGATTAATGGTTCGAATTGTACTTGTAATTTGTACGCTTACTGCTATAGTACTATTTGAGAAAACAACATTTTTAAAGGAATATGTAAATAAATAAATAGAAAAAATACATGTAAAGGGCGTAAATCAAAATTTTGAGGTTTTTTTTTTTACTTTTACGTGATTACTTTAGCTTAGTTATCGTGTCCGCTTGGAAAATAAATTTAAAAAATAGTGATAACTTGAACAATTGACCAATGATCCTAAAGAATGAACGTTGCTACAAAATTTTTTTTTACCTGCGGTAAGTAAAACTTACTCTTTACAAACTGCATGTCTTTAGATGGACATTAATACGTTTTGGATAGCTTATTAATGGGACAAATTTTATTTTTAATTTGTACGCTTAATGCAATACTATTTTTGGACATGAAAAACATTTTTAAAAGGAAAATGTAAATAAGTAAAAAAAGAAGTACTTGTAAAGCGCGTGAGTTAAAATTTTGGGTTATTTTTGTAAATTTTCATGATTACGCTAGCTTAGTTAGAGTGTCAGCTTTGAAAAAATATTAAATAAACGGTGTTAACTTGACTGGTTTTCCAGCTATCCTAAAGAATGAACGGGGGTGCATCCTTTAGCGTTTTCATCAGCGCTAAGTAACATTCACCCTTCTTTACGAATTAAATGTCTTTCGATGGACACTAATACATTTTCGGACAGCTGATTAATGGGAGAAACTTTATTTGTAATTTGTACGCTTACTGCTATGTTACTTATTTGAAAAAAAAATGCGACATTTGAAATGAAACATGTGAATTAAAAATTTAAAAAATATATGTAATGGCTCGTGAATTTAAAATTTAAAGTAGTTTTGTACTTTTCATGATTATGTTAGCGTAATTAGAGTTTCAGATATGAAAATGAATTAAAATGAAATCCATTTAATATGCAGATTTTTTTTTTATTTTGCACTTGAATGTCAAATTTTGGTTATTCAAGAAAAAAGTTTTAAATTCAATTTCTCGAAAACTGTTGATATTCGGCCATACATATGGGGGTGAAATTTATAGCATTTTGGATCCCCTATCACGTCTTAAAAGGAATACGTCGCGTTACCATTAACTCTGTATATTACTTTAGCTATATGACATTGCATTCTTATTTGCTATACTTTCGCATTTTTCATTTTGCGTGCTATGTAACTATAAAAATTTGCAAGGCAATAAGAAATGAGGCACTTAAAATTCAATAAAAATGAACAATTTTTTTTTTCATTTCTCAATAAATTTTTGATTAATTGTTTTGCAACTTTTAAGCATACAGCAAACTTGGAAATAACACTTTTCGAACACTTTAAAACCTTTGTTAAAGGTGATTATACTTTAATACTGTTCATTTTTGGTTACAGATATAAAGTAGGATAAGAAAAAAAAAACTTTTGATCACCACAACTATCGGAAAAAAACAGAAATTTATCAATAATTTTTACAAAATGTTTTACCGCCTGTTTATAATATTGGAATGCAGTTTTGCACAAATAGATAATAGAAATCTTCTTAGTTAAATTATGTCATCCATTAAAAATTGAATTGACTGTTTTGAAAATTATTTAACTATATATTAGCTGAAATAATCTCAGTTTTGCAATGAAGGAAATTTAATGGATATATTTAGTTTCAATAGAGATATGAAGAAATTTGCTTCGAACACATGACTATCAAAGTATTACTTAAATAGCATAAAAATCTTATTGAGAATTTTTAGTTCAACTATATGTATGTATTGCTGCTGACAGTAGTTAATATATTAAATACGCTTTAAAAATTATTACAGCTTGTTCGGATTTATAAAACAACAAGTTTTAGTCTTTTATCCTTTTAACTAACGATTGTTTGCATTTAGCTCATAGCACGCTTTAAGAAAAGGATTTATAACAGATTTTTAGTGCTGTAACTCAATTTCATGTTTGTTTTTATTCAAGTTATTAAGTCATGTATAGGGCATCGTGTTATTCTAAATCAGTACAGATGTATGCTTTCTTTCATAACATTTTTAGTTATTTCTCATAGTAGCAACAAAAGTACACTATATGCAAATGATTTTATAAAAAGAAATATTTTCAGTTTAGTTCAAGTAGGCATTAGTTAAACAATTTAGATGCAAATTTCATGCTTTTGAATGGTGATTTAAAATATTCCACTAAATAAAAAATAATTTATGTTAAATCTTATTGTGCATTCTGAGGAAAAAGGATAAATTCAAAAAAGATATCCCTCAAACAAGTAACCGTTTTCACACAATTTATTTAAGAAAAGAAATATTTTGGACTTTAATTTTCAAACTATTATACTACTATGCAATCTAATGCAAATTAGTGCTTTAATTTAAATATTAATATAATCATTAAATCATATTATATATTTTTAAACGTTCTGTAATATTTCTCTAGAATTAGTGTAAAAAGTTTTTTGCATCAATTATTATATAATAAAAAATGATATCAAACACTTGATTTAATTCGTTACTGTCATCTGACATTTAAAAGATATTTTCTTAAAATATATGTTGTACTCAAAGGATGAAAAACATTACTAAAATTATGTATTCTTATCTAGATACATTTATATTTTCTTTAGCATTTTATTAGCACAAACTAATAAATATATTTAAAATATATAAGTTAATGATTTAGGTAATTTATTAATACATGTAAAAATAACACATCAAAGACTTATTTTACTGTAGATTTAAAAAAGAGTACAACAAAAATTTACAAAGACATTAACTTAAAGTATCTTCAATATTTAGTTATATCCCATTAAGGTAATGATCGTTTTACATTTCATTATTTTTTCGTGAGAAAAACAGTCTTAGATCATCTTGATTTGCTAAAGCTTCTCCATTTGTTAAAATTGCAGAAAAAACTATTTTTTAATAATGTCTTTCTGAAACATTTTGCTTAACGACCGATTTATAAATGGTTTTTTTTTTTCAATCTACGAATTACATTATGTTTGGAAGAAAAAAACATATTTTCTTCAATTGTTGATATGGTTTTGTTTGCTTCTTTGCCATTTATGGCCATTTTGCTTTTTATCTCTAATGTAGTTATGGGGAATTATCGATCTTTGTTTAAATGCGGCTGACTATCGCTTTACTGTCAGCCGTTTGACTGTCACGTGTTACATTTTTCATTATAACGGAAGATTCTAAAGTGAAGCTTGAATGAGAGTTTCGAGACTGACTCTCATCCGTGGATCTATGGCAGCAGACGGCGGCGCTTCTTGCAACTGGTAGGTCCTTGTTTTCGGATATTTGAGAGTTAGCGAAACTTTTATTTCATTTTACGATCTTGCGTTTTTGTATTATGAAACCCAAAACTACTGTGACGTCAGGTATAGTAATAGATTGTACAAGACAAATCTAGCATAAGTGCCATTAGACAATCTAACAAAATTTGTTTGGAAGAAAAAAACATATTTTCTTCAATTGTTGATATGGTTTTGTTTGCTTCTTTGCCATTTATGGCCATTTTGCTTTTTATCTCTAATGTAGTTATGGGGAATTAGCGATCTTTGTTTAAATGCGGCTGACTATCGCTTTACTGTCAGCCGTTTGACTGTCACGTGTTACATTTTTCATTATAACGGAAGATTCTAAAGTGAAGCTTGAATGAGAGTTTCGAGACTGACTCTCATCCGTGGATCTATGGCAGCAGACGGCGCGCTTCTTGCAACTGGTAGGTCCTTGTTTTCGGATATTTGAGAGTTAGCGAAACTTTTATTTCATTTTACGATCTTGCGTTTTTGTATTATGAAACCCAAAACTACTGTGACGTCAGGTATAGTAATAGTTTGTACAAGACAAATCTAGCATAAGTGCCATTAGACAATCTAACAAAATTTGGCACTCTTTTCCTGCAACTACATCAACTACTGCAACTACGCATCATAAAAATTATAAAAGAATTTATATTCAATATTAGCAATATCATCTATGTAGTGTTTAAGTTTCACAATTTTAAATATTCAAGAAATGGAAACTTCATATGCGATCCTATTATATAGTTACGCTGATCCCTGACTCACTCACTCTCTAACAATTCCGGTCACTTCAAAACAAAACTTTTACCGTCATTAATCCGAACAGATTAAAAAGTTATGGTCTAAAACTGTAATAAAATTCATACTGTTTGTATGATCCGCTTGACATTTTTCATAATCATGTATAAAAATATAGAAAACAATCTGAGCTACTTTAAAAATCTCAAAATCCACCCGTTCCCTCATTTTCAGGCGATTTTTCGCTCTCTTCAGCTCCATTTTATTTCCGAGAGTAAAAAAAGTGAATCATATGCGTGACAAAATTACCTTTTTCAAGTGTTAATAACATCACACAATTGGGATTCAAATAGTTTTCTAGGAAACATGGTTTAGTTTTTTTTTTTTCATTAAAATAATCGTCTGCTGAAGCATTAATATAAGAGGTGCTGAGTACATAAAATGAAATCGTTCGAATGCGAAAAGTTTATGCGCATTTCCAGAAGAGCATTATATTCGATTTGGGTATATAATAAAAATTGAATATGAAGTTATTTATTTTAGGTGGACGAAGATTAAATATATTGAGTGTAGACATATTTTCGTCCAATTTTTTTTCTAGCGTCCGTTGTAATTGCCTCCACAACGGGCTTTTTTTTCTACTTTAAATAATAGTATAACTTCATTCTTGCTACTTCGTTCAGACCAAATATCCGCCTAGACGTTGGACTTCAGATTGCGAAAGGTGTCCGACCATGGCTAAACACTGAACATGGAAAATGGCCGAAGTGTAAAGGTCCCGGTTTTGGGCCTACGCGCCGTTGTCTATCTAAATGTCTGGAATTTCGGGCGAATTCCTCCAGATGTAACGGGAATACGCGTTATTACCCTCTAAAAAAGTCAGGCACCTAAGGCAGAAAACACTGTGCAGCTTTGCCTTAATCACAATCTCAGACGCGTAGATTATACTAATGAAGACTTTTTCAAAGGGATCGCGATTATATCTCTTCCACAGCAACCTCAAGGAATGTTGCCGAATTCCAGACGAAATCTTCCCTTTCCATGCAAAGCTAAAAGATTACTGAAGCATCATTTTCTATAGCACTTAAGTTTTATGTATTTGAGTGTAAGCATGAGAAAAGAAAAGAAATGAAGGTAAAATTCGCATTTAATTTTCAGCTATTCCCTCAGTTAGACAGTATCGAAAATGCAACTGTTTGAAAAACACTGCTCCACAAAATTAAAGAAAAATGAGAAAAAATTTACTTACTAAGATAATGTTGGAAGCAATGCCCAATGCTGCGATTATTTATGTTAACTAAATGCAATGGAACAGAAAACTGCACTTCCGTGCATTCGCTTGTGTCGCGAATACGCGAATTCGGTGATTTACATACAATGAGGTGAATACTGGACGGAAAGTTGGAATTCCGGTCTGTAGTGTTTAAACTGAATGTGAGAGTTAAAGTGCATGTTGCTGAGAGTGGTCAGTATTCATTCGGTATGGTCAAAAGTTAAAAAGAGTGAATTATTGATAAAATCGAGAGCGATCACACATAAATAGAGATCACGCAAGGTTTGAATATCCCTCAAAGTGTCATATCAAGAATTTGAAGACCCCTTTTAAGCACTAGCCCAGACAGCACATAAGCTTAAATCAAGCTTGACATTTCTTTGAATTTGACGTATTAATACAAGCTCGACAGTTCAATTCATTTTAAGCTTGCAGCAAGCTTGGAGAAGTCATTTGAACTGTCAAGCTTGAATACAACTTGATTACTGCTTGATTTGGAAAGCCACATCCACATAACAAATAATTTATCATCAGTCATAAATGTACTTGACCATAGAATTAAAAAAGAAAGATTCTATATTTTCAAATATTCAAATTCTCAAAAAAAATACAATTATACTACGAAATTGATTTCAAAATCAGTCGTTTGTCTCGATTTTGGCCAGTATTGCCCAACATGAGTGTCGCGATATTGAAAGTTTTAAAGGGATTTTTTGTGCTGCTTTTAAGTTTACATTATGCTTATTTCCCTATTAGTATAGTCTCTAAATCACACATAACATTATTTTAATTTTGATTCATCCCATGGAAAAATAAAAGAAACATATCAACACATCGGCCACTGATCGATCTCTCTGGAAAACGGCGTGATAACCATAACAGTCACTTAAAACTTTAGCCATAAAAGCGCAACTCAGGTTGGCCGAGTGGTTAGGACGGTGGCTTTCCAACCCTTAGATATCGAGTTCGATCCTAGCCGCGGACGCTTAATGGAAACAGAATAAAATAACTTGAAATGTCAGCGTAGAGGGGAAAATGTGTGGAAAAATAAAATATGTGGGGCGCGTTCGCCGACGGGCGCACCGTGTATTTAGGAAATTTTGTTAAGCTTGAAATTAAGCTTGCTATGTCAAGGTTAATACAAGCTGGGCAAGTGTAAACTAGAACACTTGATTCAAGCTTGCATTAAGCTTACAAGCTTGAAATTTTCAAGCTTAATTCAAGTTTATTGACCTGATAAATCAAGCTTGCTGCAAGTTTGCTGTGCCGTCTGGGAGATAAATTGATAAAAGGATTGGTCAAAAAGGACCAAGTGAAGCAATTGTATCTGAAGACTCTTTTCTGTCATTGTAGGCTTTAAAAAACCAGAGATGACTATAAGAAATTTGATTCGAAACTTTCAGGCTGCCAGAGGAATTCAAATCAGATGTTTTACTGCTGATGGAGAACTTAACAAGTTTGGACTATATGCAAGAAAACCAATGGATTGTGTTCCACTCACTCCAGTTATAGAAGGAGTCCATTTAAGCCGGTACCGTGGTCATGATCAATGAAGCCCAGAAGACTGGACCCAAGCACTGTTTACTGACGATTCCATATAAGGGCCTTATTCGCGAAACAATTTACACGCGGATACATACAAGCACACGAGCTAAATTTAGAGGTAAGACGAAAAATGATAATCTTACTCGTGACTTTAATTAACTCTTTGTGAAGTGTCTGTTGAATGTGACCATAAGTCCGAACACTCATTCTAGATTTGTGTTGATCACAAAAAAGCCGAATATTGAGTTGCCTATCTTTTAAGGAGTTTCTGTAACCGCTCGGAGATATGTGGACGAGATATCGGAACACTTAGTTAAACTGACTGTTTGCAGGTGCTGTTGGCCCATATCTTTTGCTCAAGAATAGCAATGTTGAGCTTCATCGTGCATTTGTGGTGTCTGAATACTTCAGCACAGAAGATACCACTCTAATGGATTGGTCAGTTTATTCACCCGACTTGAGCTGGATTGGCCACGTGTGGGATCCCTTAGTTTTCCGAATTTCAGCGCGCCAAATTCCTCTCCGTACCTTCAAGGATCTGTAAAGTGAACTTTTGGAATGATGACTTCAATTCCATTGGACTTGGTCGACACTTAGGTACAGGCAATGAAATCAAGATGTGAAACATGCATGCATTTCTGTCCATGCACCATATTAAGAAAAAAGTTTTTCCACAAGAAGTGAATTACTTTTCCATGATATTCCAATTTCCATAAATTTGGTTTTAATTTTTAATATTTCGATAGTAATGAAATGTCAAACATTATAATTCATGCCTATTAATGCTTGTGTAAAAATTTCTTTTTATAACTTTTTATTGCGTATTAGTTTCATTTTTTGTCATATACAATCCTTTAATTTCTTTGACCATTGTACGTTTTAAAAGTATGTTAGTGTTGTGTATTTGTGTATTATGCTTTCTAAATTCCAGTAAATTGCAATATTAAAACTAAAGGTGAAAAATAATTGTTTTTCAAACAAGCATTTTGTAAATATAACTAGGGCGAGATTCAAGTGAAACACAATTCGAACTTTTTCCGCGTCGAACAGGAGAAACTTTGATATATATCAATGTTTCTTATTCAACTGAAACAAACCAATCGTGTTTTGATCACGTGACAGCGAGATAGGTTTGCTCATTGGAAGCATTCTGCCAAAACGTTCGAACTGTGGACTGAAAAACGTTCGATTCAAACTCGATCGCGCGCGTTTCACTTGAACCTCGCACTTAATGTACTTTTTCAGTGGATTACTCTGGTATATTAACTAGGAATCTTCTGAAAGAATTAAGCTTTATTCTTGAAATGTTTAAAGAAAAAGTATTATATTATTCTGAGGTCTAAGATGAAATAAGGAAGTTAGTAGAGCTTTACCCACTATAAATATATAGTATTTTTGTAGCTGTTAATAATCACTTTGGAACAGGTCCTGAAATAATAGTGAACTTTTCGACCCTTGTTCATACAAAACTAATGTATCTTTTCGCAGAAAACATGTGACTAAAATAAATAGTTTAAAGATTCTATTTTAATTTCACGGATGAAATTTTTGTCCCAGGCCATGTGTCCCCCATTTTTGTCCTAGGCCATATCCCAGGCCATGTTTTTCAACATTTTTTTAGATACTGAGTGTAAATGTTTTAACAAATTCCTTACTCTGTTCCGTTTTCTTCTAGCATAACTATTCCATTAACCTTAAAGTACACTTATGAAATCTTTGAAGATGATCTTACTGTTTAAAGCACACCCTAGAGTTGACAGAGTGTGAACTAAAATAACGGAATGTATTTTAAAATTGCCTTTGACCATGAATTTTGTTTTTCAGTTTGTAGCCGTGGCTACAAGCTTTTCACTTACGACGTCATAGTGCCTAAAAAATCCTGAGTGATCACATGGTCTTTTCGAAAATAGTATAGTAGTCGTACACATTTCACATTAATTGCATTTTATCTCTTGATTACACAACTTTAAAAATTTTTAACTTCATTATTTTTTAAAGTGTTTGCAGGGAAGAGGGTGGAATGGGAAAGACTTCTCAGGAAGGCCAGGGCCCACAAGGGTCTGTCGTGCCAATGTTGATGATGATGCTAACAAATTGTTTTCTTCTGAAACATAAATAATAAAATAAATAAGTGAAAATAAAAAATTACCTCAAATAAAATTTACGAGAAAATTTTATCATTAATTTAGTGGAATTAGTTGCACTTATTACCGCCAGGTGGCAGCATCAGACTTATCTCAGTCATTTGTGAATTCAGCTTGGTCCATTTTCACGGCATTGCGTTTGCTCTCCTTGTACATTTCCGTGCCTTCTGTTTTAGGCCTTGGAATTCTGTTAGTAAAACGTCTGAAACTGGTCTAGTGCTCAAATAACTGGAAAATACTAGTACACCATTGTGGTGTCGCCCGGCGGCATAGTGTTAAGAGAAGTTTTCTAACACAACGAGCTGCGTAGCCGCTCAGCGAGAGTCAGAAAACTTGTTTTGCTCTGTGGCGGCAGATGGGCGATTTGATAGGCCGCCAAGATGTTGGCAGTTAACTTATTTATGCCTATTTTCCTTTTTTTGGGACGGCATTTTCGCTATTAGTCGAAAACGTTATTTATTTTTCCTAGCCTTTATTCATGAGTATTGAGCCTCAACTCTACAAAATATTTTAACATGACCAAGTAGGATGTTGATACTTCAATTTTTATGCATAATGATTTTAAAAGAAATCATCCCTTGTTCAAGAAGTTGACATCAGAAATTTATCTATTATTTCTGTTATCAGTAAAAATCGAAGAAAGTCGCAAAAATATCC
The DNA here is from genome assembly GCA_038373885.1 of Cheiracanthium punctorium. Taxonomy (NCBI): domain Eukaryota; kingdom Metazoa; phylum Arthropoda; class Arachnida; order Araneae; family Cheiracanthiidae; genus Cheiracanthium; species Cheiracanthium punctorium. The sequence continues at coordinate 461,323 of JAWZYV010015914.1, forward strand.
AGGCACAAATGGGTTAAATGGATTGATGGCAACGGCTGCACTTTTCCAGAGTTGGGCAGTCTGTCCGATTGGTCTTCTACATTGATGTGCAAACACTTGCATTTCAAAGGTGGTGATAATGGTTTATAAATAATTCAGCTAACAAATATGTAGGCGTGCTGCGGTAAAATCGTGGTGCGTTAAAATCGGCTCCTAAGAGTCTCGGGAAATAAAAATATGAAAAATTACGAAATTAACATCTACTGGGATAGTTCTTCATCCTTCCAGTAAATCATATACATTTTAAGGGGTTAAGAGTATATATTTTCTTAACCCTTAAATGCACGAATTTTAAAGACGTTCGCTGCCGATAACTGGATAGCCACGAGTGTAAGCTAAATTTCCTTTCTCAATTCTGTGAACAACTAATTAATTTTTCCAAAAACATGCAGTTTGAAAGAAATACGTGAATTTTTTATTATTCACGTATGAGTCATTTATTATTAACCCATTAGCACGCAACTTTTTTCAGCTCATTCTCGAATTTATATTGCTGGCAGAAGTGATAAATAAATTTCGGACATTCGTGTGGTATGGAGAAAGTAAACCTTTTTCTAAAAATGTGAATAAGACATGGAAATATTCTCATTTAAACTTCTTTTCGATGAGTATTTCGTGGAAATCAGATTTATTATTCAAGAAAGTAAACTAGGAAAATAAACTAATGCTTAAATATTGGAGTGACTTACAAATTTCGCGACGCTCTACAAATAGATCGCTGGGCGTTAATGGGTTAACCCTCCGTTAGGCACGTGGACTGCGATCGTAGCGTAAGTCAAATTTCCTATGTTGATATTCGAGCATAAGTCGAATTTCCTATGTCAATTTCATATTTAAAATGTAGTTCTATAAAAATGAATGATATCTTATACAACGATAGCTTTCTCATATTTTTTTCTAATTTTGCGGGGTTTTTTTCAAAAACTACTCAGTTGTTGACAAAACTAAAATAGGAAATTTAGCCATTACTCGAATACTCTTTTACCTGGTGTGTGTACCTGGTCTACGATCGTAGTCCACGCGCCTAACGAAGGGTTAAAAATATATTTTATATGTGAAATTGGCGTAAGAAATTCCTCTTCTACTCTAAAACGACAGTGAACGTCTTTTAAAAATACAATGCAAATATGCATCACTACGCATTTAAGGGTTAATCTAGTAAATATTTATTTTTTCTATTTTCCCTCTATGGCTATTTAAATGTTTAATAGAACCCTGCTTTCAATTTTTTTTCATTGTTAGACTCTTCCCCGCCTAAACCTAACCCCTTTTGTCACATGTGACTGGTTACTCCGAAATGTTTGTTTGAATCTATACAGGGTGTCCCAGAATTATTGGGACAAAATTTTAAGGGGAGGTAGGACGTGTGAATGAGGATTCAGAATCACATAGCGATGTGGGGTCGGAAACGTATTTTTGTAGCTGTTAATAATCACTTTGGAACAGGTGCTGAAATAATAGTGAGCTTTTGGACCCTTGTTCATACAAAACTAATGTATCTTTTCGCAGAATACATGTGACTAAAATTAATAGTTTATTCTGTTTTAATCTCACGGATGAAATTTTTGAAGAAAAGCCCGTTAGCTATGAAACTTGGTTAAGAAATTAGACTAACACTTCGGCTCTTTTTCCAAAGAGATTATTAACCCTTCGTTAGGCGCGTGGACTACGATCGTAGACCAGGTACACACACCAGGTAAAAGAGTATTCGAGTAATGGCTAAATTTCCTATTTCAGTTTTGTCAACAACTGAGCAGTTTTTGAAAAAAAATGCAAAATTAGAAAAAAATATGAGAAAGCTATCATTGTAACATCATTCATTTTTATGGAACTACATTTTAAATATGAAATTGACATAGGAAATTCGACTTATGCTCGAATATCAACATAGGAAATTTGACTTATGCTACGATCGCAGTCCACGCGTCTAACGGAGAGTTAACATTGTAAAGGAAAAGGTGGTTTTTGATCCCACTTTGCTATGTGATTCTGAATCCTTATTATGTGCCCTATCTCCCCATACAGTTTGTCGCAATAATTCTGTGACATCCTGTATTTTATCATAAATACCAGGCCAAAAATTATTTTCCCTCGTGTTAACAGTTACGTAGGTAGCCGACCGAGTTGTATGGTGGGTAAAGCACTGTACTCCGGTTTCGGGTTCAAATCCCGGCGGCCGGGGTTCGATCCCCGACTGGGCGTGGTTGTCATGTCCGTCCCTTCATAGGGGACGACGTTGGCCCACCTACTAGGTGCCCACATAATAAAGTGGCCAACACCTCCGGGCCGTTGTCAAGGACAATGCCTGACTGGCAAAGTACCCGCCCGTTAGGGAAAAAAACAGTTACGTCAGCCTCTTCTGAAGTGTGTCTGTGATAATTTATTTCTGGAAACTTTAAAATATTTTTTACTAATTGAAAATCTGATTTTGTCCTCTACAAACCATCAGCTAACGTTTTTGCGTTAACATAAGATGTTATATACAAGAAAGGGCTCATAGGTGAAAAATTAAAAAACTCCGAAATTTTTAGAATATTTTTGCTCACTGCAAATTCTCTTGTCTTACGAGGCTAAAAAAAAATTGGTCTTACATTACCCACAGCATACCAAATATTTTTGTTAATTACCCAACTTGTTGCAAGGTGAGCTTTCTTACATTACTCATGTAATGGACGATCATATATTTTTAGAAATAGCAGACACGGTCCACTTTTAAAGAGTTGCTTAGTAAATTGCTTAAATTTCATTCTCTCCACGTTGCAATTCTTCTTATACAAATAATTTCCAAACATTTCCACTTAACAGCTCTAAGTTATTGATACATGCTTTAAACTTTTCTAAAGAACGGAGCAACTGCTAAGTAGATTTACATCCTCTTATTTGCATTTCCCTATCCCGAAGAGTTAATTACAGCATTATCCACGAGCAGCCTTATAAAATGCGTAGGAAACTAATTTAATGTTTATCTAGAAATTACAATGGGTAATTTGAGTCGAGAGAAGAATTAGTTTCAAGTGTAATTAATTTTCGCTATTCATCCAGCCTATTGGCGTTTCTAATTGTTTCCTTACTTTTTCTTTGTGTTTTTAACGAAAAATTTAGAAGTTAAGTTTTCAGAGCTCTGTCACAGTATTACCGTATTGCTAAGGTAAATAGTAGTTTTACGGAAATCTTATTTAATGATACTAAGATATGCAGGATGAGTCCGAACTCTTAAAAAATACAAAAAAAAATACAAAAAAAAAAACATGTAAGGAGTGGTAGAGGCAACCAAGAAAGCTCATATAGCAGTATGGGGTTGAAAACGCTGTTTTCATTTACTCTTAGTAATCATTTCAATAATCAATATTGTACTTATTAATCCTTAACTTTAAAATCAGTCTTAATCAATCTAACTTTAAAATCAATCCTTAAATTTAAAATAATCCTTACTTTAATGATCAGTCCTGATAATAATGAATTTTAGTGAAGGGCTTTCTGTGAAAGATGCATTATTTTTTGACGAAACATGGTCGAAAAGTTCACTATTAATCCAAAGCAATTATTAACGGATACATGAATACTGCTCTCCCAACATCGCATTGCTATCTCATTCTAAACCGCCTTGATTCTCGATAGCACCTCTTATATGTGTTTTTACTAGAATTCTTTCTGAACAACCTGTGTACTACCAAACATGAGTGTTTTAATAATTAAGAGAAATTAGGACGTCACTGTGTATTGAGTTTTCTTTCAGAATGATTTCAAGAAAATGGATGTTTTGACGTGTTGAAATTTAGTAAATCGTTATACAGAATACTCTCGATTAACCTGGATGTTCGGGAACTGCCTCGTGTAGCGAGTATAAGCGAATATCCCGGAGAACCGAATTCATTCAAAATTTGCGAAAAAAAGTTTGAAAAAATTATAGAAAATGTAAAATTCTTATACAGCAGGGCATTCATAATTTAATTAATACAAAAGAAACAGAATGAATCTAAATTTTAATATTATTTAGGTTTTTACAATTAGTAAAAAAGGTATTTTCCCTCACGGTTTTGTGGAGAATGTAATAATGGAAATCTGTTTTCGTTTTAATTTGCTCTTCAACCAATTTTGCTGCTCAAATTTCTCAGCATCATGATCTCAGTAGGATTTCATCTTCTTGCGCCAATATAATTAAGTAACGCCTCGGGTGCCATTGCGTCACCATAATTCAGCTTTTGATGAGTTACATGAATTCCTTCTTCACCCCACCATGGCCAAGTGGATAAAACACTGAATATGGTAGATGACTGAATTGTGAAGTCCTGGTTTGTCAGTCTATCGAGCGGCAGTCGAATTCTCTGTCGGGGGACTCTGACTAGATTGTTGCTTAAATACAGTACTCATTTTTCCATGGAAAAAATCATGAATTAACATTGAAAGTCTGAATGTCTCAGAATTTCAGTTGGTATTGCAGGTATAAGATTAAAAAATTTTTTATAAATTTTCATATTTATTGGATAAGCTGTGTTACCCAAAACTCAAAATAAACTGAAATGCAAAAGAGAAGTAAACTATATTCGTTTTATTTCTAATCAAAGAACTTTGATTAAAAAATATATTCCAAAAAGGAATTCCAAGTACATTTAATTCGAGACGCAATTTTTCAAAATTTAAAACGTAGTCTCCTGACTTGGGAATTTTACGCATACAAAATGAATGTCTCCTGTAAGTTATTGTTATTTGCATTAGAAGCGCATTCTTTATCCCGTTATTCTTGTCAAATTTTCTTTGTTAAATTTTACTTTTTTTCGCATCCTTTCTCTTTCTCGCATTTTATGCATGAATGCAAAACATTTTTTTTTTTTTTTTTCACAGTCAAGATTTTAAATGCGCTGCCGTTTCAAAAGAATTTTGAAATCTGGCAGGAAAGTTTTTACTCGACGAATACGATACGGCCCACGCAAAAACTCACGACAATTTTGCTGAAACGAAATTGTGATGCTGAATTATTTTAAATTCATACGCTTTTTTTTCCCCGCTCAAATTTGATGCTGACAAAAATGCATAGACGGTCGAATTAAAAACTGAGCAGATTTGAATGTACAAATTTATAACATACTAGCTGAAGTACCCATTCATCGCACGGGGTGGATATTGTTAAACCAACTAATACAAATGTAAAATAAGTAAATAAATATTGAATATACTTTGATTATAGATTTAATCGCCAACATAAACGGTTTTACAATATTCATTAGGCATATTCTAACTATACTTGATTTTTTAACCCTTTGAGGCGCAACCCTTTCCCAATGCTGAAAAATGGGCAGCCGTTGCTTGCCATCGCTCGACTTAACTACCAGCAAGATGGCGAACGATCGAAACGTTCATCGCGTGCCACAGATATAGAGACAATTTTTTTGACGCAGCCAGCACATAAGCTTAAATCAAGTTTGACATTTCTTTGAATTTGACGCACTAATGCAAGCTTGAGAGTTCAACTCATTCTAAGCTGGCAGCAAGCTTGCAGGAGTCAAGTTGAATTGTCAAGCTTAAATACAGCTTGATTTAAGTTTGGCAATTGCTACTCGCTTGATTTTTCCTTTTTAAAGGAGCGTTGATGGCGCCATCTGTGAAAGAGAATAGACATTAATTGTCTAGCGTCCTCAAATTTGCTGAAAGTTCGTAAAAGATGTGTTTATTTTATTACCAGTGCCATACTATCGGCAAGGCAAACGGGGCAACTGCCCAAGGCCTACAGATTTTAGGGTCCAAAAATCTTACATCTTACACTTTTGTAATTTTAAAATAAAATTACAAAGGATAAAAAAAAATTCAGAAGTTAAATAATTTTTTTAATTATAAAGTATGAACAATGAAAATAACTGAAATTTACATTTGTATAAATTAATTTAAACTTATTTTTAATTCTTCGAAATGCTCTATATCAATATAGCATACCAATATTTAGGAAAATAACCACATTTGTAAAGAGAATTTTTAGCGTTAAAAAATAGCAAAATTTTTCAATTATTTGTTATTTTAAGAAATATTTACAAAAATGACTAAAGTGTTTGTATTCCATACATGTTAGCAACTGTGATATAGCATTTCCAAGTAACGTTTAACTATCTGTTTCTTTCATTTCAGATTACTTAACACAAAATTTGTGTTAAGTAAACCCATTCTATATTTCCAAATATGGAAATTCTTCAAAATAAGAAACAATTATACTACAAAATTGATTTCAAAATCAGTCGTTTGTCTCGATTTTGGCCAGCAGTATTGCTTCATGAGTGTTGCGGTACTGAAAGTTTTAAAACGTGATTTTTTATTTTAATTTTTATTTTAATTTAATTTATTTTGATGCATTATTTTAATTCTGATGCATCCCATTGAAAAATAAAAGAAACATATAACACATCCAACACTTATCAATTTGGCGAGAAAACAGCGTGGTAAGTCACTTCAAACTTTAGTCACAGCTGCACAAGGCTACGGTGGCGGAATGGATAGCGTGCTCGACTACGAAGCCAAAGGGCCCGGGTTCTATCCCAGCGACGAACACTCGATGGAAACAGATTAAATTAAATTGAAATTTTAGCGTAGGGGGGGAAAAATAAATTATATGGGGCGCGTTAGCCAGCGGGCGCCCCGTGTATTTAAAAAAAATTTTTTGGAAAATTTTTTAAGCTTGAAATTAAGCTTGAAATGTCAAGCTTAATGCAAGCTAAGCAAGTGTAAACCAGAACACTTGATTCAAGCTTGCATCAAGCTTAAACGATTGGAATTTTCAAGCTTAATTCAAGCTTATTGACTTGATAAATCAATCTTGCTGCAAGTTTGCTGTGCTGTCTGGGTAAGTCGAGCGATGGCAACGGCTGCCCCTTTTTCAGCATTGGGCAATCTATCCAGCTGTTCTCGCGTTCTTCCATTTTCAGCAGATGTCAGTGCTGTTAAAAATAGTGACTTTTTTTTACGGGAAATGACGTGCTAAAAAGTAAAGAATTCTCGTGGAGCTATGTCACCCGCAACTATTTTTATAGAAATCAAATCTATTCTTCGTGACTGGCAGCAGTCAAAACGTCAGAGTTGGGTGTTCCCAGAGTGGGATCACTGCGCGTTAAAGGGTTAAAATACTGTTTGGAATGTGCATCATAATCCGCGAGTGTGCCGTATTTGTTTTTCTTGTTTCATAAAATACTTCTTCAAATTTGAAATCCTTATTAAAATCGTCTACTAAAGCTATTTCAAAATCCTCGCCAGTCATGTTCTCACTACATATAGTAATATAGTCACCAATATTCCAGTTAAATAGTCAGTAAGGTTATGCAACTTCTCGACAAATATGGAAGATATGGATAAGCTGGGTCCAGTTTGTGGGACGCATTTTTTATGCCAAACTTGGCGATAAATCACCAAAAACGGCAAACCTTGGATACTTTCACATTCATCTGGCAACCCTTGAAAGTGATAACCCGGCAGACAAAAACCTTTGAAATTAACAGCACTCTAGAACTAAAAAATACATCTAAAACAGTTTTTGTACACCACACTGTATTGAAGTCTATTTTTAAAAACTTTGAAAAGGTTGCTATGAATTTGTGTTCAATACTATTTAATGCATGTTTTTTATGGCTATCTTCATTTCCTTAGATATATGATGACCAGTATGAAAATAGCGTTTTTTTCTCTCATATCACTTTGGACACAAATTCTAAAAAAAAAAAAAAAAAAAAAAAAACTGAAAATGATTTTAGGTATATTTTAGTTATGTTTTAAAACAAGAACTTCCTGGCTGTCACTTTTTTTCTCAGAGATATCAAGAAAATTGTGAAAAGAACGTTTTAGACCCTTGGCACTGTTTGGGTGCGAATTTTAAAAAACTCTGAAATTGATTTTAAGCATTTGTGTTAGTTACATTTTAAATTAAGAATTTCACGGCTATCTCTTTTTTCCTCTGAGATGTGAAGGAAAACGTGAAAAGAACGTTTTAGATATTTACCACCGTTTGGGAGCGAATTTTAAAAAACCCTGAACGTAATTTTTAGGTATTGCTGTTAGTTGCGTTTTAAAGCAAGAGTTTTAAGGCTATATTTATTTTCCTCTGAGATATGAAGGGAAATCTGAAAAGAAAGTTAAAGAACGTTTCGACCCCTTACCCCGTTTGGGTGCGAATCCCATAAAACCATGAAAATGACTTTTAGGTATTTGTGTTAGTTGCATCTTAAAGGAAGAATTTTAGGCTATCCCTTCTTCTTCTGATATATGAAGGGAAATGTGAAAAGAACGTCAAAGAACGTTTTGGCCCCTTACACTCGTTGGGTGCGAATTCCAAAACACCCTAAAAATGATAGGCATTCATGTTTGCTACATTCTAAAGCAAAACTTTTATGACTATTTCTATTTTCCTTTCAGATATGATGGCAAATTCGAAAATAACGTTTTAGCCCTTTATCCTCGTTCTGATGCTACCTCAAAATGAATTTTAAACATTTGTGTTCAATATACTTTTAAGCAAGAATATAAGCGATATATTTTTTTTCCTTTGATATCTGAAGGTAAATGTGAAAAGAACGTTTTGGACCCTTATACTCGTTTGGGTACGAATTGTGAAAAACCCTGAAAATTATTTTTAGGTATTTGTGTTAGTTGCATTTTAAAGCAAGGATTTTATTTCTGTCTCTTTTTTCCACTGAGATATGAAGGGAAATGGTAAAATAACGTTAAAGAACGTTTTTGCCCCCAACGCTTGTTTGGGTGCGAATTCTAAAAAACCTTGAAATTGATTTTTAGGTATTTGTGTTAGTTAGAGTAAGAATTTTACGGCTGTCTCCTTTTCCCTCTGAAATATCAAGGGAAATATGAAAAGAACGTTTTGGACCCTTATATCAAACTTGAAAATTCACAATTTTTTCTAAGCTAAGAAAATAAAATTGTTGTCTAATTAATTAAATAAAAGTTCTCATTAACTCAAGTGTTTCATTTTCTCACTGAAATAATTTAATTTACTTTGCTACTTTCTTACTGATGTAAATTTCTCAGATTATTATTGTTAATTTCTTGCTGTGTTGCGTTTATTGTTTTCCTTTGCTCTTAAAAGGAGAGCATGTGTCACTGTGGAAGACCAAAATTGAAGACATTCGCTGGTGTATATCAACACATACCAGATACGTCGGAGAAACACTGAATATTTGCTTATATTCTAGTACATCCGGACTACCACCGATGCATGTGGACAAGTACAGCTATGCTCTGGCAGATGTCGAAAAGAGAAGCTGAGGTCAACAGAAAAGAATATTCTTATTTTGTAGGAGGAGCTGATTTATCCATGAATCCATCGTTCCCCTTGGGTATAGAAGAAAAGTCCTCCATGGTATAAAAGCCATGTTCTTTATTGGCTAAGCGTAAAACTAAAATCTTAATGCTTAACATTTATTTAAGTACATCTTATATGGTTAGTAAGAAGGCAAGTAACATCAAGTATCCTTTCTTCTTCTCATGCTAGAATCTTAATCTATATGTCCAAAAAAAAAAAATATCTTGCTGACCTTTATATTTACCGCGGCATTTAACTTCTCCGCGATTAGTCCGGCAATTGAAAATTGCCAGTACACAGAGTGTCGAACCTCTGTTTTCTCCTTGATTGGTCTCAGCGAAAGAAGCTAAAGCGTTCCGCAACTCTTGGGAGGTTTTATCCCGTCTGATATAGAGAACAAAATACAAATCTACCACATAGTCAACATTCACCACTAGTGCATGGCGGATGTCGACATTTGCCGGTGTAAGTGAAAAATGAGGATATTTAGCTAATATTTCGGCCATACACCAAGCGACTATGTGAATGCTGACATTCACTGTTGAAAGTCGACATTCTCCAGATTTCGGACTTTTGCGGCAACATACACACAACAACGTTTTTTGATGAAGAAAAAAAATCTGATTAAATGTAACAAACCTTTTTATAAACATTATATTACACCCAATCTTGCTAATTTTACAGGTAACTTCTTACATTTTAGCTGTCCATTTTTATACAACTTTTGTAAAGAATACTTTATTACGACTTTTTTTTCTAAACCAACATAAAGACAGATAACCAATACTCTTTTTCTAAAACTTTTATCCAGAATACAAAACTAAATTCCAAATATACATTGCCATGGTAATGCCAGAAATTTCATTTTTTTTCTTTTTTTGTACCCAAAACTTCGAATACTTTTACGACAGAATAATGTAATAAAAATCAGATTTCCTTAACAATTATAATGACCTTTCCAAACAGAAGAATTCTGTTATACTTGATTGAAAACATATCTTTATGGTAAAAATTCTTCCAGTTAAGTGAAGTCAGAAATAGAACGTATAAAAAAGAAACCAAAATACATCATTTCTAGTAAAGCAGGAAATGAATATGTGATGCTAGAGTTTTTAGTAAAAATTATTTTTAACGCAAGTCATTAAAATAGTAGTTGCCAGTTATATTAGTATTCAAGAAATATTTGAGTTATTTTTTCAGCTCACATCACTTAATGTGTGCCAGAGTCTTGGAGCGCTGTAACTTCCGTAAATATTTTTGAATCAGTGTGAAGTTTATAGTTGCAATTCATATTTCTACTCTAAAATATTGTTTATTAGAGTGTATATAACATAACATACGATCGATTATCGATAATGCTTCGAAGTTTTGTTATGTTCTACTTCGAATAAATCAAAATTCGTACATTTTATTGAAGTATCTTACAAAATTTTCCCTCTGGAAAAATATTTACGTAACATATTTTTACATGGGTTCACAACACAATTCCAGTCTGTTTAATATGCGATAACTGAAATGTGTTTAATTGTTTTTATTTTTTTAAAGCAAATAAAACTAATATTATGTTTTTATAGTATGTACAGCTCCGGAAAAAAGAACCACCACTTGCACTTTATTCGGCAGCCATTAATTGTACAGAAAAGTTGCATATACCAATCGTATACGATTAACGTACACTTTAATTTGCTGTACATAAAATTTGCATACGGTTCCATCTCCGTATTTAAATGCGCACCAACTACATTTGAACCAAATATGAATAAGTTGTGAGCTTCCGAAATCCCCTCCCCCTTTGTTAAAATATTTTTTCATACTTTAATTCATATCTCATTTAATACCGATATTAAGCTGATTTTTATTATTGCTACTAGAACTAAAAATCCCAAACATAATTTACTTTTATTATAACTATTTAATAAAATTTTGATATGGATTATGAATTATGAATTACTAAATTAAAATTCGAAAAAATTATGCATCGCTACCTATCCATATTTCGATATAAATATATGCAAAAATTAATTTTACGTGAGTGTGCAAAATTTCAAATTTTTAGCTTCAGTTGTTTATTTTACATTAATTAAAAGGTCTTATTTTTATGAGTTAGGTGGCCATATGTTCATTTATAGAGGGATAAATTTGCGAGCTTAGTGTTTAAAAGTCATGTTTATTTATGTAGGGTGTTTCTAAAAAGTCTCTACAAAATATTAGGGGAGATAGTGCTCATCACAAAGGTTAAGAATTGCAGAGAAATTCATGAACGCAAACTTCATTTTAACTCTTTCATAGGCAAATTTATGTGCAGAGAGTCCAATGAAGTTGAGAAGTTTCTGCCTCATTTTTAGGTATTATTCAAATGTTTCTCTTATACTTTAACCCATTTATGCCTAGCGTCCCTTTTTTGGGACGGCATTTTCGCTATTAGTCGAAAACGTTATTTATTTTTCCTAGCCTTTATTCATGAGTATTGAGCCTCAACTCTACAAAATATTTTAACATGACCAAGTAGGATGTTGATACTTCGATTTTTATGCATAATGATTTTTAAAGAAATCATCCCTTGTTCAAGAAGCTGACATCAGAAATGTATCTATTATTTCTGTTATCAGTAAAAATCGAAGAAAGTCGCAAAAATATCCAGGCACAAATGGGTTAATATCCGACGTGAGAACTAAAGAAACAAGTGTTATACCAACATATAAATTTTTTGGAAGAATAAATTAATTATTCACAAAATCGAACTCGTAAAACTAACTGCTGCTTGTGTACACGCAATTAAACGAAAAATTATATAATTAAAAGCGATGTTTCCTGAGCTCACGTTTCGAATAATTATGTGCACTTTCTTTAAGAATACGAATGAAAGGAATGTAAACAAAATATAATTTAGAATATGTAAGTAAATGGGAAAAAAATACTTGTCCATTAATACTGAACGAAAATAAGAAAATAAACTAATGATAACTGATTTTTGGTGTCAGCAAACAGTAGGTGGTTATATACTATTTGCCACCGCCTGGTAAAGTGTCAAGAGCCAGGTGTTTTTGGTTATTTAACTAACAGATGACTCTCTTTTCTAATGGCCGGCCTCTGAAGGCTTTGGGCACAGCAGGCTGGAATTGTTGGTCTCTTTATTATGGAGACACCTAGTAGGTGGACCAACGTCGCCCCTATGAAGGGACGGACATGACAACCACGCCCAGTCGGGGATCGAACCCCGACCGCCGGGAGTACCGGCGTACTGTGCTTTACCCACCATGCAACTCGGTCGGCTACTAACGGATGATTTCTAACAGATTTTCTGACAGAAACTTTAATAATGAGCTGGTTAAAGCAAGTAAAGCCATTTTTTAAATCGCTGCTCCTATGATTTAATTAGTCGGAGTTACTTTGCTTCACCTTGTACCACAATGCGAATGTGGTACCTTGTAACAAACCCCTTTTGCTACCGAGCACATTCTCACTAACCTGAATTCTTATACATTAGTTTGTTTGATTTAAATTTATTACATTTCTCAGCAAACACAGACCTATCGGATAAGTTTTGGGCCGACACTGGCATGCCGGCGCAGAATGTGCCGGGGCGACATCGCTCACGCGGTACCGAAAACGACAAAATTGCGTCCGCCTGAGCGTGTGTCGGGCCGAAAGGATGGGGTGGTTCTGGTTCGGTGTCGGCAAAAACGATAACGGCGTCGGCCCAGCCCTGTGCCACTTTTGAACCAAAACCATTACGTTTTTGGTGTGGTATCGGCAACGACAAAATATCGAAAACCGGCCAGCACCTTATTGATTCCCAAAATACCCTAATTAGCTCCGTAGTTAGTTCTCTAAAGTATTAATCAACAAATTAAAGAAATAATAATTATTATTATATAAATGACTTTACACCACTAGGACTAAATTTATTAAAAATACCTAATTGGCAAATTATTTTGTTTTTAAGAAAATATTTGATGAATTTAAGAAGGAAAGCTCTTTTTAAAATTAACCGTATTATTTTTTTATGCATCAACCAATGGTTTACTTTTTTTAAACGTGTTACTATATGTTTATCAGACCATATACATTTTTTAAACAACATATTAGGCTCAACTAGACAATGTTCCTTTTTCTCTTCCAAAAATTTTTTAGAAGCCAAGAAAATTTATAATTTTCTAGAACCAAAGATTATAAATAAACATTCATGCAATGCTAAAAAAAGAGAGAAAAAAAATATTAAAGTTATACAACATGCTTTTTTAAAAAATGTTTTAATTTATTTTTTTGTTAAGTTATGTCATAATACAAAATAAAGTTGACTTTTGATTTTATATATATTATTTTAAAGAAGAATGTAAACAACATACGTTAAAAGAAATTAAAATATTGGCTGATTCTACAAATAAACGGTTAATTTCATAAAAACGTTTTCTCTTCAAAATAATTAAACATTTTCATATACAAACAAATTATTTTGTTTATACTTAATAACTAAGTATTTTGTATATTTCAAAATTAGCCCCAGTGATGTAAAGTAATTTATATAATAATAATAATTATTTTTAATAGGTTGATTAGTGCTAAACTATATATGAAACTAATAAGTATTAATAAAACCATGTTTATTATTAGAAGATACTTACTTTAAGTAAATATTTTATATATTACTGAATTTTCATAGGATTATCCTTTAGTAGAAGAAAGGAACTTTCTATAACAGAATATACTTATTTTTTTCTGTTGTTTTGAGTAATATGAAATTAAGTACTTAAGTAAATAGACACATTTTTCAATGCAGTATGTAAGTTATTTATTAAAAATACCGTCCTGCTTGTTTATTAATAGTTTCCAAGTTTGCTTATTTGAATTATAAATTTCATTTTCGCATTATTTAGAAATAATTAGCAGTTTTGAACTACATCTTATTTTAGTAGTCCCTGAGATAACATAAAAAAATCTAGCTAAGAAAAAATACAAATTCTTAATATATACTTAAAAATCAACTTACCCCTTTTTAACTGTCGTGAGAACTTAGCAAAATGAAAACCAAAAAGCACTAACCACATTTAGACAACTTTAAAATTTTTGTCTAGTTGAGGTTAATACCAGTTAGTCTTTAGAAAAAAATCACAGTTTATCCAGAGAAAACTACAGCAAAGTCCGATCTAACTGACGTAAGAACTTAGCCTATTTAAAACTAAAAAGCACTAACCACATTCAGACTATTTTAAAATTTTTGTCTAGCTGCAGTCAGTGCCATTTAGTCTAGGAAAAAAAAAATCGCAATTTATCCAGAGAAAAATACAGCAATCTCCCATCTTCATTGCTCTGAGAAAACTCAAAATCCACGTTACTGAAAAGTTTACGTTGCGAGATGATTTCTGTTACAGCCTTGGAATGGAATGGACAAGCAAACGAAAAAAAAAAAAAACAAACCACCAACTTCCAGCCTTCGATTGACCATGAATAGGGAGGGACCCAAATAATAGGGAAAGGTCCATTTCGTCTTCCTGCGTAATACTGTGGTTCCTACAAGGGGTGGAAAGCTCTTAGGAATGCACTCGTCCCCCCTCACCCCCCCCACTGCGCCTGTGCTACATGTTATGTGTACGCGGACACGGCACGGGGTAGTTGGAAAAGAAAGTCCGAGGGATTTTAGCTTTTAAATTATTCACTTTAAATTGGATCGCGTGGAAAAAAATAAAACAAATTAGTGTTATTCTACTGCAAAATAGTTTATACTTCAATATCTGCAATGAATTAATCAATTAATTTTTAGAAAGATAAAGTACTATAATCAGCAAAAAATGGTTACTTTTATTCATTTTTAAGGAGATAAGAGCATTAAATTTTATTTAATTTGTAACAGCATTTTACAATGCTGTAGCAAAACATGATTTTGGCGTAATTTTTACTATTATTTTATTTGAACAGAAACATGACAAACAAGTTGTTCAAATAAATGCTATTAAATTAATTATTCATAGTGATAATTTTAAAATGAAACTATTATTATTT
This sequence comes from Cheiracanthium punctorium, assembly GCA_038373885.1. NCBI lineage: Eukaryota > Metazoa > Arthropoda > Arachnida > Araneae > Cheiracanthiidae > Cheiracanthium > Cheiracanthium punctorium. The sequence goes on from JAWZYV010015914.1 coordinate 476,648, forward strand.
TTTTTCAATTTATAATTATTCAGTATAGTGAATTAAAACTTTTATTTATTTATTTAATTTTATTATTATTATATTTTTTAACAACAGCAGCTAATGTATTATAAAAAAAATTCCTTAACTATAAATTATACTGATATTTTTTATTTTTATGGAAATACTAATGAAAAGGTATTTTTTCTACTATTTTAATCCAATTTAATTTCAGAAAGTTTTGTTGTTTTGTGTTTTTTGTAAGGCAAAAACACAGGAGTTAAGCCTTAGGGCGTCGGTGCCCTGAGCGGAAGAAGGCTTCTAGCGTTTGTTCCAATATATAAAACAATTAATAAGCAATAAAATTGGGGTTGAACAGTAATTATAATAATTATTTGTTCCCTAATTTTATAAAAATCAACCATATTTCCTTCATTTTATAAATATTAGATAATGTTTTGAATTTATATAAAATTTATAAAATATCCCCAATTTTTGTTCCAGAATTGGGGATACAACGGTGATTTGTCCTCAATTCTATGTTCAAAAATCTGGTTAATTTATATAACTCATATTCACATTACATCTGGAGAAAATCACCCAACATCCAAACTGTAAATTGACAGATGCGCGGTAGACCTGAACCTGGACCTTCACACTTGAACCAGCGGCGGATCCAGAAAAAAAAATTCTGGAGGGTGCGCAAGACAATTTTTGTTACATTCTCTTATAGAATGACTTGAATTTACAAAACAAGTCAATGCTCTATAGTGTAAACTTCATTCGTCTGGGGGGGGGGGGCTCTGGATCCGCCAATGACTTCAACCATATTCGGTGTCTTATCCACTCGGCCATGGTGGGCTCCTTTTGTGAACTTTTAAAATGCAGCGTTTAATGTTATGCATTGTATGTATTTTATTTTTAATTAATTAATTAATTAATTTTATTATTATTTTTAAATTAGAAGTACTTAACAACTATCACTTTATATAAAATGAAAATTATAGTCATATAATTATTTCAGAGTTGTGAATAACTAGACAGAAACTGCCCCAATTGAGGGGTGGGGGTGGGCGCTTAGAAACCCCTTCAATACTAAGTCATAAAAAACTGGTTAACTTATCTAACGCATATTCACAATACATCTGGAGAAAATCACCAACATCTAAACTGTAGATTGACAGATGCGCGGTAGACCAGAACGCTGGACAGGACCTCAGGTAAATTAACCAGATAGAATGATTGCCCCCTTTCCCTCCTTTTTTTCGCATGTGAAGGAGGCACTTGAATCCAACGGACTCAAAACATTGTAAATAGTAAGTATTGAAATCATAAATTAAAAAGAATTATTATAACAATATATATGTGCTGCTTGTGCTGGCTTTATACCGTTCAGTTTAGAAATTACACTTCTGGACCGATATCGGTTTTGACGTTTGGTGAAGTACATCGCCAAAATCACATGTTAACCCTAAAAGGCTAGCCGCTATCGGACCGTTGCATGCCCGAAATCAACTTTTATTTGCCTACGCCAAATCGTTTTGCCAGCACAGAACCGACACCGTCCCAATTACCATTATGCCAATGCCGACATCGAAACGGTACTGCCGATGACGGCCCATCCCTAACCCGATACGGCTGTGTTTGCTGGGATTCGTACTGCTACTTGCTATAAACTGTAATGTATTGGAGTTATTTTGCGAGTTCTTGTAAAAAATAAATTATAAGTAATACTCGTTCTAATATTAACAAGGGCAATGTTACAATATCTTTTTTTTTTATTTCCTGTCAATCAGTACATATTTTTCTGGGTTCGTACGAGTCCTGGATTTGCTAAAATTCCTAACTTTTAAAAAATTGTTTTAAACTGGTCTGATATTTTAAGTGTTCCTGTTTTTTTTTTTTTTTTATGAAATGCGGAAAGCAATTCTCTCAAATATCTCGAGTAGTAGGACAATTTTTCAAGAGTTCGGAATTTTAACAAATTCGGAACTTTTACGAAACGTGACTTTCAGCTACTAGAACATGAACGCATTGGCAGATAATCAAATTTTCAATACACCTCACTTATCGGATTTTTAATAATCGTTATCTTAAAATAACTCGATCCGCAGATTCACAGGTCTTGTTTAAATTTTGAAAGCTTCACACTACTTATTTGATAACTTGTTTTTATTTAAGTGTTTAATAATTTGCATCTGTCGATGCGGACTTTACGACAAATAATACGCAAAAAAGTACTTAAATTTAGTAGTTTTTTATAAGTAAAATATTGTGAATTTTACGAATTCACAATGCTTGTAAGATTTTTGGTCATACAAATGCTGCAAATTGAGATATAGTTTATGAAAGAAGCTACGCTACTTCATGTATAGCAGGACAATTTACAGGACTATAAAATGCTGCTATATTTATCATTTACTTTTCGGAAGATAACTTATCTAGTCCTCCCGCGAAAAAATACGAGCATTAAAGAGACTTTTTCAAGTGACCTACTTTAAGAAATGAAGAGACCAGTTTCCGATTCAGGAGTTATTGAATATTTTTAGAGCTAAAGAAAATACATATACGTTGTAGCATTGACAATTTCATGAAAAGTAACTCGAAGTAATATCATAGCAGCAGATATACAGAATCAAAATGTATAGTATGTCTCATGCGGAAAGGAATGGAACTTTTTAAGAGAAAAAATAAACCTGCGATTCTATTTTTTGAATTCCAACAACATTTTAAATTATTTATAACAAGAAGTCAAAACCCGTTGTGGAGGCAGTGTGAATTACAGCGGGCACTAGAAAAATACATTTGACGAAAATATGTCTATACTCAATACAGTTATTCAATATAGTTCATCTTTCATTTTCATGAGTCTTTTGTTTTATATTTCTCTTTTTAACGACATGGGTCATGCTGCAGTATCACTTCTTTACTTTCATTTCTGTGATGGCAATACCTTAATTTGAAAATTTTCATATTGGCATCTTCCTGGGACTTTTCCACAATGTTTGGGTCATTTCCAATTTATTCTCATTAGCAATGGTCGTTTCCCTGGGCTGAATATCATGGCTCCTTTTTGTCGTGCAACCTATCGAAACCTTTCTATTTATATTTCCTTTTTGTTTGTATTTATCTAGAGGTACCACCTGATGATAAGAGCTAGTCAATACAACTTTTTCATTCCTTCTCCACATCTTTATTGTTATTCTTAAGATTTCTAACGCGGTTTAAGAGGAAGTATACCAGTAGAAGTAATTCCATTTTTGTTCTTTTGGTTAAGTTTTGGAATTTTCTAGCTTTTTACTTTCCGAACATGTACTATGTAAGGACAGTATTGTAATCATGAAAAAATTCGACTTCGAGATTTTGGTGTATTTACACGTTTTGAGGTCTTCTGAATTCATTGATGCTATTTTTACGAGATGTATGTGTGTGTGTGTGTGTGTGTGTGAGTGAACACGATAGCTCCTGAACGGGGCATTCGATTGAGCTCAAATTGGGTATACATGTTATAAACCCCTGTCGCAAGACCGATGTTGATTTTGGTGTGTATAGGACTTATAGTTTTCCTACACGGCTACGACAAAGATTTCTTTTACATAATGGCCTATGGGAGGGAAATTCTTAAAAGTGCGCTAGCGTTTAAACGGTACATTTGATTGAGCTCAAATTGGGCATATATATTATAAACCACCATCGTAAGACCGGTATTGATTTTGATGTGTATAGGACTTACAGTTTTTCTACAGGGCTACGACAAAGATTTCTTTCACATTATGGCGTATGGGGAGAAATTCTTGAAAGTGCGCTAGCGGTTAAACGGTGCATTCGATTGAGCTTCAATTTGGTATATATGTTTGAATTATTCATCGATTAAAATTTATTTAAATGCTTTGTAATGTTCTTAATCGTAAGTGTTCGGAAAGTCGAGTGGAGTCACTCCAGGTTTTTTTTTTTTTTTTTGAGAATTCGCTGCTCGATTATTGGATAGATATCCATATTACGTGAGTTTAGCTGTGTTAAATCCGGTATGATTTTTAAGTACATTGTGACCCAATAAATACATAAAAATTGCAAAATTTACCATGGAAACAGAATGAAATTCCTTCATTCCTTCTTCCATAACTATTAATGATCCAGCAAAAACATACCTAACCTACAAAAAGAACTCTCGTCAAACTATTACAGAGAAAGTAAGCAAAACCAATACCAAAACAGATGCAAGTTGCGACATATTTTTCTTTTCGTAATATAACTTATCAACTTCAAATATACAGATATTAAGGCAGCATTTCCAACTATGCCTTGAAAAAAGAGAGAGAGAGAGAATATTTCTACCTTCAATCCAGAACTTATTGAAATATTTTCAGCGAAAAAATGTATGTCTTGTTGATAGCTACATTGAATAGATGTTTTATGAAAGTAAACTTAACGTTACATCATAAGATGGGTCCAAAAAGTTCTGTGTCAGTCATCGAAGGCCATTAAATTTTGTCGTAAAAAAAGAAAGTACTTTTGATTTTTACAAATTACTCGACTAACACCTTTCATTTTACACTCCTTGAGTAGGTAACATATTTTTAGAGTCTGGAAAATGTGGTCATTAAATATTTTTGCTGTGAAATCGTAAATGTTATTAAGATGAAGTGTTGAAAGTAAATGAGGTATAAAACGTATATTTGTGTGTGGATGCTTCTCACATGCTACCATATTTACAAAGGGCATTCCATAAAAAGAGAGTTATTTTTTTACGTAGTGGCAACACTACGAAACTAAAAAATAGAAGTGCCGGCGATTTTTTCAAACTGTTAACTGTGCGTTTATACAAAATTCTAAACGAAGCAGACGATTTTATTTTCCTAGTTCCGTGCTTGTTTAAAGAACTGTTTTATTTCCCCTACAGAAATGGAGATGAACTGCTAGGGAATTGGACATTATATCACGATAATGCTCGCCCGCATGTCGATACTTCTGTTCAGTAATATCTTAGTAAATGCAATATTAAAATCATTGCACATCCCCCTTACAGTCAGGATCTCGCACCATGCGATTTCTGGCTGTTTCCGACTTTGAAGGAGAAGCTCTGTGGCAGAAATTTGAACACAGATTCTGAATTTATTTAAGCAGTGGAGGATTCTTAAAGCAGCTTCCAGAAAAGGGCTTCTCTACTTGTTTTGAAAAGTGGGTTGAACGGTGGGGCCGTTGCATATCATCTGACGGAAGGTATTTTGAAAAAGAATGATGTATTTTTTGCTGAAAATATATTTCTTGATTTTTTCATGATTTTACTCTCAGTTTTTATGGAATGCCCTTTGTATATGCCAATGTTCTCTTTTGGTTCATTTCAAGGTACATGTTTTTACATGATTTTTATCAGTTTTTATAATGTTTCATTAAAAATAAATACCTAATCTAGCATGCTTCCGAGTAAGTTATTCGATATATCATCATGAATCTGAAAAAAAGGTTCATTCCTCATAATGATCTTTCTTAAACCATTCCTTGAGGTAAGGAATTTCTGTTTTTACGAAAAGGATGCAAATTTATGAGAATTTGTGAATAGAAGAGAATTTTTGCTGAATGTTCTTGTTATTGTAAATTGTTTTCACAATAACAAGAACATTCTTGTTATTGTGAAAATAATAACAAGATTTACGTATTCTTGTTATTATTTTCACTAATAACAGAAAATAATAACAAGAATACACAAATCTTGTTTGTTGTACATTTGTGAAAAATTTTGTTGTTTTTTTAAAGAAAATTACGTAAAAGATTCTTTTGAACACAAACTCAAGATTCGAATAAGCTTTATATCTGAGCTGTTCCCAAAACCAATTAAATTAATTAACAATTAAAGCATTCAAGTCTCCCATTTTCTCACATTTGTGGAACAAATAAGAAGGACTGAAAACAACTCTTGCACAAGAAAGTCAGAGGATTTGTCTCTAAATACAATGCTAAAAATCGCAACGGAAAAAAGTCTTCCACGTGACATTAAATACAACAATTGAAGGTCATTCACAGTAATCAATTGCTTTGGAGAACTGTGACTGCAAATATAACCACCTTAAAGAACTATGATCGTCTTCAATACTTTAAAAGTCTACAGACAATAATTAGCTTGTTTATGTATCAAACACCGGGAAAAAATGTCCTCAGACGACAATGCTCCCCTTAAAAAAAGGAAGTAAAGGAGAGAAAAGAAAACAATCTTTTTTTAGGTAGCCTGAAATAAACGTTTTATGTCAATGGAACAGACCATTTGAACAAATTGTAAAAAGAAAAGGGAAATATGCTTGATTAAAATTAGCTTAATCAATTGTACTTTTGTATTATATGATTTTAAGACTTCATTATTTAAATATAAGATTTTTTTGGCTTTTAATAATTATAATAAAATTTTAAAAATGGAAAATATTAGATATTTGACTCCCTGAACTCTGGGGGTCCAGGCCAGGGCAATTGTACCGTTTACGTTGGCGGTCTTGGTGTTTCTGTTTCGAAGGTGTAGGCTTGGCTTTTAACCACTCCCCTTTCAATTGGACTGCGATATCCTTACTTCGATACTACAGTTACTTTTGTTCGTTTGATCAATTTATTGAAGTGAATAAAATTTCATTTTCATTCTCTCAACATGGCCTTGTATAAATAAAATCTTAAAATACAGCAAAATACACAAGCAACCACTTTTTTTAAAACGATAAGTAAATCTTGTAATAACTAGCAGTAAGTATCGTCAGCTTTGCGCAGAGGCATTGTCATAGCCAATGAGAGTCTATCGAGGCGTGACTATTGCTAGTTGAACACTTTTCCCAATACCCCGCCATGACGACGCGAAATACCGTCGACATAGGCAATTTTTGGGAACCCCGTAGGGTGTTATAATTGAGATATAGAATTCCTGGCTAACAGTTTGCTTAACTTTGCCTGGCTAACAGTTTTGCTATTTTCAACGGGTTTAACTTGTGTAAAGTAGCTCCGCCTGTACATGCACGAAATCCGCTTTTATCAGTACTTAGTCCGAGATTTTTTGAGATACAGTTTTAAAACATAATCATTGATAACCAATATCGATACTAAAAAAAATAGCTATTGATTCTGCTTATATTTTATTGAGATATCGGAGTGTCTTGACAAACCCTCTACATATGAAAGTTCGCTGTCGTATGTGCTATCTACGTCACTTTAATGTCACTCATTTGAAACTGTGATAGAAACTTTAATTCGGTTATGAGACTTTGAGATAAACATTGCGCCACGAGCAGCTTCTGCGGTAGCCAAATATTTAAAATTTAAAACAACGAGAAGTTTCTTTTTGATTGGGCTGAATGATTTAAGTTGCATATCGCAACGGAGAACGAAATCATTTTGCTCACATTAGTACAAAGTTGCATTAATACAATTCTTTATTGGCTTAAAATTGTGTAGTACATCGCACAATTTATGGGTTTAATCGTGTAGTATATGGATTAATATTTTATAAACCGGAAAAAGACACCGAGTCATGCTTGGTGTCACATGTTTAAAATTCTATGTATATTTAATTTAAAACATCTGAATAAAAGATTCTTCCACAAGCGAAATAGTTTTGTAAACTTAAAATTGTCAGATCAGTATTGATCTCTTTATTAAATAATATTAAAGTGCCCGAGGAATGTGAATATTGTGTTGTAGACTTCAGCTTGAGTCGTCTAAATCTTTTAATTATGTCACGATTGAAAGAATAATATAATCTGTGGGAATCACTTTGAAGCAACATAAATTAAATCATATTTCTCTTAAAAAAGCACGAGCACTTCAGCTTCTTTAGTTAAATACATACTTGAAAAGAACCGGCCCTGGGAAATCTCCCAGTAGGCGGAGTTAAGACTTTCGTCACAAATGTTCCTGTTTCTTTTTAAAAAGATGGATAAATTAAAATTCGGGTTTGATAAATCATTTCGGAAACAGCCCCCCCCCCCCCCCCCACATTGAGCTAAACGCTCACTGTAGATTAATCATTTCAGAGTGAATTCTTTTCACTGTGGGCGGAACTACTCCCGCACACCGCACCACCTTTAATTCCCGAAAAACGCACTTTTATGTAACCCGCAATGTAATAATCGAATGAGTCATTAGTTAGAATTTTAATTACGTAAGATTTTTGTGTTGCACAGAGTGATTAAAAATAGATGTTCAATATTTAGTAGGATGGTGCGGAATAAGAAAAGAACTCCAAGAGGAAAGCATTTGAACAGACGAACGCATGGAGGCGCGCAGGCGTAGTAGGGGCTTTGTATTCACGACTTCCATTCATGCTCGGCACGATAGTTGAGCTAAATAAAAAATTTATTCAATCTTCACACACATAAACATGGTAACAAAACTATTTATTTTAAAAAACGATTTATGAACACGGGCAAATTTTCTTACGTGTGCCATTCGTTCGAAAAGGTGAGACAACATGATCCGGTATAGTGGAATGCAATTGTAGATATGCAAACAACTTACAGTGATGCAACTATGGACACAAAGTGCTTCATATACCGAGAAGCCTTCGATTACACCAATGCTTTTGATGTAAAATGCTATTCTTCTTCCATTCCCTTCCAAATGCACATGATGAATTTTGAACCTCAATGTATATAATGTCAAAGTTATATATATAATGCGGTCGATAGGGATATTGCACTAGCAGGCTAAACTACGGTGTGAAAGGTACAACATCGGATCTTCTCTCTAACAATGTTACATATTAATTTAATTAGTTTGATTTAAATAGTCTCCATCTCTTTCTATATGTATATATTTTACAGAAATATACAGTTTTTTATAAGTAGAGTTTGGATTTTCAGACTCCACCTTTGAAAGTACTCGTAGCATGGCGAATGGCAAAAAAGCGTAAAAATTTTGTAATAGACGCTATCGATACGATACAATTTAAGACACGTGTCGGTTTTAAAATATAAATATGGACCAAACAGATTGAAGGATTGAGTGTCAAGAGACTCAACTATTGAAGTTTATTGGTTGAGGGTCACTTGTTAGTTAAAAATGACGTCACAACTATAAAGTTTTTTGTAACCCAATGTTGGGCCCAATTTTCGGAAGGTGGGCACTTCACTTTCGTATTTAATTAAACTGGGTAGATTACGAAACAAAAAACTTTCAACACTTAAAGAACTATGATCGTCTTCAATACTTTAAAAGTCTACAGACAATAATTGGTTCTTTATGTATCAAACACCGGAAAAAATGTCCCCAGACGACAATGCTCCCCTTAAAAAAAGGAAGTAAAGGAGAGAAAAGAAAACAATCTTTTTTTAGGTAGCCTGAAATAAACGTTTTATGCCAGTGGAACAAACCATTTGAACAAATTGTAAAAAGAAAAGGGAAATATGCTTGATTAAAATTAGCTTAATCAATTGTACTTTTGTATTATATGATTTTAAGACTTCATTATTTAAATATAAGATTTTTTTGGCTTTTAATAATTATAATAAAATTTTAAAAATGGAAAATATTAGATATTTGACTCCCTGAACTCTGGGGGTCCAGGCCAGGGCAATTGTACCGTTTACGTTGGCGGTCTTAGTGTTTCTGTTTCGAAGGTGTAGGCTTGGCTTTTAACCTCTCCCCTTTCAATTGGACTGCGATATCCTTAATTCGATACTACAGTTACTTTTGTTCGTTTGATCAATTTATTGAAGTGAATAAAATTTCATTTTCATTCTCTCAACATGGCCTTGTATAAATAAAATCTTAAAATACAGCAAAATACACAAGCAACCACTTTTTTTAAAACGATAAATAAATCTTATAATGACTAGCAGTAAGAATCTTCAGCTTTGCGCAGAGGCAGTGTCATAGCCAATGAGAGTCTATCGAGGCGTGACTATTGCTAGTTGAAAACTTTTCCCAATACCCCGCCATGACGACGCGAAATACCGTCGGCATAGGCAATTTTTGGGAACCTCGTAGGGGGTTATAATTGAGATATGGAATTCCTGGCTAACAGTTTGCTTAATTCGCTGTAGAATACATTCTAAAGTACTCGGTAGAAATTGTTTTCGATATAGGCCGAAAAGCTTAGGATTCAGCCTTGTGTAGTGTTCATTTATTTAATTCAGTGAATTCTGTACATTTTCAACGGGTTTAACTTGTGTAAAGTAGCTCCGCCTGCACATGCACGAAATCCGCTTTTATCAGTACTTAGTCCGAGATTTTTTGAGATACAGTTTTAAAACATAATCATTGATAACCAATATCGATACTAAAAAAAATAGCTATTGATTCTGCTTATATTCTATTGAGATATCGGAGTGTCTTGACAAACCCACTACATATGAAAGTTGCCTGTCGTATGTGCTATCTACGTCACTTTAATGTCACTCATTTGAAACTGTGATAGAAACTCCAATTCGGTTATGAGATTTTGAGATAAACATTGCGCCACGAGCGAAATAGTAAGCTTCTGAGGTAGCCGAATATTTAAAATTTAAAAGAACGAGAAGTTTCTTTTTAATTGGGCTGAATGATTTAAATTGCATATCGCAACGGAGAATGAAATCATTTTGCTGACATTAGTACAAAGTTGCATTAATACAATTCTTTATTGGCTTAAAATTGTGTAGTACATCGCATAATTTATGGGTTTAATCGTGTAGTATAATGATTAATATTTTATAAACCGGAAAAAAACACCGAGTCATGCTTGGTGTCACATGTTTAAAATTGTATGTATATTTAATTTAAAACATCTGAATAAAAGATTCTTCCACAAGCGAAATAGTTTTGTAAACTTAAAAATGTAAAATCAGTATTGATCTCTTTATTAAAAATTGTTACGAAAATCTCCAAGTGGGTGTATTTCAAAGCAGTTCAAACAGCACAGTAAACAAAAATAACGCTTTATTTTACGACTCGCAGCTCAATAGCTCAAAATAATACAAGAAACTTTAGCATACGCTAACTAAAATCACAAATAAGCACAACAATGATGCTTTTCATTTCACAGAATCAACCGTGCGCTTCAAAGTCTATCACCCAACTGAACTCCCTGGAGAGAGATCCTAGCGCTTTTATAGAGATGATGACGTCACCAGAATTGCCGATAAATTTCTGGAACAATCTTATGAAATTGAAATATGGTCTCGAGACATGAATTTTCTAGAAGCCACCATTTGTCGCCAAGGTCGCCAAATCCGTCGCCAAGTCGCCAAGAGATCGCCAAGTTTGTCGCCAAGCTACAGGGTTACCATTATCGAGGACCGCTATTATGCTGCTAAACTAGTTTCACGGCGGCGCATTCAATACGAGAGCAAATTAAGTTATTATTTCGCAACACTGCTCCCCTCTTTAAAAAACTGACGACCCGGCAGTCTAATCACACAACATCATGATCAGTAGCACCATATGGAGCTAAACGATTAATGTGGATGACTTTCGGTTTTGAATTGGGCGACTTCTGGACTCTGTAGATAACATCGTTCAATTTATTGACAACTGCATAAGGTCCTTACCAGTTCTGTTGCAACTTAGGACTCAGACCTCTCCTTCGTTTCGGGTTATACAGCCAAACTTGATCACCCTCCTTAAATTGGTGATTCGTTGCTTTGGCGTCGTAACGAGTCTTCATTCGGTCACTCGCCAAATTGATTCGCTCTCTGGCAAACGAATGAACTCTTTCTAATCGTGCTTCTAAATTACTCATGTAATCATTCCGTGAGGAGGGCGTATCACATGGTCGTCCAAAAACAATATCACTGGGTAATCGAAGAGAACGGCCGAACAACATCTCTGATGGAGAATATCCGGTCGTCTCATGGACCGCACTTCTGTAAGCCAGGAGGAACAGTGGCAAATATGTATCCCAGTCGGTTTGATTCTTCGAAACAAATATTGAAAGATGATTCAAAATTGTTCGATTGTGCCTCTCGACCATGCCATCGGACTCGGGATGTAACGGTGTTGTTCGAGTCTTTGTGATTCCCAGATATTCGCAGAGTTCCGAAAATAGTGCTGAATTAAAATTTGTACCTTGATCCGAATGTAACATCATAGGCACTCCGTAATAAGAGATCCAGTTTCTGACCAGTTCTTCAGCTACCGTTGAAGCTTCCTGATTTGGGATGGCAATCGCTTCTGGCCATTTGGTAAAGTAATCCATCAGGACTAAGACATATCGATTGCCTTTCGATGTTGTAGGCAGGGGTCCTAGGATATCTAAAGCCACTCTTTCGAAAGGCGCGCCAACGTTATAGCGCTGCAAACGACCCTTGGTTTTTAGTTTAGGTCCTTTCCGGGCACCGCAATCGTGGCATTCTCTACACCATTTTTCAACATCGGCGCGAAGTCGATCCCAATAAAATCGCTCCCTGATTTTATTTAACGTCTTCATCACTCCAAAATGTCCTCCACTTGCACTATCATGAATCTCCCGCAGAACCTCTGGAATTCTGCTACGTGGGAGAATTAATTGCCATCGGCTTGATCTTCCGTCATCGCTCTCCCATTTCCGATATAAAACACCGTCCTTAAGATGTAAAGAATCCCAAAGAGCCCAGTATCGCTTTGTAGCGGGACTCTTTGGCGCGATCTCTTGCCAAGACGGTCGATCCGCGGAATTTAGTTTCTTCTCCAAAATTGGCCTAATATTGGAATCTTCTAACTGTGCTCTCTGTACTTCACTCGAAGCCCAACGATCCACAGTCGTTGCAGTCAAAACCTTCACGAAAGTATCCGTCTCCGTCCCGTACTTTTTCTCGGCGTTCACGCAGTGTTTACAGTCCCCTTTACAAGGTCGTCTGGAGAGAGCGTCTGCATTTCCGTGCGAAGTTCCTTTGCGATGCTCGATTTCGAACTCATACTCCTGCAGCCTTTGGATCCAGCGAGCTATCTGACCTTCAGGTTCTTTAAAATTCAAAAGCCATCTCAAGGAAGCATGATCAGTCCGGAGAAGAAATTTCCGTCCATAGAGGTAGTGATGGAAATGCTCTATAGATTTGACAATAGCCAGTAATTCCTTACGAGTGACACAATAATTCCTCTCTGGCTTACCCAAGCTCTTGCTGAAGTAAGCTATGACACTTTCACCGTTTTCTGTTTTCTGCGAAAGCACGGCTCCTATCCCTTCATTACTGGCATCTGTATCCAAGATAAAGTCTTTGTCAGTCCGGGGATATGTCAAAATAGGAGACGTCGTTAACGCCTGCTTTAAACTGATGAACGATTTCTCGCATTCTTCTGTCCAATTAAAACTTGCTTGGGCTTCAGTCAATTTATGTAAAGGTCTCGCTATTGTTGAGAAATTTCTTACAAAACGGCGATAATAGGTGCACAGTCCGAGAAAACTTCTCAGTTCATGTACCGTTTCCGGACGAGGCCAATCGACAACCGCTTTAACTTTTTGTGGATCAGTCTTAACTCCGTCTGCAGAAATAACGTGACCAAGATAAGTAACTTCTTTACGTAAAAATTTGCATTTCTTTGGGTTTAGTTTAAGGTTAGCATTTTGTAATCTAAGAAACACTTTACGAATATTATTTAAATGTTCTTCAAACGTTTTGCCCACTATAATAATGTCATCTAAGTATACTAAGCAGGCCTCAGACGAAAGTCCACGTAATACCGTTTCCATTAGTCTTTCAAAAGTAGCGGGGGCATTGCAAAGACCGAAAGGCATTACCTTAAAGTGCCAGAGTCCTTGTCCGGTGGTAAAAGCTGTCTTTTCTTTATCTTCAGGTCGGATTTCGACTTGCCAATACCCGCTCTTTAAGTCCAACGTAGAGAACCATTGGCTTCCATTCAAAGCATCTAAAGTGTCATCTATTCGCGGGAGGGGATAGCAGTCTTTCCTCGTAATATCGTTCAGTTTCCGATAGTCGACACAGAAACGTGTCGATCCGTCCTTCTTTTTAACAAGAACGATTGGTGACGCCCAAGGCCCCGACGATTCCTCTATTATGCCACCGTCCACCATTTCTTTAATCAGGCGTTCAGCTTCCTCTTTCTTTGCAAGAGGCAAACGCCTTGGATACTGCTTGATTGGTGGATGATCACCTGTATTAATTTTATGTTGTGTCACATTACAGTGGCCCACATCAGCGTCACCGGTAGAGAATAAGTTTTGGAATTCCTGGAGTAATTTTTGCACTGCTATTCGCTGCTCCTTACTAAGTCCTTCAAGATTCTCCAGCATTAGTTGAAAATGATGACTATTAGAATATCCTTGAGGACGGGCGACGATATCCACCACTGGTTCACACGTCGCAATAACGGCCCCTTTTTCTACAGTCTTGGGTTTATCGTCCAAATTCAACACTCGAATAGGTATAGCTTCCCCTCTTAAATCCACGAGTGCGGCGGCCACCAAGACCCCTTTTAAGGAGAACTGGCTAGGAAAGTTCGTTACGACATACCGGAAATGTCCAGAGGCTTCAGGAACCCCTTGGATAAGAAATTCAGATCTCGCTGGTATAGTCGTCTTCTCTTTCGCGAATATAAAACATGATTTTGAACACTGCTCGCTTCCTGAAAACAAGGGAATTTCCTCCCCTCCTGTCCGTATCTCGTTCTTCTCTAAGTCTACGGTAAAGTTAAATTTTTGAAGGAAATCCAGTCCAAGGATACAAGGGTCAGTGATGTTAGCCACGTAGACCCTGTGCCGGAATTTCTTGGATCCACATTCGATGGATACATCCAGTTTTCCTTGTATCTCTGTCTTTTCACCGGTAGCGGTCTTAATAGAGACGTTTGGAGACGTGTAGAGCAATTGTTCCTTCAGTTTCATGGCGAAGTCCGATTTTAGAAGAGTGACATTCGCACCCGTATCCACTAGCATCAAGCAAGGGATACCACAAATAGTTCCTTCAACATAAAGTCCAGTTTCTCCTCCGCTAAGTGCGGAAACTTCCAATTTCTCTTCAGGAGCTTTATTCAGAAAAGGCAGCCTCCGCCCCGCAAGACGCCTAAGACCTAGTTTTCCTATTTGGGGAGAAGTCACGTCGCATTCTCTTTGCACGTGTCCCCTTTTGTGACATCTCCAACAGGTCGCGTTCGGATTTCTTCGGGGAGAGCCCCTTTTCCCAACAGCGAGACTATCCAATAATTCCTGGAGTGCCTTCAGTACAGAATCCAGTTTATCATCATTTTCCTTGGCGGCGTTTCCCTCTATATCCACAGACCTTACATGCCTGAGTGTTTTCGAAACGGTTCTCGCAGCTTCATATTTCATGCTATACGCCAGAGCTGCCTTCAAATCTTTCGGGTCTACCAGTCTCGTGGAATGTTGTGTATCTTCGTCCCTGATAGCGTCGACGAAGTACTGGGCTGCTAAACTTTCTCGAACATCTAGGGGACATTCCGCGTAAGCTAGGCTCATCAATCGCTCAACATCGGCGGCTAATACCTGTAGGCTTTCTCCAGGCCTTTGTCGCCTTGCTTTCAATTCAGTCCTATAAAACTGGGTAAGATGGCTATTACCAAATCGAGATTCGAGAGCCTTTTCGACGGTCGGTAGGTCGTTCAACTTGTCATTCGGTATTCCTAGGAGAATCTCCGCAGCTGATCCTTGCAGAGAGGCCACAAGTTGACTGGCCTTGAAGCTATCCGTCCATCCATTTGTAGAGCTCACGACGTCAAACTGAGTCTTAAAAACAGTCCAAGATGTTTGGCCGTCAAATGTTAAATGCTCTACAGTCGGTCTAGAATTAATAATTTCTCCACTTGCGAAAATATTGCTTGGCTTCCTCTCAAGATCAGAAAGTCTCTTTTCAAAATCGTTGATTTGTCCTTTGACATCGCCGATTTGTTCTTGCACATCGCTGATTTGTCCTTGCACATCGCTTCGTACTCCCTCGATTTTTTCTTGTACGTCGCTGATCTGACCTTGCACTTCGCTTCGTACTCCCTCGACTCTTTCATGAACAGATTGTATTTGAGTCTTCATTTCTTCTTGTCCTGAACGCATTT
Organism: Cheiracanthium punctorium; assembly: GCA_038373885.1. NCBI lineage: Eukaryota > Metazoa > Arthropoda > Arachnida > Araneae > Cheiracanthiidae > Cheiracanthium > Cheiracanthium punctorium. The sequence continues at coordinate 492,566 of JAWZYV010015914.1, forward strand.
TCTCTTGTAGACTCTCTAGTCCCGAACAGATCTTCTCTTCCAGACTCTCCTGTCTGAACGACATCTTTTCTTTCAGACTCTCTTGTGCCAAAGACATCTGTGACATATTTTCTTTCAGATCTAACATCATAGCAAACAGTTTTTCTAATTTATCTTCCATGGCTGCTCTGGTAGCGCTTTTATAGAGATGATGACGTCACCAGAATTGCCGAGAACTTTCTGGAACAATCTTATGAAATTGAAATATGGTCTCGAGACATGAATTTTCTAGAAGACACCATTTGTCGCCAAGGTCGCCAAATCCGTCGCCAAGTCGCCAAAACGAAAACCAAGTTTGTCGCCAAGGCTACAGGGTTACTTCCACAGGTTTACCATTTACCTGCTGACTTCGCTATTAACTAGTTTCACGGCGGCGCATTCAATACGAGAGCAAATTAAGTTATTATTTCGACACAATATATTAAAGTGAAAGAGGAACGTGAATATTGTGTTGTAGACTTCTGCTTGAGTCGTCTAAATCTTTTAATTGTGTCACGATTGAAAGAATAATATAATCTGTAGGAATCACTTTGAAGCAACATAAATTAAATCATATTTCTCTTAAAAAAGCACGAGCACTTCAGCTTCTTTAGTTAAATACATACTTGAAAAGAACCGGCCCTGGGAAATCTCCCAGTAGGCGGAGTCAAGACTTTCGTCACAAATGTTCCTGTTTCTTTTTAAAAGGATGGATAAATTAAAATTCGGGATTGATAAATCATTTCGGAAACAGCCCCCCCCACACACACACTTTGAGCTAAACGCTTACTGTAGATTAATCATTTCAGAGTGAACTTTTTTCACTGAGGGCGGAACTACTCCCGCACATCGCTCCACCTTTAATTCCCGAAAAACGCACTTTTATGTAACCCGCAATGTAATAATCGAATGAGTCATTAGTTAGAATTTTAATTACGTAAGATTTTTGTGTTGCACAGAGTGATTAAAAATAGATGTTCAATATTTAGTAGGATGGTGCGGAATAAGAAAAGAACTCCAAGAGGAAAGCATTTGCACAGACGAACGCATGGAGGCGCGGCAGGCGTAGTAGGGGCTTTGTATTCACGACTTCCATTCATGCTTGGCATGATAGTTCAGCTAAATAAAAAAATTTATGCTTTTCATGTAAAATGCTATTCTTCTTCCATTCCCTTCCAAATGCACATGATGAATTTTGAACCTCAATGTATATAATGTCAAAGTTAGATATATATTGCGGTCGATAGGGATATTCCACTAGCAGGCTAAACTACGGTGTGAAAGGTACAACATCGGATCTTCTCTCTAACAATGTTGAATATTAATTTAATTTGTTTGATTTAAATAGTCTCCATCTCTTTCTATATCTATATATTTTACAGAAATATACAGTTTTTTATAAGTAGAGTTTCGATTTTCAGACTCCACCTTTGAAAGTACTCGTAGCATGGCGAATGGCAAAACAGCGTAAAAATTTTGTAATAGACGCTATCGATACAATAAGATTTCAGACACGTGTCGGTTTTAAAATATAAATATGGACCAAACAGATTGAAGGATTGAGTGTCGAGAGACTCAAATATTGAAGTTTATTGTTTGAGGGTCACTTGTTAGTTAAAAATGACGTCACAACTATAAAGTTTCTTGTGACCCAATGTTGGGCCTTATTTTCGGGAGGTGAGCACGTCACTTTCGTATTTCATTAAATTGGGTAGATTACTTGAAAGATCAAACAAAAAAATTTCAACACTTAAAGAACGATGATCGTCTTCAATACTTTAAAAGTCTACAGACAATAATTAGCTTGTTTATGTATCAAACACCGGAAAAAATGTCCCCAGACGACAATGCTCCCCTTAGAAAAAGGAAGTAAAGGAGAGAAAAGAAAATAATCTTTTTTTAGGTAGCCTGAAATAAGCGTTTTATGCCCGTGGAACAGACCATTTGAACAAATTGTAAAAAGAAAAGGGAAATATGCTTGATTAAAATTAGCTTAATCAATTGTACTTTTGTATTATATGATTTTAAGACTTCATTATTTAAATACAAGTTTTTTTTGGCTTTTAATAATTATAATAAAATTTTAAAAATGGAAAATATTAGATATTTGACTCCCTGAACTCTGGGTTTCCAGGCCAGGGCAATTGTACCGTTTACGTTGGCGGTCTTGGTGTTTCTGTTTCGAAGGTGTAGGCTTGGCTTTTAACCACTCCCCTTTCAATTGGACTGCGATATCCTTACTTCGATACTACAGATACTTTTGTTCGTTTGATCAATTTATTGAAGTGAATAAAATTTCATTTTCATTCTCTCAACATGGCCTTGTATAAATAAAATCTTAAAATACAGCAAAATACACAAGCAACCACTTTTTTTAAAACGATAAATAAATCTTATAATAACTAGCAGTAAGAATCGTCAGCTTTGCGCAGAGGCAGTGTCATAGCCAATGAGAGTCTATCGAGGCGTGACTATTGCTAGTTGAAAACTTTTCCCAATACCCCGCCATGACGACGCGAAATACCGTCGGCATAGGCAATTTTTGGGAACACCGTAGGGGGTTATGATTGAGATATAGAATTCCTGGCTAACAGTTTGCTTAATTCGCTGTAGAATACATTCTAAAGTACTCGGTAGAAATTGTTTTCGATATAGGCCGAAAAGCTTAGGATTCAGCCTAGTGTAGTGTTCATTTATTTAATTCAGTGAATTCTGTACATTTTCAACGGGTTTAACTTGTGTAAAGTAGCTCCGCCTGCACATGCACGAAATCCGCTTTTATCAGTACTTAGTCAGAGATTTTTTGAGATACAGTTTTAAAACATAATCATTGATAACCAATATCGATACTAAAAAAAATAGCTATTGATTCTGCTTATATTTTATTGAGATATCGGAGTGTCTTGACAAACCCTCTACATATGAAAGTATGCTGTCGTATGTGCTATCTACGTCACTTTAATGTCACTCATTTGAAACTGTGATAGAAACTCCAATTCGGTTATGAGATTTTGAGATAAACATTGCGCCACGAGCGAAATAGTAAGCTTCTGCGGTAGCCGAATATTTAAAATTTAAAACAACGAGAAGTTTCTTTTTAATTGGGCTGAATGATTTAAGTTGCATATCGCAACGGAGAATGAAATCATTTTGCTCACATTAGTACAAAGTTGCATTAATACAATTCTTTATTGGCTTAAAATTGTGTAGTACATCGCATAATTTTTGGGTTTAATCGTGTAGTATAATGATTAATATTTTATAAACCGGAAAAAAACACCGAGTCATGCTTGGTGTCACATGTTTAAAATTGTATGTATATTTAATTTAAAACATCTGAATAAAAGATTCTTCCAGAAGCGAAATAGATTTGTAAACTTAAAAATGTCAGATCAGTATTGATCTCTTTATTAAAATATATTAAAGAGGAACGTGAATATTGTGTTGTAGACTTCTGCTTGAGTCGTCTAAATCTTTAAGTTGTGTCACGATTGAAAGAATAATATAATCTGTAGGAATCACTTTGAAGCAACATAAATTAAATCATATTTCTCTTAAAAAAGCACGAGCACTTCAGCTTCTTTAGTTAACTACTCCTTGAAAAGAACCGGCCCTGGGAAATCTCCCAGTAGGCGGAGTCAAGACTTTCGTCACAAATGTTACTGTTTCTTTTTAAAAGGATGGATAAATTAAAATTCGGGATTGATAAATCATTTCGTAAACAGCCCCCCCACACACACTTTGAGCTAAACGCTTACTGTAGATTAATCATTTCAGAGTGAACTTTTTTCACTGTGGGCGGAACTACTCCTGCACACCGCTCCACCTTTAATTCCCGAAAAACGCACTTTTATGTAACCCGCAATGTAATAATCGAATGAGTCATTAGTTAGAATTTTAATTACGTAAGATTTTTGTGTTGCAGAGAGTGATTAAAAATAGATGTTCAATATTTAGTAGGATGGTGCGGAATAAGAAAAGAACTCCAAGAGGAAAGCATTTGCACAGACGAACGCATGGAGGCGCGGCAGACATAGTAGGGGCTTTGTATTCACGACCTCCATTCATGCTTGGCACGATAGTTGAGCTAAATAAAAAATTTTATTCAATCTTCACACACTTAAACATGGTAACAAAACTATTTATTTTAAAAAACGATTTATGAACACGGGCAAATTTTCTTACGTGTTCCATTCGTTCGAAAAAGTGAGACAACATGATCCGGTATAGTGGAATGAAATTGTAGATATGCAGCCAACTTACAGTGATGCAACGTTGGACACAAAGTGCTTCATATACCGAGAAGCCTTCGATTACACCAATGCTTTTGATGTAAAATGCTATTCTTCTTCCATTCCCTTCCAAATGCACATGATGAATTTTGAACCTCAATGTATATAATGTCAAAGTTAGATATATATTGCGGTCGATAGGGATATTCCACTAGCTGGCTAAACCACGGTGTGAAAGGTACAACATCGGATCTTCTCTCTAACAATGTTGAATATTAATTTAATTAGTTAAATTTAAATAGTCTCCATCTCTTTCTATATCTATATATTTTACAGAAATATACAGTTTTTTATTTGTAGAGTTTCGATTTTATTAAATTATTTTACTCTTTATTAAATTATATTAAAGTGCCAGAGGAACGTGAATATTGTGTTGTAGACTTCTGCTTGAGTCGTCTAAAACGTTTAATTGTGTCACGATTGAAAGAATAATATAATCTGTAGGAATCACTTTGAAGCAACATAAATTAAATCATATTTCTGTTAAAAAGCACGAGCACTTCAGCTTCTTTAGTTAAATACATACTTGAAAAGAACCGGCCCTGGGAAATCTCCTAGTAGGCGGAGTCAAGACTTTCGTCACAAATGTTCCTGTTTCTTTTTAAAAAGATGGATAAATTAAAATTCGGGATTGATAAATCATTTCGGAAACAGCCCCCCCCCCACATTGAGCTAAACGCTCACTGTAGATTAATCATTTCAGAGTGAACTTTTTTCACTGTGGGCGGAACTACTCCCGCACACCGCTCCACCTTTAATACCCGAAAAAACCCGAATCTTAAAGTTAAGGACATATTGTGAGGTAATAAATGCACTCTTCCTACCTCTGCTGAAGCAGTCAAGCGGAGAATTTGCAGCTCAACTAATAACGTAGACGTAGATCGCTTCTTTAGTAATTACAATGTCGTCATTCCGGACAGAAAAACGACTGTAAAACAGTCAAATGTTGACAACAATGTAGCTTTTAATTAAGATCGAATATAAATTTTAATAATGAGTATAAAAATGTTTCATTAGTTCATGCGAATGTTAATGAAATTTTAAAATTTGATATACATATATATATATTTCTTTTTCCTTGCAAATTCTGTTTTTTTTTTATTTTTCGAAAATTCTGTATATTTAATTAAAAAAACAATTTACAAAGTCCACTGCGTTAAATATTAATTAGTTCTTATGAAATGTGCTGCTCACTCAAAAAAGGAAACCTTATTTTTCGAACGGTAAATTAACAACGTTCTATGTGAGTAAATATTTACGACAGTCTAAACTCAGCGAAATAGGAAAAGTACTGCTTTTAAACAACCACGTGTTAACAGTTCGCATCTTCCCTTTACACGTACTCACTGAGGCGTTTTTAATACTTCTTCCCTAAGGTATTCCGTTAATCGGATATAGGGGCGAGATACATGTTTATTAAAAGCTATAAAATAAAACTTATACGCTAGAAAATTAATTGCGAGAAGAACGATGAGAAGTCATAAACTTTACAGCCTCTCCGGAAAATTGTTTTCCTGATTTTATTTCAATATACTGTACGTTTTACAATCTGAGAAAAGAGGTATAATGCTAAGTTGAAGCAAGTGTTTAATGCAGATGTTAGGTATATGTTTGATTGTAAAATTTTTATAAAATGTCATGATTTAACCTGCAAACTATTTTAATCTTGAAGTTTTACTAAGTAAATACACTAAAATGCAGAAATTATTTTGACTAGAGAAAAGAAAATATCTCATGAGAAAAAAACCTCTTTTTGTACGTCTATTAAACTATACATATTTTCGATGCACTTCATCTAAACTTATTTTATTTGATAATAAGACAGAATACTTTAATAATGCTAAGTTTCAACGATTTCTTGTGAAATGTAAGGTTAAAAATACATATGTTTATGTTTTATGCAGCGTTGCAAGTTGTGAAGCATAAAAAAATGTATGTACAGGTTAATGGTTTGTTCTCAATATTTCATTTCTCAACAGATAAATATCACTCTCCCAGAGGAAGTTAACTATTCTATTGAGAACACTACATTATAACACTATTTTTCTTAAAGCAATAAACCGTAACTATGTTCTCTGAAATACTGATTATAGAAATTGACAATAAAGTTTCATAAACTTCCCAAGGAGTCATCATGAGAATACTTTTATATTTCCTTTCAATTATCTATATCGTGTTTAGTCTTGCAAATGATAGAAGCTTTACAACTTTTATGTTCTGTATTTAGATTATATTGCATTTAAGTCGTTATACAATACTTACAGAGAACATTTAATTATTTAGGAAGTAAACTATATTTTCTGTTTTATTTGCTGTATCGTAAACTAATTTATGAAGAAGGGTGTTGTTTTATGATGTAATTCAGTTATTATCATTATTATATTAATTATCTTAACCATTTGAAACAAGTTTTTAAGAAAAATATTATTCTGTTTAGAAGTGTTTTAATAGCATTTTT
>JAWZYV010015915.1:0-47868 GCA_038373885.1 Cheiracanthium punctorium
TCCGCTCTTGAATTCGGTACATATTCAACCCTCAAAGAAAAACAAAATTGGTCATACAATTAGGCAAATGAACAAAATAGGCACCTAATAAATAATCAACAATTCCTCATATTTTGGTGGTGGGATATATATATATATATATATATATATCTGCAAGGCAACGTTGTCAGTCCGCCATCGGCTTCGAATTAAAAATAAAAATAGGCAAGCAATAAAATAGGGACGGTAGCAGCATACCCTAACGTCAAAATTTGGAAAGAATGGGGCATCAAATAGGACCGCCGCGGCCAGCAACGCAACAACTCTCGGTCAGATGTCAAGGGTAATGACATAATCTTTATGAACCTGACACATGACCCCACCTTCCTATCTTGTTGGAGTTGGTTGAGGTACCTGAATTTTCCTTCTTGCTAAGGCTAAATAGTTTGAAAATTTCTTCAAAAAACTTATCGAGTCAAACATGCTTAAAAAATGACTAAATTAGATAATATTAGCCAATTTCTAGCAACCACGATAAAAATAGCCAAGAATTAGCCAAAATCAGGTTGGCTATTTTCTTAACAAATTTTCTAGCCAATCGTGATCGAAAATAGCCAAATTGGCTAATATTAGCCAAATCTGGCAACCCTGCTACAGGGTTGCCAGATCAAAATTCTTGAAAATAGCCAAATAGCTTCTTAAAATTAGCCAAAAATAGCCACTTTGATTGCAGCGCCATCTTTTGGACTTTCGAGCAAACTTTTAAAAAGTCTGGAATGTAGCATAGATGTGATTCACAAGCGTATTTATGTGATTAAATTAATAACAATAATAATAGTTTAAAGATTAGTAGATTGCAAAAATAAAGCGTTATTACTTAGAAATTTTGCGGAATGATAAATCGAATTGAATGCATTGGTTAGGAAACACTTTCCAACGTTTGAGAGGGCGCAAGCGATTACTATTTGAGGAAAAAAATATTACACACAGGCATAAATGCTTTGTTGCGGAAATGTCGGTAGATTCATCAATATATAAAGAAAACTTAGCCTCTCTTAACTCTTGAATCATCTCTTCGAATAACGATAGGCTTATGAAATTCTTAATGAGGCATGCACACTTTGTTTGGAGTTTCAGATCCTCTAGTGCACTACCTTTTGAATACTTTTTCACTATTTCACCTAGGTGATCAACGGATTTAATACTGCAAGTGGCACTCAATAGCTACACTAAATTTTATATCAAATTCTTTCAATGATTTATTTACAGCTGATTTTTTTTTTTTTATAAACAGTGAGCAGTGCAATTAATTTAGAGGCTTGTAAATCTTTCTCTTTATTCTTATGTTTGGCTAATTTTTCGTGAGTCACTAAATTATGCTTTTTAAGCTGGGATATTGAGCAAAGACACAACTTGCAAAAACACGCACTGTCTTTCAGCATTAACAATGGATGCTCAATCTCCCATTCTTTATTATATTTTCTACTAATTATAGGCTAGCGCTTATTAACTGTAACTTAATAATTACTCAAGCTTACCGTAACCACGGCAACATATTCAATGCTTAGTACAACCGCACAACAAGGGCCCGACCGAGTTGTATGGTGGGTAAAGCACCGTACTCCGGTTTCGGGTTCAACTCCCGGCGGTCGGGGTTCGATCCCCGACTGGGCGTGGCTGTCATTGTGTCCGTCCCTTCATAGGGGGCGACGTTGGTCCACGTACTGGGTGTCCCCATAATAAAGTGACCAACAATTCCGGCCTGTTGTGACCAAAGTCTTCAAGACTGAGGCCGGCCATTAGGAAAAAAAAAACGCACTACAAATAAATGTGCCCTAGTTAGCTCGGCTACTCCGTAAAACCCTCTTTCGTTAAGAATCAAAATCGAACAAAAAACCCGTCGAAATTCGAACTAAAACCAAAACATAGCCACCCCATTTGTTCGGAAAGAGGACAAAATGCCGGGTGATAGACAATAGGGTTAGTAGCTACTAAATCTAACCCTATTGTTTAGTTACTAAATTTAGTAAAGTGGATTCAGATAGAATTTGGAGGCGGAGATACTAAACACGTGACCAAAAGAAGCTGCTAAAATCACGTGACCAAACAAGCTGCTAAATCACCGACTAAATAAACACACGCCTGGAACAAGCGCTCTGATTGGTCTGTTAGCTTCCCTGTTAACTTATCCCTACATTTTCCCTGACTTCCCTTGGTGTTGGTCACGTGATTTAGTACTAAATGTATCTGAATCCCGATTTACGAACATTTAGTATCTCCGCCCACTTACTAAGTTAGTAACTGAACAATAGGTTTAGTAGATACTAAATCTATCTGCATAGTAGCCTTAGGGAAGTGTCTAACGACTCTCAAATCGACTTAGCCATCCCAGAATTCTGTGCGATAATCTACTGGCTACTTGGCGAGAAAGTCGCCAGGTGATTGATGTTGATGTTGACGGCTTGTTTTTGTTTACTTCCGATTTTCAGCCCATGCTTCGGATATTTTAAAATCCTTATAATTTCTTAAAATTTATTTACTTAACACTCGTCATGTCTGTCTTAAAAGTTTATCATTTAATGTGATCTTATATTAGTATTTATTTTAAATGTTTCATTTTTTATTAGTTAAAATGATACTCTGTTTGCATTTGAAAAATACAGATTTCTCACAGACACATTATCCAATTTCTTTTATTGTAGTTGAGTTATTTATATGTGGATAGTGTTTATCGCAAAAATATTCTTTGCGTGAATTTTTTTTGCTTGCTGTCTTTAGAAATTGATGTATGAGTATAGTTGAATTCTTACTACTTAATGTCATGCAGATTCATTCCATTTATTAACTTTAAATTATGTATATTTTGGGGATTTTAAAAACAAAATCTTCATCCATCAATTATGGATATATTTATGTTTTATTTTAGATAATCGTAATATCGTTAATGTAAGTCTGTTTAATAAAATTTTTACTTATATTGCAGTGTTTTTGTTATGAAAATGTGTAATAAATTTAGAAAAATAAAAAGTATTTAACTCTTGCCTCTTTTTAAATGTAATTTTACATTGTTAACTACTAATGGTTTCTTTTTTATATCTGTTTCTGTCAGATGAAATATTGCACATCCACAATGAAGTTAAACTAGTAAGATTTGAGACATTGGAGCAGCAGAAAATTAAATAATACTGCTTCATGTCTTAAGTCTCACTGGTAAAAGTGAAATTCAACTGTCTAGAATAGGAGCATCTTTTGTTGTAAGTAAATACCGAGCTGCGGATTCATTATCTTAAAAAGTTTGTGTATCTAAAGTATGGTTTAATATTTTATTTTATTTGTTTTTTTTTTTAATTATTGACCTTTAATTTTTTTTCATTCCTTTATTTAACGTTCTAATGCCATTAGATTAAATCTTGACCTTTTGTTTTATATTTATTTCTTACTAGTTGGAATAGATTTTTAAAGTCAAATTTACTTGAAAGATCTGGATGAGAAATGTTTGAAGTATTTACTAGCAATAACTAATGTATATCATAGTGTACTATTTCTTGGATTTATATTGGCAAAATTTGTTATAATAATTTTCATATTATTGATCAAAATTGATAAAAAAAATACTTTAATTATGGCAAGAATCTTTCCAAAGTAATCCTTAAATTATTTTTTATAATTTAAGGATTACTTTGGAAAAGTAGAATATAGTAAATGTGTATAGTAAATATAACAATATAGTAAATGTGTAATTACTAAGATATTTATATAATATATTGTCATCATCCAATTGTCCATAATTTTTTCTTCCCAATCTGTGCGATTATGCCCCAGTAATGTTTTAAACAATTACACGAATCTCAGTTACTGGTGTTGATAACCCTATATATAGATCATATGATAATATACATAAATACTATTTTTATGAGATTATCTGGGGTGTAGCCTAGGGGGAGTCATAACCCCCCCCCCCCCATGAGGAATTTTTTGCCATACGAAATGTATATTCTTCACTCCCTTATCACACACATGTATGCATATATGTGAGTTGCAGTAGTCGTAACCCCCCCCCCCCATGAAAAATTTCTGGCTACGCCCCTGCCAGCAAGGTTAATTAAAAAATTTTTTTAGGTTCTTGCGTATTATCCTGGCAGTCATTCCTGCCAAACTATTTTTTCGTCAAATGTGCTGGCAAACTACTGCCAGTGATATTCCAAACCAACAATTATTTCATGTGTCTGACATTTATCTTGGCAAAAAATCATTCATCTTGGTGGACTGCTGGGATAATATATAAGTACATTTTTTTATTTCTTTCATAATTGTTTACAAGAAAAATCCCTGTATTTTCCTATTATAAATTGCAAAAAATTCAAAATGTTGGCACACCATGGAAATCTACTTGATTTTCCCCAATAATGTAGGCAGGTATGAAACTATCACTAAATTTAAATTTAACTTTTTGAAAGATGAGCTTTCCTCTCATTTTATCATGTTTTTATTAATTCACTTTCTTTACAGTTCAGTTATTACTGTACGAACATGTATCATGTAAGGAAAGCATTGTAATCATGAAAAAATTCAACTTAGAGGTTTTTAAATATTTACACGTTTTGTCATAGCTACCAAGTGTTCCATTTATACGGATTCGTTCCGTTTTTTGAGCTTTGTTCCGTAAATACGTTTTTAAGCCAAAATGTTCCATTTTTCAGCTTCTGTGTAAGGATTTTTAAAAATTAAAAGAAAAAAGGAAGAAAATGTACATTTTTAGCGTTTGGTAAATCATTTATCCTTGTAAATAAGGCAATAAATTTAATTGAATGATATTTATCTTATTCTTTCAAGTATTTATTACATTAAGCATTTAAGTCTTGTAGAAATAAGTTAAGAATAATTTATTGTTATAAATTAATGATTATATAGGCACATCATCTCTCTACACATGATAATTTAATTCTGTTAATGTAAGATTTTTAATTGTATATTTAATCATACATTTAATGACCACGCACTGTGTTCCTTATTTCTGATTTTATGACCATGTGTTGTGTTCCTTAATCTTTTCCTGGAAGGTTGGCAGCTATGCGTTTTGTGGTCTTCTGAATTCATTTATACTATTTTTATGAGGTTTATGTGTGCGTGTATGCGAGTGAACACAATAGCTCCTAAATGGTGCATTCGATTGAGCTGAAATTTGGTATACACAGTCAACTCGGCATATAGTGAACTTTCAAATACAGTGAACACATTTCCTTAGCCCTGATTCACATACATTAGAAATGTACATAGCATTTTTTGGTTTTAGTGAACTATGACTTCGGTTATAGTGAACTTAAAAATTTTTGGATGGTAGAGGCAAATATTGTTCAATTCCCATTAACAGTGTCTCTTGTGTTTGAGTAGAGTGTCGAGTTTTACACTATCAGGTTGTATAAATGTTTATAATTGCAGGATATGGGGAACGAGCAACCAATATGCTAAACGTGAAAAACCCCAACTCCTAGTGGTCCCAAACGCTGTAGTGTTACATGGACTAGCTACGGTGCGATGTTGAGAGAACAATTGATTCCAATATTGCAAGAGAGACATTGTTTAGAAACCACGGTATGTATGCAGGATGAAGCACCCCCTCACATTGCTAACATTGTTAAAAAATTGCTACATGATACCTTTGGTGCGGACAGAGTCATAAGCAGAGGTTTCGACAACTCTTGGCCCCCACATTCACCGGAACTTAATCCTTGTGATTTTTATCTGTGGGGACATCTGAAAGATATGGTTTATAGAGAACGACATGCCTCTTCTGCTCAATTGAAATCTAGCAGAACGAGACGTGAGGTGTGTTACACCAGAGTTTTTAAATGCGACGGTGGACCATGCTGTTTCACATTTTCAGCATGTGGTTACATCAGGTGGATCGCATATTGAGCATATCATATGATAATTTCATTGAATAAATAATGGTTTGTTTTCCAAACCGTATTAATGGATTGTTTAATTTATGATCTTAATTTACGTTAATTTTTGATTACATGATACTGTAAAAATATAATTACTAAAGCGAATTGCATGGAATTTTGATAAACTGTAAATGATGTTTTATATTGTTTGTATGCCTCTAATTCCGACATTGTTCTTTCGTTCTGTAAATAAGCTCTCATCTATCTCAACTACTTTTTAAAGACCACTGATTTTTTTTAAACTCATATTTCTGTTAATACTGATACACAAACTTCTCTCAAGTAGTTGTTCCAATCTACAACTGTATTATGATTCATATCCAGTTGCTTTTCACACCATTTGACTGATGTCTTGGGTCTCGCAAAGGGCAAGTGTTAGCTTATTTTCCAGGTGGCCCCTAAAGTGATGGCCGGACCCACTGATGTTTCTTTTGTGTCACGCAAATGACCAGCATTAGCATATTTTCAGGGGGCTGCCTAAAGTGATGACCCGACCCACTGATGTTTTTTTGGGTCTCGCAAAGGGCAAGTGTTAGCTTATATTCCAGGGGGCCCCTAAAGTGATAGCCGGATCCACTGATGTTTTTTTGTGTCTTGCAAATGACCAGCATTAGCATATTTTCGAGGGGCCCTTCCTCTTTTGTTTTTAATAGTTTGTTATTTTTTCTTTAAATAGTTGTTCCATTAAAAAAAATATTTCGTTTTCCTAAATCACCATTTTGTTTATGTTTCTGCATCTTGGGAAAATAATCACAAAAATCAAGCGTGCTTAATCTGTAGCTGAAACTCACAGCCTTTAGTGTCCCATACGTGTTGCCGAACGAGAAAAGCCAAAATAATGGAACCCAGAGATTATAAACCAAGCAGAGCAGAAGAGGTTGCAATCCCAGAGACGTTCCACAGAAAAGTGCCAACTTTCTTTCCAAGTTTGTTGACAATCGCCAAGTGGTAGGCTAAAGCACATTATTACTGTTCGTTCAAAATACAAATGTAGTAGTAAAGATTTTTAACGACTAAAACATTAGTCTCATTTAAATCTTATATACAGAAATAGTCACAGAAATCTTCAGAGTAAATAGAATTTTACAGTGGCGTATGCAGACTTCCTTCAAGGGGGGGGGGGGTTATAGACATAACTTTGCATTAAAATGCATAGTATTTAAGCTAAAAAATGAAAATTTATGGACATTTTGTTAAAAAAATTTTGACAAGGGGGGGGGGGGCGGGGTTGAACCCCACCCCCTTGCATACGCCACTGGAATCATAATTGTTGAAAGAGAAAATGGGGGGAAGGTGGTGATACCTCTTAGAATATTGCTTATAGCATTCCACATTTTAATTTTTAAGTGAATTACCAAATGAGTGCAGTTATCTAAAATTAAAGAGTAAGAATAAATGATTAATAACTATTCAAATGGTAATGATTAATGAACTTCATTTAATATTATAAAGCTATCTAGATATTATAATGAATAATTTTATCTCTTAGAAACAAAAGAGTAAATTTTAATATTTATCCTCCCAATAAAACTCTTTTTGAGTATTATATTATTTTTCCTTGAAAAAAGAAAGAAAAAAATCCAGTAAATCGTAATCCACACAGTATAGACAAAATCGATGTTTATTTTATGAATGCATTGTGGATATACATTGTTTATTTACATTCGCCACCTGCCACCTCAAGAGTCAAGCAATCTGAACATGGTCTGAAATTACAAAATACTTTTATCTGATTCTAAAAATATTTTTTTCACAATTAAAATAATTAGAAACCATTCATAAAACAAAAAATTAAATAAGGGAAATTTTTTAATGTTTTTTATATTCTTAAAAATTTGATTTCTATTAAGATAAATATGCAAAGTGTTCTTGAACTGAAGTGAATTATTTAATAATATCTTTCTTATCAGCCAAAAGAGATAGCAAGCCAAATCGAGCAACCCACTAAAATCTAGTAACCCAGGACAAATCGTTTCAAGTGTGAACACAACTGGCGCGAGCGTCGTCAAACCGGCGCGAACGATGCAAGTGTGAAACGCATAATACATTGTCGGCTAGTTTTAGGCATTCTATAGAGTGCCAGATTTCATACTTTGCAGGTAACATATATATCCCGATAACCTCAAAAACTGCCAACAACATTCAGAGTAATCTTAATTACTGGTGCCGGTACCATGCGAAGAAACTCTTACGAGACATGTGGACGACAAAGTGTTAGCAAGTCATTTGTAAAAGAATTTTTTACAATACATAAATTTTTAAATTTCATAGTTGCTACTAAAAAGAGGTACATTTTATATTCTATTTCCCTACATTATTTTTTTTTTTAAATAATCTTTATTTTTACAAAATACTTAAATCATACATTTTATTTTTCCATTAATTATGATCATCCCCTTTGTACATATTTTCCAGAAAAAATAATTATTTTTATCACTTATATTTAGAAAAATTTTGGTCTGTGTCTAAGAAGGGAAATTTAAAAAATCCCATGACTCTCATTCGAATGGTTTGCGACAAAGTATTGCAATTTGAAAATTTTGGCATTTGTTGCCAAGTACTAAGAGGATGTCTTAAAAGTGAGATAAACGCAATTACTTTTCAAATGATGAAAATTTTTGTTAATAGTAACAGTTGACTCCTCAAAAATCCTAATTTAGCTACAATTTTCCCGATAATGCATGTTTGGCAATAAGAGCTAACAAAGAGCCACTTTGTTGTTGTCTGCAGTATTCCGATTTCATGCGTATGTGTAATTGCATCCATGAAATCTTCCAATTGATTGAGCGGAACGGTTACTAGAGTTCCATATACAGTGAAACCTGTGAAGTTGACCACAATTATAAATTGATCTAATTCACCAAGAACGAAATGTGACTTGGTTACTTTAACATTGAGTGAACCCTTTATAATTTGACTACCTGTCTAAATTGTGTGTTGACCACGTAACTAGCTAGAATTTGTCACAAAGGAAACAAAACCTTTGTAAGTTGACCACTTCCAGAAATTTTTTTTTCCTGTCTTTCGACAACTTTTATATAATTTTTCTATTTTCCAAAGTTTATAAAACTTGCCGACAAAGCAAGATTAATGACTATTTCAGTCCAGATTCTTAATCTACAATATTTTTAGTAACCGCATTAGTACATATGCACACTGTAGCAGGTATTATGTAAAGTACAAAATCCTTAATACATACAGACCGTACACTATGCAAAATATATTGGTAGAGTAACAAATCGAGTTTCATAATTAAATTAATTCATTTCTGTTTCTGTTCAATTACGTACTAGTATGACAATATCCAATACGTAAAGCAGTAATAAGTACGTTTAATTACTTTTTAACCCTAATAAGCAATAATATTCCTCTTTTGTAGCATTTTGATTTCATATTTTACATCATTTTGTAGCATGCTAGGTAAACTAAATGTACTATATAATGTATGAGTATGCAGATCATAAAATTCGAAAATCAATAACTATTGTACCCTTGATATGTTGACCACCTGTTTGACTTAACCACAAAAACGTGGAACCACTGGGTCGTCAACTTAGCAGGTTTTACTGTATTGGCAAAGTGTTTTTATGGTCACACTGTATATGTTTTAGCAATAAGTAGTTATTAGTTGTTTTGCGTCTATTCTGTTTTCTTTCATAATTACCTCTAATCGCAAGCGGCTAGTAGCGACTGAATTTACATGATCCAAGAGTGGTCCATTTAAACATGTATCGCATTTCTTTTTGTCTTCTTAAATGTATGTGCATAGAAGTCTATACAAGAATGCTGCTTTTATTTGACATGCACTTAAAAAATAATAATTTAATACAAATAATTGAATTGAAATTCTTTATTAAGTAAAAAATATTGTGAAATATATAAAATATCAAACAATTGACATGCTAAAGTTTATATAGTTCAAAGGTACAGTGGTGACAAAAAAGTCCTGAACACGCCCAATTTTCATGGTGGACTTTACAGAAAGAAATTATTTCTGATATTTAAACTGTCATTAGTGATTCCAATTTGTTTTTAACACTTTCCAACAAAGCTGAAAAGTGTTTATGAGTATTAAGAGTACTAGCGCCCAAGTAATCCACTCATACTTACGACAGTTAAAGCACGGACGAACAGATAAAAATCCGAAACCCTTTTCAGCCGTGTTGGTAAGTGTTAAAAATGCTTTAGAACCTCTAACGCCCGAATTCACCATTAACTTCAACTGGCGGTTCAACCGATAGTTTAGAAACTCCCAGTTGGAGTACTCGACTGGTCAGTTCAGAATTCATATTCACCGTTAACTGGCAAGAAAAAGTTACTGAACCTGTGGTTACTCAACCTAGGTTGAAACTGGGCCAATCAACAGGGTTGAAACCAGTAGCGGATCCAGGGGAAGGGTTAGGGGGCTTCAGCCCCCCCCCAAAAGAGATTGCTCAAGGGTAACATTCTGCTTTATTATACACTTTAAATAACTAAAATGATCCTATTTTATTACTTAGCTCCTCCCAAAAGCCTAATACATTGGTTTAGACTAAAATTTTGATTTATAGTACATTTTAATTGGGTGAAGTAAGCTTTTTAAAAAATGTAGCCCCTCCCCCCCAAAAAAATTCTGGATCCGCCACAGGTTTAAACGAGGCTTGGTTGAAATAGAAATGCTCATTGGTCAAGTGCCCACAAAGAATTGGGGAAAGTTTTAACTGAGCATGCTCAGTTATTGTACAACCGAGCTCTGCAGCGAGGTTCAGTTTCTCGACTTGAACTTGGATATTATGCTAAGTTAGCCTTTAACCGGTCATCGGTGAATACCATTCGACCGAGAGTTTGTTGTAAACCGGCAGTTGAGGTAGACGGTGAATATGGGCGTAATAGTATTTAAGATATTTTGATAATTTCCATAACGAAAGGTTATGGAATCAAATTATGAACAAGTCACTTGCAAAAAAAAATAATAATAAATAAAAAAAAAATAAAAAAAATTAACACAGCTTTAAATGTCTAACCCAGCATTTCTTAACCTGTGAGGCGCGAGAAAAACCAAGGAGCAAGTAGTGATGCATGTTTTTAAAAAAATCATTCTCATTTTTACTAAAATATAGATCCATTTTCGCTTAAAATTTTTCATTCAATCTTTACGGATAACATTATTTTGTAGAAAATTCACCTAAATGTTCAGTGTTAAAGATTAAAAAAACTGAATCTATGCTGAAAAACGTGAGGGGTGGTGGTGCGCCACTGTAAGTTAGTTTTTGTTGACGAGGCACGACATTAAAAGGTTGAGAACCGCTGGTCTCACAATTTAGCTAGACAAAAGAATAGCACATTAAAACATTTCTTTAAGAATTTTTTTAATCTACTTGCACTCTTCAATTCATTTTTACTTAAATTAACATGACACAAAGTAACCACAGAGTATATCCATTCTCGCACAACCATATTTCCTGAAGCCCCTCGTCTGGGTAACCTTTTAACCCTTTAATGAGCGGTGGTCACGATCACCTCTTTCAACTGCTAAATGCAAAAATTGATTAAGTGGTCCCAAAGTGAAAAAAGCATTGGGAACTATGAAGTTGTTCTATATAGATGAGAAAAATTGTTGCTCGTAAAAGGGATAAAAGTCACCTTGTAACAATTGCAGAGATGTTTATTTTAGTTTTTTTGACAAGTAAACACTTTCTGAAGCACCATTGCAAACATACGGCTTTTTTACAGTATATATAAGGAGATGTTCCATTGGACCATGCCGCTGAGTAAATGCATTTCGACACAGATTGCAAATGTGAGGCTTCTGTCCCGGGTAAATTCGGGAAGTGATTATTTAAATACTTGGAGCAGTGAATGCTTTCTGACACACTCCACAGACATACGGCTTTTCTCTCGTCTGAAGCCAAAGGTGACTGCTTAAGTGTTCATGCTGAAAATATGATGTACGATACACATCACAAACATAACCATTATCTCCAGACGGGAAGCGAAGGTGCGAATTCAAGTTACTCCTATTAACATTTTTTCACACACATAGGACTTCACTTCTGCGAGGATGAGGAGGTGTGGGTTCAAATTACTCAGCAGACTAGATGTGTTGTGTCACACATGGGAAACGTAGGGCTTCTCGCCCGTGTGAATGCGAAGGTGTTGATTCAATTAAACTGCCGAGGGAATGCTTTCTGACAGCTATCACAAGCATGGTTTTTCTCTCTTGTGAGTATGCGGAAGTGTTTATTCGACTGCTGAGTGAGTGCCTTTCTGACACACATCGCAAACATAGGGCTTCTCCCTATTATGAAGATGATGATCATTCAAATAAAATTGTTCACTGTATTCTTTCAGACACAGATCGCAAACATAAGGCTTTCATCCCGTGAGCATCCCAAGATGTTGATTCAAGTTACATTGCCATGCGAATGCTCACACATCGCAAACATGGGAATTCTCTCCTCAGAGTATGCGAAGGTGTAGATTCAAGTTAAATTGCCGAGCAAATGTTTTCTGACACTGACACACATTGCAAACAAACATAGAGTTTCTATCCCGTGTGTATGGAGAGATGTTTATTCAAATTACATCGATGAGTGAATGCTTTCTGACACACATTGCAAACATGTGGTTTCTCTCCTGTGTGTATGCGGAGATGCAGATTCAAGGCTGAGAGTTGAGCGAATGCTTTCTTACACACATCACAAACATACGGCTTCTCTCCCGTATGCATGCGGAAGTGTCGATTCAAGTGAAATTGCCGAGAGAATGTTTTTTGACACACACTGCAAACATAGGGCTTCTTTCCTGTGTGCAACTGGGAGTGTTCATTCAAGATAGATCGCCGAGAGAATTTTTTTTGACACACATTGCAAACATAGGGCTTCTCTCCAGTGTGTACTAAGAGGTGTTTATGCAAGCTTGATTGCCAAGTGAATGCTTTCTGACACGCATCGCAAACATAGGGCTTCTCTCCCGTGTGCACCTGGGAGTGTTCATTCAAGCCAGATCGCCGAGAGAATGTTTTTTGACACACATTGCAAACATAGGGCTTCTCCCCGGTGTGTATGCGAAGGTGTAAACTCAAGCTAAATTGCCGAGTGTATGTCTTCTGACACACATTGCAAACATAGGGCTTCTCTCCAGTGTGCACTAAGAGGTGTTTATGCAATCTTGATTGCCAAGCGAATGCTTTCTGACACACATTGCATACATAGGGCTTCTTTCCCGTATGAAGGAGAAGATGACTATTCAAACTACATTGCTGAGAGAATGCTTTCTGACACAGATCGCAAACATAGGGTTTTTCTCCCGTGTGCAAGCGAGAATGTTGTTTCAAGCTAGATCGCCAAGCGAATGTTTTCTGACACACATCGCATACATAGAGCCTTTCATCGGAGTGAGTTTTAAGATGAGATTTCAAGTTTCTCCTCTCAGTGAATGTTTTGTGACACAGTTCGCAAGCGAAGGGCTTTTCTCCTGTGTGAAGGCGTAAGTGTTGAGTCAAGTCCCACTGCTGAGTAAATGCTTTCTGACATATATCGCAAACATAGGGCTTCTCACCCGTGTGAACACGAAGGTGACGTTTCAAGTTCATTTGCTGAGTGAATGCTTTTTGACACACAGTGCAAATGTAAGGCTTCTCTCCTGTGTGAACACGCAAGTGGTTATCCAAAAAACGCTGCTGAGTAAATGCTTTCTGACACACATCGCAAACATGGAGATTTCCTTTCATGTGTACTGAGAGGTGTTTATTCAAGTTTGATTGCCGAGTGAATGCTCTCTGACATACATTGCAAACATGAGACTTTTCTGCCGTAAAAGCAGCGACATGGTTGTTTGAATATACGTTCCTGGAAAATGTTTTCTGATGTGCACCGTATGTATGACGCTCACTAAGTGTGTCAGCACAAATGTCTAGAATCGGCTTTTGGGAAGATGCTCCAGTGATTAGTCTATACTTGATGGATTCTCCTTCCATTTGAATTTATTGTTTTAAAAGAACAAACACTGTTTGAATTCTAAATCAGAATACCTTAATTTGAGTGAGTATGGAAAATGAATCTGGCACGAACACTAGGTAATTTTTCGTTAAAATTGAGATTTTTAATGTCTCTAAAACATACTTTAAATATTTTCTCTTGAGAAACATTTTTTTCAAGGATTAATCATGCAAAACAAAGTTTTATTATGTATAAATAGTATGATACGACTCGATTTCAAACTACTTCAGCATCTTTAGAGGGAACTATAACAAGTACAAATATTAAAAATTCCTGAAGAAAATTGATGATGGAAATCACATACTGATGGAAAGCTTCCTATCTGCAACAAAAGAAAGTCAAAAATTAGCATTCAAAATGATAAATGATAATATTTAAACTATAACCTATCAATACTTTAACAGCACATAGTAGAAAATGTTTTGTTGAATTGAACAAAAGGTTTTTGCTTAAGCAGTTTGGTACTTTACTTTTGCTTTTTTAATGGACAAAAACTTATTTGATTCAACCAAATTGATTTAACGAAATGGCTTAACGATTAAAACGTTTTGTCGAATGTAGAACCAATCAGAATCTTGCAACAATCCATTTACACATGCGTCAATGTGCAGTGCAAGGTAGATGAAAGATCAAATTTTACAAACGTTAGTTATGTGTATCTTACTATTACCGTAATCTATGACTGATATCAAATACAAGACTTTAATTTAGAATTATTAAGTATTTGATAATTCTAAATTTGAGTCGAAAACTTCTGAGGTGAGTTTAATTATTTTACCTATTCATTAAAATTTATATTTTTGTTTTAATGCTTATCCAATTGTTACTCTCTCATACAATTGTTAGCTCTCATACAATTGTTACTCTCTCTGCTTGATACAATTGTTACTCTCTCCGGCCCTGGTCAAAACTCTTGAGACCAGGGCCGGTTTAGGCATTTTTTTGGCGTAGGCGAGATCTGATTTTACGCCCCCTCGCATAGGAAGCTGATTTTACGCACCCCCCCTCTCATTTGCATGGGCGCCCATTAGGAGGCAAGGCAGAGCATTTGCTCCCCCCCATTACACATGGATCATTCATCATGAGATTTAGCATATTAGATTATGATGTAAACAAAAGGGAATCAAAAAGCAAAATCGGTATTCCAATTGTTGAAATTTGACACCCTCTAGAAAAAAATTTTGAAGTTTGCCCTCTCCAAAAAAAATTCGTATGGTCGCCCATGCTCCTTTGCTTTCCTTCTCACTTCCTCTTAATGAGAAAAGTAATTGAACCCTTACCTTAAATAGCTGTAGCACCACATTTTTAGATAAATCGCCGATATGATTCTTTAAATTGCTACATGTTCCTGATAAATTAGTATTATCTAATGTGTATACATCTGAAAATTTGTCTATCTGTGTTAATACAAATCCACACCGTCTGATCGATCGGCTTGCAATTTTGCACAGATTTGTAAAACAACATGGAGAAGCTCATAGATGACTTCATAATTTCGAATATCTACCAGTTCTCGTCTGAATTGTGTTATGGCAAGCCTACACAAGAGGAGAAGTGCCTTGGTTGAAGGGCTTTTTTAAGGGGTTTAAAGCGTATTCTCGTTACATTTGGAGGAAACCGACCAAAACACTTCAACCGTCTACCATGTTCAGTGGCTTATCCACTTAGACACTACCAGTTTACGGATTTTTAAAGAATTTTCCCAAGTATCACCACTTTTAAAAAGCTTCTCTGAGGATACCCTGTCCAGTAAAAACTGACCAATATGAGATGTTTTTCATGTAAAGATAGGAATAAAAAGAGAGATTGGCACCATTTTGATGTAATGAGTCATCTAAAAGTTCCATAAAAGCAAGTAAAAGATTTCGCGTGCTTAAACAAAATAAATGAAATAAAGAAAGCAATTCTCTCCATGCGAAGACCAGGGACGGATCCAGAAATTACTCAAGGAGGGGGCGATTTTGTACCTGAAACAGGCGGTGGGGGGTAGAATTCGCAAAATCATTTTATGATTAATTACACCAATTATGAAATTAATTATATTATTGATAAAATCTGTGTATGAGCGATGATTAAAAAGGACGGGAGTAGTACTCGCCATACACCCCTTACAAAAAGGCTACTTAATTTTCATTATACTTTCATAATATATTTTAACAAATTATAACCAAGTTTTGGACTTCGCCCAAGAGGGATGATCGCCCCCACCGCCCTCCCCTTAGATCCGCGCCTGGCGAAGACCGGGCCATTTGCTAGTTCCTGATAAAAGTGTGCTCAGCGATTAATAAGACATTTCATTTGTACATAAAAAAGTCTTTTTAAAATTTGCCTATTTAAATAAATTAATACTAACATTTATTTCAATTTTTTGTTTTGAATCTTTATAATTATAAATATTCAATAGTTTTGTATCATAAATGTGCAAGGGATTGTATAAAAGATTGGTAATTAATTACATAACTAATTTAAAAGGAGCCCCAGAGAAATGTTTGCGGGGGGGGACCTCCGACTTTTGCAATAAGCCACTGGCTTTAGTTTAAGTTGTTGACTTTAGACAAACTTCTTTAACGTGTCCTTTTAAAAGCTGTTCTATACATTTTGAAATAAACGGTAAACCTGTATCAGTATGGAACTTTCAGGAAAAATTCTTAAATTTAAAATTTTGTGAAAAGTGACACTCTTCTAAAAACTTTGCTGAGAAAAAAGAGTTTACTAAGTATCATTTATTATAATTTATTACTTAGTTTATAAAAACGTGTAGAAGTACTACATGCTCTTATAAGGAATAAGCCTTCGGAAGCTATGAACAAACAGAAAAATTCTTAGACAAATTAAAAAGGCTCCCTTTTTAAAGGACTATTCTTGAAAAGCGGGTCGTATTTCAGAGGAATTTTCCCATATACGCTTTTGCGAATAAGAATTTTTTTTCTGAGTCCGAAAGTTTCACAATCACAACTTGCATAGTTTATCAGAAAAATTATCTTTTGGTTTTTGATAATTCCCAAAGGCAGACTTGTACACTTGTGAGTTTAACCGTCTGTTTCAAATTTATTTTATCAGTACAGCACTTTTTAAATTAATTACTTCAGCAAGAGCACTTCCAACATGACATGCAATTACTTTTCATACCATAAATTTCATAAGAAACCGTATATTTAAGAAAACAGCAAAAAATAACTTTTTAAAGTAAACCTGCATATAAAAAAGTCCAATGAGAAAAACTAAGTCGGATCTCAAGCTGTGTACAAATTGAAATAATCTTTTTTTGCTTTCTGTTTAATTTTTTTTCCCCTCATCGCTCAGGCTCGTTTTATGAATATATTTACTTATTTTAATAGTGGTGATAATTGCGGAGAGGAGTCTTTTGGAGTGGAATCTTCCTCTGTAACTTTTAGCATGATCTTTCGGAAGTTCATACCGCGAAGGAATTTTGTTTATTTATGATCTGAAAAATGTCTCTCATATCTCTGAGTTAAAATCTTCTACCTTCACCCCTGTGCTTAGTTACCAGTATGAATTCTTACTATTCTATAGACACCATGGGCGTCGGCAGCATAGGGCAAGGGGGGCACTTGCCCTCCATGCATTTTTGTAGGCAGTGTTTTCCCTTGGCATGAGCAAATATTCTGTCTGCGCCCATGATAGACACATTTATGTTTTGTCCTCTAAAATATTAGAAAAACTATTTAAACATCCTGTGTTCTGGTTGATTTTACGCCCACTCTTGTGCTTGCGCCCCTGGCAAGGGCTATCCCCGCCACGACCCTGCTTAAAAACGATTCTAGGAGCTGCGAACTCAGGAATTTGAAGCATTCCTCAGGTATAATTCACAAGGGTGCAGAAAATGCGAAATAAAAATTTTTGTTAAAGCAAGGGCGACAAATCTAAATTCCCGTTTTGCCAAAAAGCTTAACAAATCCCTTTTACAAAAAACTTAAGGCTGAAGCTTTCCACAGCTGTAATTCACAGGGGGTAGAAATGTCTAAATTAAACATTTTTGTTAAAGCAGGGCGTCAAAATTAGACACATTTCCCTTTTGCCAACGTGATAAAAAACTGCAAAATTTTACTTTTTAATTTATTTTTCTGTTCTTGTGAAATGACTTTGACGATTTCTTTGCCGCCCTCGCTCAGGAATATATTATGATTTGCTAGAGCGTACCAAGGGAGTGAAATCCTAAATATACAGTGTTTACTCGCATAACAGTCGCACTTTTTTTGCCAATTTTTCATTGTTAAAGTGTAGGTGCGACTATTATGAGGGGAAATTTTCTGCATCATAATATTGTAATTTGTAATATTGTAAGCAATTTTTTTCTGCTTCAAAACTGGGGTGCGATGATATGAGATATGATGAGTGCGATTATACACGAGTAAACACGGTATCTTCCTTTGAAACATTTGCATGACCTTTTGAAATTTTATACTGTATAGAAATTTCGTTTATTTACGCTCTGAAAAATCTCTGTCTACTGGAGTGATATATATCTGTTTACTGTTTAATTTGGAAACAGCAGTGTAGCCTGGTGTAACCTAGCAGAACCGTTCGAATTATGCCCCCCCCCCTTTCTGCGGATTCAACAACAACTTAATAATTCTTTAATTCCCGGAATCAGAGGCGGGAAGTGGCATTTCAGTTTTTCATTTGGGGGTGCGAGATTTGATGTTCTGAAATCCAGGATATGAAATAAATAAAATGCTTGTTAAATTTGGGGTTTTTCCCTATTTGCCACCCTTGTCCGGAATCATTATACTAATAAAATTCCATCCTTTCCTCCCCCCCCCCCCTACAGATGTACTATTTTGGAAAAAAACGGAAAAGAAGAAACACTAATTAGAAAAACTATTTAAAACTCGTGATCCTTCTGATTTTGCGCCCCTCTTCTGTCTGCGCCCTAGGCGAAGACCGTCCCCGCGGTAACCTCGCTACGGCCCTGATTGGAAAGCCGATTCTAAGGACCGAGAAAAACTTAGGAAGCAGAAATATCCCAGAACTTTATTTCACCGGGCCGCAAAATTGTCTAAAATTAATATTTTTGTTGATTATTATTAATGAAAAAACACTCGATTTTGTGTGGCTTTGTTCAAAACTAATTATAGCTTGTCTGTTTTGGCGTATATTTTTTGCGGCATTTCTTTTGAAGTATAACGGGAAGGAAGGTACCATTTCTCCAAACATCCGGATAAGATCTGCAGTAAGGTGGCAGTGGCAACTCAAAATAATTATAGGAGGTAATGAATCAACAAAAAGGAAAATGTTGGGAAATGCAAAAAAAAAGTTAAATTTGGCGCCCCTTGATAGAAACTTAAGCGTAGGCAACCGCCTACGTCGTCTATGCCTCAAACCGGCCCTGCTTGAGACAGTGTCTGACGATAGGCGAAAGAAAGAAAAAAAAAAAAGTTAAAACTGTAAATTTAAACTTTTTTATGGTCGCAAATACTAATAATTTTTGTCAAGAAGTGCAATCTGTTTTGTAGAATAAATTTTCAAAGAAAGGAAAATGAAGTAATAAGGTAAGGATACATACCTGTTAAATATTACAGATGCGGGGTCTAAAA
This sequence comes from Cheiracanthium punctorium, assembly GCA_038373885.1. Taxonomy (NCBI): domain Eukaryota; kingdom Metazoa; phylum Arthropoda; class Arachnida; order Araneae; family Cheiracanthiidae; genus Cheiracanthium; species Cheiracanthium punctorium. The sequence continues at coordinate 19,465 of JAWZYV010015915.1, forward strand.
AAAAAAGCGCTGAATACTGTGCAGAAATCGCATTAAAATCAATAGAAGAATGCAAATCAAAGTTTGGGAAAGATATTTTTGCTGTGTGTACGGATAATGAGTACAAAATGGAAAAAATGAGAGATCTTGTTAAGGAACACCATCCTAATGTACTGATGTTTGGATGTTCTGCACATTTTTTAAATCTAGTGGCAAAAGAAATTTCGCCTACTAGCATTTTGAACCAAGTTGTTGAGGTTCAAAAATATTTCAGGAATCATCATCAACCTCATGGATGGCTCAAAGATTATGATTGCTTGATGCCACGAATACCTAACAATACACGTTGGAATTCACACAAAATGTGCATTTCAAGCTTTTTGGAAAATTATCATAAATATGTAACAATCGCATCTCAGCACCAAAATGAGTTTGAGACACAAATTGCAAAAACATTGGATAATGTGTCAATTTACAAGGAGTGTTTGAATTTAAACAAGCAGCTCAAAATTTTATCTTCAGCTCTTGATGAACTGCAAAAAGATACAACCACACTGTCACGTTCTGTAGAAATATGGAAAAATTTAATGGAATCAGAAGAATTGAAACAGCACAAGGAGTTATAGTGAAGCGGTATAAACAGATTATGAGGCCTGAGCATTTTTTAGCTAATATAATGGATGCAAAGTATGGAGGGGAAAAGCCTAATTCAGAGGAAGAGGAAGAATCCAGAGTGGTTACCTGCAATAATGGCTTTTAAAATTAAAGACATAGACTATTTTCCTAAATCACTTTTCTCAGAAAATATTGTGTCACAATTTTCAGCTTCAAAATGGTGGGAAATTTTTAAAGAAAAGGTACAGAAGAACAACAAGTTAGATTTTGATTTTTGTAGTTTTTTCAGTCTCTGAATTCTGTTCCATCTAGCTCTGCTTCCATTGAGAGAATTTTCTCTACATTTGGATTCATATGGTCTAAGTTGCGGAACAGACTAGGCTCAGAGCACTGTGAAAAATTAGTAAAGATTTACAAATATTACCACAAAAATCAAAGTGAATGTGATTTTGATTGGTAAACTGTAAAAAAAGATCAATTATAATTAATTTGAAATATATTTTTCATTCTACATTTTTAGTTTGTTGTCATTTAACTTTAATTGGGATTATCATTAGACATTAATCACACATGTCATATTTTGCGTAGTTTTTTACTAGAAGATTATCAACAGTTTATTTTCATCATTCTTTTACAGTTTCTAAAAGTGGATATATGAAAATTTTCACTATAATGTGGTATCAAAACTTATTTATAATAATCACTGCATATTTGCTATAAAAAAATTAAATAAGTAAAAGAATAATAAAAACAGTATAATAGCAAAAAGTAGTCTGTGTGATGTTTTCAAACTGAAAATTTCAGGGTTTTTTCTTTATATTTCTTAAAGTAAAAATATTATTAGTTATATATATATATATATATATATATATATATATATATATATATATATATATATATATAATTACATATTTCTTAATCAATAATGAATACAAGTAATTGAAATATGATTAATAATATTTTTTAATTCTTTCAAAGTAGAAAGAAAGCTTGTTGTTCTGTGAAGGATCATGACTCTACCTCTGTCAAAAACACTGTTGTTTTTCTACTGTCTAGAAGTTCCAAAATTTTCAGTTAATGAAATTAATTTTAGAAAATAAATATTTTGAGGTAAACTTTATCTGATTACCATAAATATGACTTATTTTTATGTAATTTTGATAAGATAAATCATCTAGGTTTTGGGCTTAAAAGGTAAAGTGTACTTCTAAATACTATAGGTGGGATTTGCAGACTCAGAAATGATTTTAAGCAAAAACCCAGGCGGGTTTTTGTTGGTGGACCCACCCGGAAAAACCCGTGTGGGTTTTTCTTTTCTGGGCTGCGTCCATTTTGCCAACCCCGAGTTAAATCGGGTGATGCCAATGACTGCACTTTTTTGGCACTGGGAAATGGTTGCGTTTCAAAAGGTTATTGCTTATTACATATTATATACAGGGTGTTTACGTACAAACTTTGAGGGGAGGCAGGAATAATCAATAAGAATCGGGAACACACAGGAAAGCTAGTCCAGAGAAGGACACGACTTAAGGCGGCATTTTCTTTTTTCTACATTTTACTCATAGGTGGAATGCAATGCACTAATCCATATTAAAAAGTATTTACCAACGAATTCATTCATTTCTTCCACACTGGTCATTTTTGATGTAATAATTCATTTGCGAGGGCGAAAAACTATGGGTTCCGTCCCCACAATATGTAAATGTAAATTACATATGTTCAAAAATAAACCTTATAGCAGGGGTTCCCAAACTTTTTTTCCCTTGTCAGGCTAAAAGCATTTCGCGGCACCTTTTTCAGGCTAAAAACTTCCGCAGCAGATTTCCTTTAAAGCAATATGAATATGAAGGTTAGAATGAAGCAGTTTGGATGCATTTTATGTTACTTTTTGTTTGTTTGTTTATAGGGCTAACTATCAAGAAAGTACTCTCTTGGGAAAAGGATATAGAATTTTGACAATATGCCCATTTCAGAGAGTTCCTATAAAAGAGAGGCTACAGGAGAGTTTTGAACTTGACTGAAATATTTTTGTTTGAGTCCACTTAGTGATTGGCTTGGCTCACTTTCTTGGGGATACCGGTTCAGAAGAAATTATGTGATTATACTCCATCAAAACATCTTTCTTGATATCTCCACGGCACCCCTGACATACGCTCGTGGCCCGCGGCACCCAGTTTGGGAATCTCTGCCTCATAGGAACATTAAACCACTTCTGAAAAACTATCCAAAGAAAGTTGCCAACCTGCAAGGAAAAATCAGGAGAAGGGGGGGGGGGGGGTATTTTAAAATCTGGGATGTAAAGTACATTTTGGAAAGAGACAGACTAAAACGTTTTTCACGAATTTTGGTGGCAGAAAAAAATATTTTTGGAGCACAAAAATGTCACTTTGGGTAATGTCTTCTGTTAGCTACAGTCAGTAAAAATTTGGTGATTAAAAATGATACAAATAATGTATTAGAAAATTTTAAAATAGGAGTCAATTTTTACTGTCCGAAATTTTGTATATCTTTATATTTTATACACTTAATCACTTAAACACCCATTTTGAATCACCCGCTGTATGTATGTGTGCATATATTTTGTATATATATATATATATATAGTGTGTATAAACTTCTATAATCGGTGATCCCCAATAAGCGATCCTCTCCTACAGTGACCAGTTTGTTAAGGCTTCTTTTTACCATAAAACAATTTTATGCTTTAAACACCAGTTACTTTAAATGTTTTTTCTAATGACATCTATGTTTTGGGGTTTAATTTTACTATCAAAATCGTAACTACTACACAGGGTGACTTTTTAAATTTAAAAAAAAAAAAAAAAAAAAAAAAAAACTGTTTCACAACACTCCATTGAACTAGCTGTATCAACAGCAAAAGCATTGTATGGGCGATTACAGATTAGATGGATAGCTTGGATGCTAAATCCACTCACGTTTTTTAGGTTAAAACCGGTCTCTGTTTACCCATTTTAGATCAGCTGTATAGCTAGGTTGCTTAATTAACTGAAGTACTTAAGTTAAAAACGGACCAATAATCAGGGTTAGGTTTTTGACATTACAATCGTCAAAAAATTGGTTTAAACTGTCAAAAACTAATATATTAAGGAAACAGAAGAAAATGTGAATTAATTAAGCAGTATATTTTCATTTTGTATTAAGCTAAATACACAATCAAAGTTAATTATATTAAAGAAATAATTTAAAATACAATAATTATGTTATATTAGTAGAATTGTTAATTTACTATAAGTGGTGTTCATTAGTTCAATACCATTTATAGGATAAAAATTTAGAAATTTAATATGTATGTCACAATTAGGGATATAACGAATATCCGGCCACTATTCGGTATTCGGCTGTTTGCCGAATATTGGGTAGGCTGAATATTCAGTTGGCCGAATATTCGGTAAACCGAATACTGGACAGGTATTCGGCTGAATAGTTGTGGCCGAATATTGCTACATATTCAGCTGAATAATTTCAGAACATAGAGAAAAAAATATTTTAAACATGTATTTTTAAATGCATTTATAAGTAACATTGCTTAGATGGTACTTAAATATGTTAATTTCATATAATAAAATATCCTGAGTCATTGAACTTTTAAGCTCAATGAAACATAATCTAACGTATTTAATAATATTACAGAAATGCTGACTTTTTTACTTGGTGACACTACTTGACTTGGTATTCTACCTTCTTTATGGGGTGGGGGTAGGAGGAATCTTTTCCAGATCTTCAATTACAAACATAATTTTGAAAAGCTGCTACATGTGTTTGCCCAGAGGCTGTGCGGGCACAGCCAGCTGCCGTCAAAAAAGGGTCTCTCGATCAGTGGGACGCGATGAACGTTTCGATCGTTCGCCATCTTGCTGGTAGTTAAGTCGAGCGATGGCAACAGCGCCCTTTTTTCAGCATTGGGAAAGGGTTGTGCCTCAAAGGGTTAATTCTTTATCAGGGTTTCTACAGATTTCGCAGTGTATGCTTCCCTGACATCTATCATGCTCTTTCCCGACTTTTTATCTAGCGTGCTTTCTTGAATTTTGCGTTTCTATAATTAATATTACATCCTTTAATTAATAACTTTTTAGATATTTTGCCCCCCTTTTTTTACAAATAATAATAATAATAATAATAAAATCAATATACCCAAACCTAACAATTCCATGATTCTAACAAAAACCATTTTTGATAATAATTTAGGATAAAATTAAGAATATTTCAACTGAACAAGATATGTTAATAAAGGACGCATTTAAAAATAACAGGAAGTATTTTCTTGATTTCGCCACAAAATTCAAATATTCTTGCATTTCCCTGACCTTTCTTCAATTTCCCTGACTTTTTTCCCAAATCCCTGACCAAAACTCATTTCCCTGACTTTCCAGGTCTGTAGAAACCTTTTTATCAATTAGATATAAGTGGGCTGTGTAACTCGAAAAAATGTTCAAAATGAGGTTGGAAATAAGACTCCGTTAAGAAAAAAATCCTCTTGTTAGTTTTCAGAAAGTTACACTTTTTAAATTTGTATACGACCCCCATACAAAAACACAGTAAAATGTGCTCCACACACTAATGGGGTAATGTACCAAGTTTGAGTCTTCCATCATGAAATGTCTCAGAGATATCTTTCAAGAAAGGTGATTGGGGACTATGCATGATTTTGAATATGAACATTTATTGCTAGAGTGGAAAAAAGATTTTCTTCCATAATTTCTGTACGACCCCTGAAATGCGATCATTTAATATGATTTTTTCCCTTTCGAGAGAGATTGAATAGTGGTTTAAATCAGCAATTTATTTATCTTCATATCACTGACACATATTTTGAGGTATAGTTCTCAAATTTTGTATGTTATCTCATGAGTGTATGGGGTACATTTTACCAATTGGAAATTGTTTTGTATGGGGGTCGCATACAAATTCCTCCTTGGCTGAAGTGTCGATCATTCAAAGAACCGAGAGCTGCAATTACTTCTTTATCTAAACACGACGACGAGTAAAAATTTATTGCAAAGTAACTAAATAAATGCACGTGCCAACGTAATACATCAAGCCCATAATTGGTATAAATTTCCTTATATTTGTTGAATTTTCAGAGTCTTTGGAGGAACTCAGACATACCAAACAGGCAATACTACTTGCTATAAAACCGTTTCCAAGCACTTTTGATCATGGAATAATTTTGTAAATGTCTAAGAATGCCAAAAGAGAAATTTTTCGAATTTCCACATTTTTAAGAAAAAACTTAAAACTTTGAGTTGAATGCGCAGGCTGAAGATTTTGTCCAAGAGTCCATTTTCTTTTTGATTAATAAAGAACACTAACCACATACTTTGCACACTAAGGGTATAGTACTTTTGAAAAATAAAAATGGATTTTCGGCCCACACTATTGTGCATGAATTTTTAGATACATCTAATACTACAACTAATGTAGATTTTTACTGATATATATATAGTGTAAAACAATAAAATGTAAGATACCTTCATATGATTTCCGTAAAATAAAAAAACTGAAGACTAATTCCACACACAGATTTATCAGATACATAATAAAGAACATGCACAAAAACTTTTAAATCTTATCTCAAGTACCAAAAAAAAAAAAAAAAAAAAAAAAAGGCCTTAGCATTTTTAAACCATGAAATTGAAAATATGAACATAAAGAAAAAGTCATCTAAAGAGTTTGTTTGTCAATGAAATTCTGCTACAAAAGTTGCAATATCTCATTATAATATTGACATATGATTAAAATGAGGAATCAAAATTTTCATAATAACAAGCTTTCATTTAATATTTAAAAAAGAAAATTTATTTTTTTTGACCAAATTTGGAATAAACTGTCCACTTAACCACTTTATAAACACATTGAAAAATTAAATCTGTAGATCTTCCTCCACGATTCTTTTTTTAAACGATCAATTAAAACACTTAGTAGAATAAAATGCAAGTCACAATGTCTGAATAAGGCAAAGTTTTGGTTTGGATGGAAAATCATACTACAAAAAAGAACAGATCTGAAACTAAGGGGTGAAAAAGGGATATGGAAGGGATAACTTTATAATTTTCATTAACAAAGCAAAAAACAGAATGTAAGTAAAATTGGAACTACAACTTTTTTCAAGAAAGTGAGTAGAAAGTTATTTTTAATGATATACATTAAAAATCAGATTGTTAGTATATTTTTGAAAGAATTTATAGTAATAGGTACAGTACAATCCCCCTAATCCACAACCCTATAATGTACAAATAATTTTATATTGCAATTTTTCTTCATAGTGAAACACTGGTGGAAGTTTTCAGTTTGTTCAAAGTGAAATGACTAGAATAAGAAATTCTCTGCAATAATATCATCTAATTTATAATTATAATTAAAATAATTACATGTTGAAACTCATCATTTTACATTATATAATATTGATTGCCAGTGAGAAGGCATAGGATCCTTCTTTAATTAATATTTTGAATTCTTCCAGAAAAGTATCTGTTATGGACAGAGACAAACTAATCTCTCCAAGAACAAAAGATTTAATTTGTTAGACAAAAATGGCAAGATAACTTTAAAATTACAAGTGTAGTAACTCTAAAAAACAGACTTTTAAAGTGAAGGGAAAAAAATATACACTTTTCCTATTTCATTACAAAATAACTTTAATCACCAAATTATGTCTTATTTATGTCATTATGTGCATAGTGTGTATACTTTTGACAATACTTTTTAGTAAAGCATTCATTATTTGGAACGTAACTGTCAAACACACCAAACATAAGTCTTCAATCTTGTATGAATGGAGAGATGATTATTCAGGTAATTTTGCCACTTTAATGCTTTTTGACATACATCACAAACATAGGGCCTCGCCTCTTGGTGAGAGTGCAAGTGAACACTCAAGGTTGCGTATTGGCTGAAGGCTTTTTCACACAAACGTCAAACAACAGACTTGTCCTTTAAATGCATCAGGAGGTGCTGAAACAAGCTGTCTTTCTGAGCGAATGTTTTCCGACACACACCACAACCATAGGGCTTCACATTTGTGTGATCTTGGAGGTGGCAATTCAAGCTACTCTGATCATTAAATGCTTTTTGACAGACACTGCAAATAAAGAGCTTCTCTGTTGTGTGAAGGCGGAGATGCCTCTTGAAATTATCCTGCTTACTAAATGCTTTCTGACATACATCGCAAACATAGGGCTTCTCTCCGGTGTGAATTCGGAGATGATAATTCAAGCCACTCTGACGAGTAAAAGCCTTTTCACAAAAATTACAAACATACGGCTTCTCTCCCGTGTGAATGCGAAGGTGACGCTTCAAGACAGACCGATTAGTAAATATTTTCTGACACATTTCACAAATACAGGGCTTCTCTCCTGAGGGAATTCGGATATGGCGAGACCCTAAATCCTGATTCAATTCAGATTCATCTGAGTGAATTCGGATATGGTCATTCAAGTCACTCTGACAAGTAAAAGCTTTTCGACACACATCACAAACATAGTTCTTCTCTTCCCTGTTGAACGCTAAATGCTGATTCAATTCAGATTCATCCGAGACCACACCTGAGTGAATTTGGATATGGTCATTCAAGTCACTCTGACAAGTAAAAGCTTTTCGACACACATCACAAACATAGTTCTCTTCCCTGTAAGACCCTAAATGCTGATTCAATTCAGAATCCAAGTGAATTCGGATATGGTCATTCAAGTCACTCTGACAAGTAAAAGCTTTTTGACACACATCACAAACATAGTTCTCTCCCTTGTGAGACCCTAAATGCTCATTCAAATCAGAATCCAAGTGAATTCGGATATGGTCATTCAAGTCACTCTGACAAGTAAAAACTTTTTGACACACATTACAAACATAGTTCTCACGCCTGTGAGACCCTAAATGCTGATTCAATTCAGACTGGCTAGTAAATGCTTCCTGACAGACTTTGCAAACAAAGAGCTTCTCTTCAGTGTGAAGGCAGAGATGTCGATTCAAGTAACTTGGTTTAGTGAATCCTTTTTGACACACATTGCAAACATAGGATTTCTCTTGCGAGTGAATGCTAAGGCGTTTCTTCAAGTTACTCTGCAGAGTGAATGCCTTCTGACGCACATTGCAAACAAAACGCTTCTTGACTGCGTGAAGACGGACATGCCTCTTCAAATTATGCTGCTGACGAAATGCTTTCTGACATACATTGCAAACATAGGGCTTCTCTCCTGTATGAATTAGGAGATGATTAGTCAAGTTACTCTGACGAGTAAAAGCTTTTTCACATATATCGCAAACATAGGGCTTCTCTCCTGTGTGAATGCGCAGGTGACGCTTCAAGACTGACCGAACAGTAAATGTTTTTTGACACACATCACAAACATAGGGCTTCTTTCCCGCGTGAATTCGGATATGATGAGACCCTAAATGCTGATTTAATTCAGATTCATCTGAGACCATATCTGAGTGAATTCGGATATGGTCATTCAAGTCACTCTGACAAGTAAAAGCTTTTTGACACACATCACAAACATAATTCTTCTCTCCCTTGTGAGACCCTAAATGCTGATTATATTCAGACTGGCTAGTAAATGGTTCCTGACAGACTTCGCAAACAAAGAGCTTCTTTCCTGTGTGAAGACGAAGGTGCCTCTTCAAATGATGCTGCTTACCAAATGCTTTCTGGCATACATCGCAAACATACGGCTTTTCTCTCGTGTGAATTCGGAGATGACCATTCAAGCCACTTTGACAAGTAAAAGTTTTGTCACACATGTCACAAACATAGGACTTCTTTCCTGTATGAAGACGGAGATGCCTCTTCAAATTATACTGCTGACGAAATGCTTTCTGACATACATTGCAAACATAGGGTTTCTCTCCCGTGTGAATTCGGAGGTGTTTATTCAAGGAACTCTCATGAGTAAAAGCTTTTTCACATACATCGCAAACATAGGGCTTTTCTCCCGTGTGAATGCGGAGGTGACGCTTCAAGACATACTGATTAGCAAATGCTCTCTGACACACTTCACAAACACAGGACTTCTCTCCCGAGTGAATTTGGATATGATTATTCAAGTCACTCTGACAAGTAAAAGCTTTCTGACACACATCACAAACATAGTTCTCACGCCTGTGAGACCCTAAATGCTGATTCAATTCAGACTGGTTAGTAAATGCTTCCTGACAGACTTCACAAACAAAGAGCTTCTCTTCTGTGTGAAGGCGGAGATGTCGATTGAAGTAACTGGGTTTAGTGAATCCTTTCTGACATATATTGGAAACATAGGATTTCTCTTGCGAGTGCATGTTAAGGTGTTTCTTCAAGTGACTCTGCAGAGTGAATGCTTTCTGACACACATTGCAAACAAAACGCTTCTTGACTGTGTGAAGACGGAAATGCCTCTTCAAATTTTGTTGCTGACGAAATGCTTTCTGACATATGTTGCAGACATGGGGCTTCTCTCCCGTATGAATTAGGAGATGATTATTCAAGTAACTCTGACGAGTAAAAGCTTTTTCACATATATTACAAGGATAAGGCTTTTCTCCTGTGTGAATGAGGAGGTGACGCTTCAAGACAAACCGAATAGTAAATGTTTTTTGACAAACGTCACAAACATAGGGCTTCTCTCCCGAGTAAATTCGGATATGATGAGACCGTAAATGCTGATTCAATTGAGATTCATCTGAAACCACATCTGAGTGAATTTGGATATGGTCATTCAAGTCACTCAGACAAGTAAAAGCTTTTTGACACACATCACAAACATAGTTCTTCTCTACCTTGCGAGACACTAAATGGTGATTCAATTCAGACTCATCTGAATGAATTCGGATATGGTCAGTCAAATCACTTTGACAAGTAAAAGCTTTTTGACACACATCACAAACATAGTTCTTCTCTACCTTGTGAGACCCTAAATGCTGATTCAAATCAGACTGGGTAGTAAATGCTTCCTGACAGACTTCACAAACAAAGAGCTTCTCTTCTGTGTGATGGCGGAGATGTCGATTTAAGGAACTTGGTTTAGTGAAGGCTTTCTGACATACATTGCAAACATAGGATTTCTCCTGCGAGTGAATGCTAAGGTGTTTCTTCAAGTTACTCTGTAGAGTGAATGCTTTCTGACACACATTGCAGACAAAGTGCTTCTTTTCTGTGTGAAGATGGAGATGCCTCTTCAAATTATGCTGCTTACTAAATTCTTTCTCACTTGCATCGCAAACATGGGGCTTCTGTCTCTTGTGAATTCGGAGATGACCATACAAGCCACTCTCACAAGAAAAAGCTTTTTGACACACATCACAAACATAATTCTTCTCTACTTTGTGAGACTCTAAATGCCGATTCAATTCAGACTGGGTAGTAAAAACTTCCTGACACATTTTGCAAACAAAGCGCTTCTTTACTGTGTGAAGACGGAGATGCTTCTTTAAATTATGCTGCTTACTAAATACTTTCTGACATACATCGCAAACACAGGGCTTCTTTCTCGTGTGAATTCGGAGATGACCATACAAGCCACTCTGGCAAGTAAAAGCCTTTTGACACACATCACAAGCATAGTTTTTCTCTCCCCTCTGAGACCCTAAATGCTGATTTAATTCAGATTCATCCGAGACCACATCTGAGTGAATTCGGATATGGTCATTCAAGTCACTCTCACGAGTAAAAGCTTTTTGACACACATCACAAACATAATTCTTCTCTACCTTGTGAGACTCTAAATGCTGATTCAATTTGGAATGGTTAGTAAATGCTTCCTGGCACACTTCACAAACAAACAGCTTCTCTTCCGCGTGAAGGCGGAGATGTCGATTCAAGTAACTTGGTTTAGTGAATCCTTTCCGACATATATTGCAAACATAGGATTTCTGTTGCAAGCGAATGCGAAGGTGTTTCTTCAAGTTTGTCTGCAGAGTGAATGTTTTCTTGACTGAGTCTGCACAAAGACCTTTTGCCTTCTGTTTTTCAGAGTCCGACGCTTCAGCACTAGGTCGTGTTTCTTGTTCCATCTGCCTACAGAGGTCATCACCAGAGTTGAGTTTATTGGACAATGAATTTGGAAATTGGCAGACGTGGATGGAACAAACACGTCAATCTTTTTAAGTATTTGAAAATTTTCATAATGTTTTTAAAGATTTTGGAGTTGGCAAATCTATATGTATCTTGAGCTATTGCTTTCAGGTCATACTGATTTTCAGAAAAGTCATTTCATCACTAGAGTTGATTTCAGTAGACAATGAATTTGGGAATTTGCAGACAGGAGTAAAGCAGACAAAAAGAAAAATGTTTTGCATGTCCTGAAATAATTTGCCAAAGATTTTGTAGTTTACAAATTTAAAATAAGAAAAAAATGCATCTTTAGATTTTGCTTAGAATATCTTATAAGCCACTCTGACCAACATAAAATTCATTTCATCATTGCGAATATGAACATCCACGTAAAGTGCTTGAAAATCTTAATTTTGAATCACAGCAGCTTTCATATCAGTTAATTTGAAGGAAAATTTATATTTTATGCTTGCTCACTCGATATTTTTTTACAAATTAAATTCTCGTAGCAGATAATTAGAAAATGCACATTTTAAACTTCACTAGGAATGATAAACTTTTATCGGTCAGTTGCAAAATTAATGCAACTAGCAGGAATCAAAACTTGCTTTGCACAAATGGCAGGTTGGTGTATGAAGGCAATTTGCATTGTGTCATATTGTTAATTGAAAAACCCGTGAAAGCATTAAGACTAATCAAAGTAGACCAATAATGGCTGAAGAACACCAAATGCAAATTAACAGCTTCCCATATCTGTAACGAAAGAGAAGAGAAAATTAGGACCAAGAGATGTGCGATATTTTAATTAACTAAAACACAGAATGCACTGCATATAGTGTTCCAAATAAGTAATGGGACAACTAGTGTCATATTCTCATTAAAAACTTCATTTAAATTCTGCTGTTGGGCTCAAAATAATCTATTCGCACCTGCACAGAATGTTTACATTGATCTTGCAATTCCGCCAAAGCTATAACTCTGCCAGCAAGCTAAGAAACAAACATCTTGCTCCTGCACTATTCAGTCAGGGACAACAGTGAACCAAGGATAAATTACAGCAAGCATAACTTATATTATTTCTAGTACAGTGGAACCTATTAAAGTGACCACCTTTGTAAAGGAACCGCCTGTCTACAGGGACCACTTTTTCTTACAATTCCCCTTTACAACCACCACACTTAACCATCTTTTGTAAGGTGACCAGTTTTGTTCTTCCTGGGGTTGGTCATATTAGACGGGAGGTTCTACTACTTTTTTTTTTTAAAAAAAAAGCTTGTCAATAACAGCTTGCTATTATAAGTAATCAGGGAAACTTTGTGTACAACTTGGAGGCGAGGTAGACAATATTGTCAGGAATAGGGGCGTAGCTACAAGATTTGTCACTTGGGGCCTGTGCTCCCCCCTATGTTCAGTTGAATTATCACGAAAAAATTATCTTAATGAATTTATCAGCAAAATGATCATATTTTTATATATCAGGAGTCACGCTGACTTTTTTAAAAGTTTTGCCAATCCATTCACCAATTACATTTTGCCAGACATCATTAAGACATGCAATTGCCAATATTTTCGCCAAATCGTATTTTCTTTCGCCAAACTAATTTGATTATCGCAATTTGCTGCGCTGACGATCGACAGCGCGACCCCTGTATATCATATAAAAATCTTCATTTCCAACATTTTCTTCAGGCTTTACATCAACTTCACATACTTGACTGCTTGATTCTGTATCACTGTTTATCTCATCCTCATTATCTGTAACGGCTTCATTTTGATGTTCTGTTCTACTGTTTAGCCATGATGACATTAGTGCTGACGGTTACAAAGACCCCAAGCAAAAGTAAACTTAAAAAATTATTGCATTTACAGATCTGATTTGCAATTTCCTTTTTGGTTCCCTGTTTTGTTCAGCACCCAGAGCACTTGCCCTACCTGCCACCCGCTAGCTACACACCTGGTTAGGAACCATCATTATATAGAAAAATATGGTCAGAAATCTATAGATGGCGCTGTACACGATTTGTCAAGGTTGCCACGTGTGGCTTCCCCATTGAAAAATCTGCTAACCTTTATGGCTTTTCTTGGAAGATTATCTACCACCTAATTCTATTATTAGTGATTTGATATTTGAATAAATGCAAATTTTTAATGTAAAATAAAACTGTTTGAAAGTGAAAGCCAATGACTTGAAGCTGGCTGAGTTGAGAAGAATTTGCAATGGAAGATGTAAATAAAGGTAAAATCCACATGACATTCGAAAACACTCGGAGATGTACTTTTCGATGAATGGAGTACCATTTTTTTATGAAAAAATTATTAATTTGATTATCACAGAAATTAAACGTTTTCAAACTTAAATAAAAGGATAACTAAATATTTTACTATGAAATATTATGTTTTAATCTTTAATGCTGAAGTTGATGGTGATATTGAATAGCAAACATGCCACAACAATTCTTATACTAATTGAATTAGTGGTAGTCGAGGGGGTGGCAGTACTTTTTTTATTTGAGCTTTTGTGTTTAGCCACTTTTTATTTTCATGGGGGACGATCAATTTCTTTTTTTGTGAATTCAAAATTTTCTTGTAATTTTGTATCAGAAAGGCAGCTAAAAGCAGCTTCACATACCACCTAAACAAATTTTTAAACTTACTTATGTACTATTGTTACTCGTATAAGGAAAATAATGTAATATCTTTAGAAATAGAATAATCCCGCAGTGGTCTAATCACTAAACTGTTCCCATAAGAACAAGGTGATGAGCATCCGGCATAGCTAATGCTTGGGAGGGAGAACTCCTCTTGCGGCTGGACTGCTGTGGGGCCGTGTACGCTGATGGGAACTGGTGCATGTAAAATCCGTCGTGGCTCGAATGTCCTCCGTGTTCAAATGATACTTCTGGGGGGGGGGGGGGGGGGAGGTGCCAATTTCAGGTGGTGGCTGGTCCCTTATCTGGAATGGGTTCAAAATTAGGGACTAACAAGCAGAAGTCCAACATATAGGTGCCATTGCCCCAGTCTGGAGCAATGGCACCTATTTCCATGGATAGTGCAATTGTCTATTCAGAGACATGAGATCAAAAACAACAACAAATAGAACACACATGTCATCTTGTCAAACGCTCTATTGGTGAAAAAGTCTTCAAATGGCTCAAAAGGAAAAAGCACGTGGTTAGTAAGGGCTCAAAAAAAAAAAAAACAAAAAAAAAAAAAAAAAAACCTAGTTTTATGTCTTTCTGAAGGCACTGTTGATCAAAATTATATTGTTTTTATTATCAAAATTAATTAAACAATAGTAATAATCCATTTCTTAGAAACTAAAATTAATGGTTTAGTTAATAATGTTAATTTTTTTCACAATAATTACATGTTTTGCTTATTATTACTAATTACACAAATTTAAGTAACATTTTAGAAAGTGAGCGTAATGTTTTTTTTGTATTTAAGACTACACCACTCCACTGCCATAATAATATCTAAAATGTGTAACATAACCTTTCAGGAATGTGAAACTTTGGCAGTTGACAGAAATAACTATGACTGCATTATAAAAACTTACACTAAACTAGCTGACCCGGCAAACGTTGTTTTGCCATATAAATTATTCCTAGGATTATTTTAGTAGAAAGAAATGACTAACTTATTGTAAGTGTGTGAGGATGTGGTATATGAGTGGAAGAGGCATGGGGCACTGTGAACGATGCTGAAATATAAAAATAGCACAATACCAAATATTTATATTTTTAATTCATTGTAATTTATTCTTTAAATTTATATATATCGCTAATTACAATAATTTTACTAAAAAATAATATCAATCCCATAATGCAATAGTGTACAATATTTTTTATTATCCCATCTTTAGATAACACAAACAAACTGGATGCCCACTGTATGGTTTGCCCACTCGAGAGCATGCCACGTATAACTGTCCGTGGGAAAAACATGGTGTGCTAAAATCTAATCCACAAACAAGCATAGTTTGGCCTTGAGACTTATTGATAGTCTTTCCATAAAAAATTTTGCCCCCCCCCAAAAAAAAAAGGATGAAAATCTGAAACACTTTCAGATTTTAAATACGCACTATAGTGCTATATATTAAAATCGTATCATAATTTATGCGTCGTCCCTATTTTTCGTCCTTATTCCATAACTTCCATCGTCCTTATTCCTAACATAAGTGTATCATTATTCATGACTGTGCTGTATTTTTCTTTCTTGTTTCATAAAACCTATCTTTGGAATCCAAATCTATCTTAAAATCGCCTACTAAAACTATTTTACAATCTTCGTCAAGTATATCACAACTATACTTCACCGTTTTATATATTGTTTCCTACTTTAACACCTCGACTCTCACCAAGGTGGCGATGATTAAACATATGCAGTTACCATGACGATTTTTTGCATTTATGTAGAAATTGTCATTTAGAATTAAAATGGCGATTTGGAACAACATGTAAGTACAGCATGCCGTTACATTTTTATTTATTTTGGATTGCCAATTAATGTAGTTTTAATAATTAAGTGTCTTCAAATTCCTTAACTGGTGTGTTTATCGCTAGTTTGTTTACTTTAGTTATCATCTAGTTCTTTTGGGCACGTTGAACGGTGCTTACGTATTACCCCATCGGTCACTTCCGCCATACTACTTTTTCGTAGATTTTAAATACGTTGCATATCGTGTTCCAAACCATCAACAATTTCATGTGCCCGGCATTTATCTTGGTGAAAAATTGCTTGTCTTGGCAGACCGCCGGGATAATACGTAAGTACCGTTGAAACTTGTGCATAACTCCCAGAGACCCATGACTGCAAAGCTCGCCAAAGTACAGGGATTTTTTAGGTTGGCGAGAGTGAGGGCGTTGAAATAGGAATCAACTCTTTCCTGTACCATAAAACACATCTTTGGAATAGAAATCTATCTTAAAATCGTCTACTGAAACTGTTTTACAATCTTCGCCAGGCATATTCCAACTATACTGCAAAGACATTTTAAATACTGTTTGGAATGGGCATCATAATCCATGAGTGTACCATGTTTTCCTTTCTTGTTCCACAAAGCACTTCTTCGGAATAGAAATCTATATTAAAATTGCCTAAGAAAACTGTTTTACAATATATGCCAGGCATTTTCCAACTATACTCGAAATATATTTATAATAAATTGTCACGTTTGGCACCACATTTAGCGATAAATTATCAAAAATTGCAAACCTTTTGCGACTTTCAACATTTTATTAACGCCCCCCTCCCCCTCTCCACGTTATCTAGCAAACACATTTGAAAAGTGACTCTACACGCTAATGTCTACACAAAAAACCTGATTGAAATGAATAGCACTCTGGTGCTAAAAAATTTGGGGTGGACCACCCTTATGACTTAGGGGTATGAGACTTAGTTAAAAACCTATTCTCAATCCTAATGAATATACATAACAGATTTCATTAAAATCAGTCAAGCCGTTTCGGAGGAGTATGGTGACTAACACCGTGACAGGAGAATTTTATATATTAGATTTACCTGCAAACAAAATATCAAAGGGGGCCATTCCAAGATAACCGGAATCTGATACATTTTTCAGCTTATTCAGTAACCTTTTACACCATAGAAAACCTTTCTAAAGCAATTCAAAATTCATGACATCCAAAAACATATCTTACACTAACGATCTGAAATTAGTGACACAGGGAATAACATCTGTATTTTTTGTGAATTGGGAAGAATAGATGGAAATTTTTAGGGTTATAAGAAACACGAAAGATTTTAATCTATACATGGGATTGCTATCGTACATTTTTGTCTGCAGGATTAACGTAAATTTTTAAATTTAATGTGAACCAATAGATGAGGATTTTTGAGTTGTTTGTAATGAGCAGGCCCAGCGAGAGGGGGGGGGGGCAGCCGGGGCCTGTGAATTTTTCAAAATGCACTACAAATTTCCTTCCTACATCTTTACTTTTAAAAAATTACTTTAAAAAATCACAGCCCAACGCAGTGACGGTCCTAGCTATTTTTCTAACTGGTGAAAATACAAAAATGCACCCCCTCCCTCATACATGCAGCTAGAAAAATCAATTAAAGCCTCTGGATTTATTGAACATACTAACAGAATATAAACTGAACGATCTATTTCCAAATGTTTGCATTGCCCTTAGGGAATTTTTAACCCTTCCAGCAACGGTAGCTCCTGCTGAACGATCATTCAGCAAATTGAAACTCATGAAAAATTTCTTAAGATCAACCATGTCTCAAGAACGACTTGTAGACTTAGCAAGACTAACCATCGAATCTGACATTGCCACAACTATTAATTTTGATGATGTTATACGAAATTTTGCAAGTAAAAAGGCACGAAAAGCCATTATTAAAATTAAATAAATATGCTAATTCTTCCATTTATATGTATTTTTAACCTTCAAGCATGAATAAAAAATCCCTAAATAGGAAGATTTCTTTACTCACTCTTTTCTTTTAGCATTCTATATAAAAATCTCAATAAAAAAAATTTAATTTTTGAAACTGCGTGTTTAACTATAGCAAAATAAGAACTGATGCATTTACAGATAAATAACACACTGTTTGTGACAGTGATTTGCAACACATGTTAGACAACAGATAAATAACACACTGTTGGTGACAGTGATTTGCAACACATGTTAGACAGCCAGGGTGGTAAGACAAAGGAAGATTTTGGAATCTGGTTATAAAAATACCGTAATGATACTTCATTTTTTTTATAATACATTATTATAGATTGTAAATACTATTATTAAAATTATAATTTAGGTAAGAATAAAAATGACCCCATAATATTAACTTTTTTTAGGACTATATTCCGTATACGGTGCATTGTTTACATATCAATGTTTTTGTTTAGAAATCATTGGCGAACAATCTGACAGCAGAGTGAGCAATGCACCGCCAAAGTGGAGTTACCTGCCGGGGGAAGTTGTGACTGGCAACCATAAAAAATACGTGTTTCGTCAGGTTTGGGAATTTGAAATTGTTTCTGTTATGGATGGAAGGGAATGAAATGTGTTATGTTAATATATGAAAAGAATTTGTGTATGTTTGTTAGAAATATGGCGTGAATATGAAGCTAAATAAAAGAAAGCATGCTGGTGTTACATTACAAGCTGGTGGGTGTTGGGGACATTTCTGAGCGGTTATTTAAAGAATAATAAAGGTAAGTGCTCTTTTTTAACAAATCTTTGAAATGTTTAAGGTTTTTAATGTGAATTTTAAATGGATATTTGATGTGTTTATGTTTTAGTAAGTGCTATTTACGTGCTATTCTAATCATACTGACTTTATAAGAGGTGTACAACTAGGTTGTTTAATCCACCGATGTTTTTTTGAATTGAAAACGGGCCAGTGTTTGCCCAGTTTACATTAGCTGTACAACTAGGTTGCTGAATCCACTGAGGTTTTTTAGTTAAAAATGGTCCACTGGTAGCATAGTTTACATAGCTGTACACCTAGGTCAGGGATCACTCTAGAAATGAAAAAGGGCAGGGTGCACATTACAGAAAAAGGGCAGTGTTTGGGAAAAGGGCATATCATATCACACAAAAAGGGCAACTTTTCTAATTATTGTCTACAAACACATAAGGGTAGCTTTTATAAACATACTTTTATGTCCGAAAATGTGTTTTCTTAATAGCAATTTTTTAAGCAAATGATTAAACAAATTTTGAAACCAAATTTTTTCATTCAATGAAATCTACACTTTTACAAAAATTGTGTAAGGCGGCCATTATGCTTTATTTCAACAACAACAACAAAACAAAAAAAAGCATAAAAAAAATAAATTTTGTAATCTTAAAATAACGGGAATCCGGTTTTGCCGACAAATTTTTAATAATTACGCCAATTTTTGGACCCGAAAATGACCGAAAACATTCCGTTTTAGATTCAAATTTTATCGTACTCAGCGTCACTGCAACTTTTCTCTCTGTAGATATGCTAGTCTGCAACTAGTGGAGGGGAAACGGGACACTTGCCCAGGCATAGTGCTGTTACGTCAAAATTGAAATGGAAAGAAGGGAGTGCCAAAACAAAGGTTTGTCCCGGGCGACTTGACCTCTAGCAGGGGTCAGTCCAGGTTTCTTTCCCAGGGTCCTATTTTTGTGAAATTTTACCCAATTTTGTGAATTTTTTCTATTTCTGTGAATCTTTCCTTATTTTGTGAACTTCTTCCAATTTTCTATTTCACTTTTGAGCAAGAAAGCAATCACGAAATAGAATTGAATATTTTTTTTTAAATTAAAAATAAAATGGGTATAGTTAGTTCCCTTAAAAAAAGTTGGCCAAAACTGAATAATTCCTGTTCACCGAACATCCGGGATATTCATAACCTGGAACAATATTTTTTAAAAAAAATTGATTAAAATTAAAAATATAAAGCTTTAAATCTTTTACTTTTAAATGATTAAAAAATAGATTTTATAATAAACTTAGGCCATGGTAGTTTTGATTTTAAATTGCAGGTACTAAACACTTTTATTTACACCCCAAATTCAAACTTTAGAAATTTTTAGATATTACAATGTCTGTCAGTTTCGATTGGAAATACTCTAATACTAAAGATGTGAAAAATGCAATTTTTAAATCTAGTTAAATTTCAAGAATTGAAGGGAAATCAAAAATAAGTTGCAGATAATTATAGATAGGAGAAATTAGCTAACATTATATTTTTAAAAATTAATTTCAACTTGTACCATTAAAGAAAAATTACTTCTCAGTGTACATAGAATATCCCAAAAACACTGACCAGGGGTT
The DNA here is from genome assembly GCA_038373885.1 of Cheiracanthium punctorium. NCBI lineage: Eukaryota > Metazoa > Arthropoda > Arachnida > Araneae > Cheiracanthiidae > Cheiracanthium > Cheiracanthium punctorium. The sequence continues at coordinate 39,887 of JAWZYV010015915.1, forward strand.
TTATTCCTTAAATATTTTACAGTAAATCACAAATTTATGTTAAAAAAAAGGGGGGGGGGGTACAGAATTTTACAGTAATGATTATAATTTTTGGAAGATTAAATCTAAATAAATACAAATGTACATTTTTATATGGTCTCCAAACAGAAAATTCCCAGTCTGTAAGATGTGCCCATACATTAATTAAGTTTAAAAAATTTAATTAAGTTATAAATTCTCAGTCTTCTATCATTTTTTGCTCGCTACGGCCCTGCCTAAGCCGATAGCATTTCTCTGTAGTGTACCCCTATGACCGCTCTTTAAAAAGACATTAAATCCCAATAAAATCACTCCTATGCTTTGTTGTTCACTCCCAAGAATGAAAAAATGCAGTATTACATTATTTCTACCCCCCCCCCCTTTTTCCAGCCTTGAGCAATGATTGACCTATATTTATCCCATTTCACATTCCACAGTGTGGATTCTCGACCAATTAAACAGGGTGCGGCACCCGGCAACCCTTTAACGTCTGGCAGCCCTTTCCCCCCCCCCCCTATGGTTTGGTATGTTGGTCCGTTTTTCCATTCTTATTTGCTTTTTCTCCTTCCTTACCATACAGCTTTCCTTATACAGGAGACAATACAATGAAGTCAAAATCGACGTTTAAACAACCTTTTACAAAAAAGGAGATATAACTGTTCCTTCACAAAATTCCAATCAGCCTTTTTTTTTTTTTTTTTTTTAAATACACCCAGATAAAATGTCCTTTTATAAATAATTATATGTTCTGTTTTCTTTCATTTGCAAGATGCCGCTGGAATGTTTGTTTTTTCAGCAATGTAAAAGGGCCATCTGGCACATTACGCTTTCCGTTGGGGGGAAAGAAGGGAGTTCAAAATGATTTCAGGTAGGGATGTTATGTTTGATAAGTATGCAGTTGTGAATTAGTAAACAATAAGCTTGGACTTCGCCACATAAATCACGGCAGCTTCCGTTGTTTTGAATTGTGGATGTTATGCACTCTTGCAAGTTGTTCTTAATAATTGCTTTTAGTGTAATCATTGCATGGCCTTTCTACTTCAAGGATATGCAATGAGTACAGTATTTATAGTTAGTACAGATATTTACTAAACATTAGAGAATTACGGATTCATTTCAAAATGCAAGACGACTTATTGCGAGTTAGAAAGTTTGCGCGATTTCAAAACATTCATTGGTCTGAATTTATGTCTGTCTTTAGGAATAAGATTTAGGACTAAGTTAATCATTTTGAGATTGCATCAAACGATTTCTGAACATTTACTACATGGTGCATAAACGTGCCAGTTTGGAAAACAAAGTGCTTTCTTTTAATCCCTCCCCAACCTGGCTGCCCTTTTTACATACGCCACTGGCTTTATTCATGAAGAACGTTGTAATTTTCCGAGAATGACAGCTGTCATCACCTTTTCTTCTGACAACGAGCCTTATAGTGAAGTAAGTCTTGATGATTAATTTTTTGGCATAAACACAACTCGCATGAAAAGAATTAATAAATGAGCGCTCGTTACTAGTCTGATTTTTATTCCCAGAAAGAGAGCTCCTACATAGCAAGTGGAGGGAACTTAGGAGGAAGAACAAACAAGTGCAGGCGTCTGCTCCAAACTGCAATTGTAGGCGGTGTAATTTACCCTCCTGGCTTAGGGTCTCCTATCATCAACGTTGTTTACATTTAGGCCAGGATATTATTGGGTGACGATCGGCGATCGCTAAATGATAATAATTCCTAAACTCAATTGAAAAGTGCAATAGTTATTTTGTGAAAGGGCCATTTTGGTCAAACTGAATTTCGTGAAGGGTCCGTTTTTCCGATATTGAATTTTGTGTAGGGTCCGTTTTTAACTTGTTGAATTTTGTGAAGGGTCTGATTTCGACCTGGGCAGACCCCTGACTCTAGTTGCAGCATTATATGCATAACATTTGGAAATATTCTGTAATAAGAACGCCAGTTAAGCTAAGACGTGTCCGAGTAAAAAAGGAATTGCAAGTGCGCGACATAACAAAAAAAAAAGAGGGGGGGGGACGATAGTATTTCCTATCGTGGGCGGCGGCAAAGGATTTTCTAAACAGGCAAGAAGTCTTAATAATTATTGTTGTGTAATATTTGTAATTACATAATAATAAAATAACTCCCGACCCTTCAGGAATCGGAAAGAACTTGACCCTCTTGCACACATTTTTAATTTCCCAATCGATGAATTCAAAATAGTCTCAATGGCTCTCCCCTCTGCGCATTTTCGCACTGTCTATTGGGCTTTTGCTGAGCGCGTAGTACAGTAAAAATGAACATCCCAGGGGCGCATGCCCGTGCAGTCGACGATTTCATTTTTTTTGGAGGGGCTGAAAAATAGACACAAATTTTGTATTGACAGTTCCCACCCCTATCTCCGCCTAAAATAGCCCTATAGAATAATCATCAATTGGTCATTAATTTGGCCCCAATGCCTACCCGAAATTCGATATTTTCAAGTAGTATTTCCTGACTGCTGCACAATGAATCAATTTTTTCCTATTCTTTTTAGTACATCGATGGGGAGGAGTGTGTGTAGGGAGGGGGTCCCCCCACACTTGCGGAATTACCCTTGTCTTGAACTTTCCGTGCAGCCAGCCTTAAGTTTGGATGAATGTGTTTTGAAAATCTGAAAAAATAAACAAAAACCAAGTGGCGTTTATTAATTACTTACAGCATTTATAAATCACGGTAAAGCGCCATTTACAGTAGGAAATAATTTATTGTTATGACTACTCTTCTGGGTGACAGATTGCTTCTCTAATGAGATATTTTATGACCAGAAGCTACAGCAAACGGTTTTAACCCTCTCAGGTCGGGAGGGAGAAGAGCGGGGACTGAGCAGATGCTCCCCCTCCTCCCCACACATCATTGATAAGAGAATAAATAAATCAACTTCCTTGTTGTTGTTGTTGGAGAGGCTTTTTGGGGGTCTCCGAGCGCCAACAATAGTAGCGAGAATCAGAGAAAAGGGGAAACAAGGAGGGGTGGAGAAAAGGAGAGCGGCATTTTGATTGGGAAAAAAAAAAAGAGGGCGGAATTTTATCAAGAAAAAGGGCAAGGAGGGCAGCATTTTACCGGAAAAAGGGCACCAGGGCGGGCCGCCCCCCTGAAACGCTCTAGAGTGATCCCTGAGCTAGGTTGCTAAATCCACTGAGTTTTTTTTTTAGTTAAAAACGGTCCACTGGTTGCATAGTTTACATAACTGTACAACTAGGTTGCTTAATCTACTGTATTTTTTTTAGTTAAAAACGGTCCACAGTTTGCTCATTTTAAATTGTCCGTTACTGAATTTGACGTTCTTTTGGTTAAATATGGACGTTTTATTTTGTTTTAATGTTTTTGTAAGTGGAATATATGTGCAATTTTAATATGTTAAAATACTTTGCTGATCGTGCAAAATGGTTGGCGACAGTCGCTGTGTTTACATGGGGTGTGCACCGGCTTGTATGATTTTACCCTTTTTTATTTTTAATAACTACTTTTAAAGTAAAATTGGGCAGAATTTAAAATATATTTCTTGAGGCAAAAACAAGTTGGGAAGGGGAGGGGGCGGGAACATATCTCTCTCGCCTTATAAAATTTCTCTCGGAGGCCCAGGCAATGAGTTTTGATTTTATCCTGATTTTAGTTCTGTAAGTTTTGTGTGTTTAGTTAATTGCGACGTGTAGTGTTTAGTTTGTGTTTATTTTATTTTTCATTGCATTTAAAATTAGCATATATTTTAAAAAGGTGTCGGGATAATTGTTTTGTAGTTTTGCGTATTTTGTTTTCCATGTATTTACGTATGTTTATATTTTGTTTGGCGATAAAAAAAAAAATCACCAATTTAGCCAGCTCCCGCTTACGGTAATATTCCCCGTAAGAGCAACATTAAATCAACGACATGTTACAACTGCACTACTTACCATATAAAATTAAGGATAGCACAAAACTTGCTTAAGTAGATAGTATTTTTCTTAAAATTTCCTTGACAGATGACGTTAAGTTTCCTATGCAGTGCAGCATTCAGGAATGGACACAACAGTTCTATTTCTTAAGCAAATTTCAAACATACCACAATAATTGGAAATTTTGAAAGTTAAGAAAGTGTAACTTGCACTTCTATGTTAAAAAACAGATAGAGAAACTAAACTTGAAGTGGCACATTTATTTGGAAAACTGCTGAAACGTCAGTGAGAGAGTTATTTACTGTCAGTGATGCCAATGTTTCTGGATAAGTTTCCCCTGTTTTGAGCCTCAAAAGTCCCTGTTTTCCCCTGTTTTAAGAAACCCAATGAACGATTGTGGCGCCATCTAGTGTTCTCATAGATAACTAACTTATTATTTTATATTGTACATTAATAGGTATTATATATATAATCTATAATATTAGATGTAATATTATAATATAAAATATAGTAATACTTTAATATTAATATATATATATATATATATAATTTTAGTGTCGAACTTTTCCTTTCTCTTTAGATTTTTTTTCAATTCTGTTGAACAACTGCAATATTATTCCAGTTTCACTATTATTTGCTTCAATAATGTTAATTCATACACATACGCATACATAAATTAACCGCACATTAGTTCAAAAATTATGAAACTGTTGACCGATTTTCCATGTTTCCATTAAGGATCGCAGAAATGGTCTCGATTAAAAACGAAACTCAACTGTGGTGTATGGTATCATATATCACATGGACATGGACGTATTTAAGGGGGGACGGACCCCCTCCCCGAAATTTGATTTTGTTACTAAAATGATAAAGTTTTTTTGTGAAAAACTCTGCCTTTTTTACCGTTTGGACCACCGCCGAAAGGTTTTTCTGGATACGTCCCTGCACATGGACACTTATATAGGGGAAGGGGCGCAAATGGGGCGAGCCCCCTAACCAAGGAAGCCAGCCAGATTTCATCCAGGGCGCCAGGCATTGATGAACCTAGGGGCCCCCATCTATGAAATTTGCTTTATTTTTCATAAAATTTTGATATTAAAAAGAATATTTCAGAACAACATTTGAAGTTGGCGCCCTTTTGAGCCGGGGACCCTGGGAAAAGTCTCGATTTGCCCGTGCGATAATAAGGTTCTGATCCAGGAGATGCAACAAATAACTGTACTATGCTTAAGTTTAAATTTATAAAAAAATAATCAAATTAGTTATATATATTTGCTCCTTAACATTATTTTTAACCGGGGGGGGGGGGGTTAGAAGCGCATCTCTTTTGACCCTTCCCTGCTTTTAAAATATGATAATGAACAAGAAAATATAGATAATTTGATTTACTCTAACTCTCGCACTGAAACACAAAAAGTCTACTTTTCAGAAGCAATAAACTTTAGTGCATTTTACTTTTATTTCATTTTCTTTCAGAAGGAAAATTGAATGCCGGCTCTATCATTTGCATATTTTCTGGCTATAGACTTGTCCTACAAGATCGTTGTTTATAAATTCAACAACGATTTTGAGACGAAGTTGGTGGCGGGGGGGGGGGGAAGGGGGGCACGTGCCCACCTGTTTCTCCCCCCCCCGATATACGCCTATGGTTATGGTTCATACCCTAGTAGCAATGACTGCTTGTTTTCTGCTCGGTCGTTCATCGACTCATCGACTCATCGAATTCAGTCATCGGCAAGTGCACTTTTGTTTATCTGCAATAGATGAATTTTTATTCATGGATAGAAGTGATCTAGACGAGCAGTTTCGCCGATGGGAAACCGAAAAACAAAAACTGCAGTTCTATAGTCATCGGGCCTCGCAGGTGTCCCCAGTGGTTTACACTTTATCCAAATTCCTATAAGATGTGCCTTTGCATAATCTAAGGGAAATTTTGAAAAATTCTTGAATTAATCGCATAATTTACTTCAAATTTCTTGTATTAGGGTTGGGAGGGGGCAGGGGGTGGTATCCCCCCCCCTTTGCTCCCTCCCAAAAAAATTAAATTTGAAAAGAAATATTTACAAAAAATGTAAGTGTTTATTATATAAAAATGGTTTGTAATATTTAAATAATTTTTTAAAAATGTGTTTAAAAAAAAAGAAAAGAAAATCTATTTGAGCGTCAGCTGCATTATAAGAAAAACGGAAACTTCATTACAACGAGCAACTCTTTTGAAACCTCTTTAATGTAAACAGCAAGAAGAGAAATCAGTTAATTTTTAAAAGTTATCCAAGAAATATGAAAGTTAAAATCGCACTAAAATTCCTATACAATTGGCAATATTGTTTCTTAATTATTAATTATGAATGTTGTTACTACTTACATACATTGGGAAAAAGTGAAATTAATTTCTTACCAATCGAATATTTTGACTATTATTAATAACAGCTGAACAACACTTTGTCAAAATTTCACTCAAAGTCCCAATCTGAGACTAAAATAACCGCTACTTCACACTTTGCCTTGTACATGACAAGATTCGATGGTCCAGGGGTAGCGCGCTCATCTCGTAATCAGTACGCTCAAGTTCGGGCCTGGGGTAGGAAGAATTTTTTTTTTTTTTTTCAGAAAAACGAAAATTTAGCATACAAAAGACGAAAACATAATAAACAGAACGGACATTTTTTGAAAATTTTGCTGCCAGTCGTTTATTTTTTATTAACAAATATATTTTAAACAGTTTATCGGTTTCTTTTCGTTATTTCATCGGAGTCATCGGGAAACGATGATCGGCTTTATGGCCCCCCGAGCGGACATTTTGTACCAGTTGCCGATGAAATTTCCCCTTTTTTGGATGAAAAGCCGTGATCGGGCATTGCTCCTTCTCCTCGGATTTAACTCCCCCCCTCTCATCGACCGATGGGTTATTGCTACTAGGGTATGTATTACATTCTTAAGAAAACCTAATTACAAGAGCTTTCTAAGAAAGGCGGAAGGCTTATCACCGCTTCCAAACCTCCAGAAATTTTGGAGGCACACATGAAAGATTTTAGGGAGGGGGCAATTATTGAATTTAAGAGCAGAATAGAGAGTTTCTTTTAAATTTTAAAACAAATGTTTGTTAAAAAGATTTTGAAGTTTGGGCACAGGGGACACGTGCCCCCCTGTGTCTCCCCCACCGATACTACGTCTATAGTTCATATGTATTATGCGCTTATAACAATACCTCATAATCGATTCCACATACGTGTGTAGTGTATAGCCTAATTCTTCTTTTAAGAGTAGGGGGGCTGTAACCCCCCCCCCTAACTCTTGCGTACGCCACTGTGCATAATATTCGGATATCTCAGTTTTACGTGGCGTGGCTTATGTGATCTTGATCAGATGCAGGCTAAAAAACTCTAGGCGACCAGGTCAGTTTTTTTTTACTTTCCAAGAAAAAAAAAAATAATTGGGTTTATCTACTAGTTTCATCGTCTGACGTGCAACAGAATTTCTCACACTCGAGACAAAGAAAACTATGTTTAGCATAGCTATCTCTAAAGGGTGAGATTCATGTCTTTGGTAAACTAAGCATGGGGTCTGTAGGAAGGAGCAAGGGTGATCTCGAAAATTGCAAACAATGGCATTGCAGGGGCAAATGGACACCCAGTCCCAGTCCATCATCCTTCGGTCCCTTCAAACTTCAAAGCTATCTGCGAGTTTTCCGCAGTGAGTCCTTTCTTCCACCATACTACAAACCTATAGTAAAACCACATGTGAAATCTAGCCCCCTACGAACAGACATCCCACCTTCTGCCACTGGATTGGATCATCCATCTAGGTGTCATATAAACCAACAGCACCAACAGAATTCGCGTATTCCTGGAAATGTTTTTTTTTCCCTATTCCACATAAATTTATCTAAAAATTCCCCTCTGGAAGGGAAAATTTCCTCAATCTGGCAAAATCTGAAAAAGTCCCTAGAATATGGCCAATTTCAAGAAAAACTCCCTTTTCCCCTGAAGGCCAATTTTCCGCCAAAAAGTCCCTATTTTCCCCCTGTTTCCCCTGACATTGGCATCACTGTTTACTGTTTACTG